>JADMNL010000024.1:108802500-109267500 GCA_016271365.2 Neoceratodus forsteri
TGACTCAGTGTGGTCTCTACACCTCAAAGGATGGGCAATGAGTGAGCGCGGTCTCTACACTTCAAAGGACGGGCAATGGGGTCAGTGTGGTCTCTACACCTCAAAGGATGGGCAACTGTTCAGCACAGTCTCTACATCACAAAGGACAACAGGTCAGTGCGTTCTCTACAACAGGTTAGGGCGATCTCTACACTACAAAGGAAGGGCAACTGGTCAGCACAGTCTATATGCCACAAAGTATGGGTAACGGATCAGAGCAGTCTCTACACCACAAAGCATGGGCAATGGGTCAGCATGGTCTCTACATCTCAAAGGACGGGCAATGGGTCAGGGCGGTCTCTACACCTGAAAAGACTGACAATGGGTCAGCGCGGTCTCTTCACCTCAAAGGATGAGCAATGGGTCAGTGAGGTCTCTACACCACAAAGGACAACAGGTAGAGTGGTCTCTACAATGGGTCAGGGTAGTCTCTACACCACACATCATGGGCAATGGGTCAGCATGGTCTCTACGCCTCAAAGGATGGGCAACAAGTCAGGGTGGTCTCTACATCTCAAAGGAGGGCAATGGGTCAGCATGGTCTCTACATCACAAAGGGCAACAGGTAGCACGATCTCTACAACAGGTCAGGGTAGTCTCTATACCCAAAAGGATGGGCAATGTGTCAACGCAGTCTCTATACCTTGAAGTATGGGCAATGAGTCATGTGTTCTCTACACCTCAAAGGATGAGCAATGCGTCACTGTGGTCTTTACACCTCAAATGATGGGCGACATGTCAGTGCGTTCTATGACTCAAAGGATGGGTAATGAGTCAGTGTGGTCTCTACATCTCAAAGAATGAGCAATGGGTCAAGCGTGGTCTCTTCAAATCAAATGATGGACCAGTCGCATAGTCTCAACACTTCAAAGGATGGGCAATGGGTCAGTGTGGTCCCTACACCTCAGTGGATGGCCAACAGGTCAGTATGTTCTGTACACCAAAAGGATGAGCAACTAGTCAGTGCGGTCTGGACATCTTAAAGGATGGGCAATTGGTTAGCAAGGCTTCTACACCTCAAATGCAGGGCAATGGTGCAGTGCTGTCTCTCCACCTCAAATGATGGGTGGTGGATCAGAGTAGTTTCTAGATCTGAAATGATGAGCAATACATCAGCACGGTGTCTGCACCTGAAATCAGAGGAACAGATAAGGAGAGTCCAGAAGAATCTTGCTACCATTTTTGCATGATTTACTCCAACTTTCTTGCTTAAAGAATCAGTTGCCACCCTGCACATCTGCAGTATTCTGGCACTCACACAGTAAACTGGCAGCACCATTCAGTGACAGCAGGCGTGCCATGCAAACGTCAAAACACAGAAGGTGATGGCAGAAAAAAAGCTCTTTCACCTATCTGGTGTGCCTGGCCCTACCTATAGCTGGATATGATGGTCCTAGCTGCCCAACACTTTTCCATTCACCTCTCCCTTTATCCTAATGTTCTTATCAACATCTGTGCCACCCGTGTATGAATCTCTCCACTGAATTACCACAGACAATCTCACTTGGCAGTTTATGCCACCACTCTCTCCATGAAGAAACTGTTTATTTCTTTTTTTTTTTTAAACAAATTTTATTTTGTTTTTCAAAATAGTAATACAAACAATTGAATCATCTGAATATGTTCAAATAACAAACAATTAATCCTAACTCATATAGTATATATAACGCAGTATAGAGTACTCTGAAGTGTTTATCATATTAAGTATTTAGCCCATTCTTCTAGACTTGGGGAATATCTATCTTTCCAGTGACTCAATATGAGGCGTTTAAAGCCTAAGGCAGCTAGTAGAAGCCATTTCCTTTTGAGTACACTAATACCCATATTACCTATGTTACCTAATATAAAAATTAGGGCTGGGAAAACGCGGTGAAGTTCTGACCTTTATTAAATAAGAACCGGAACACGGTGATTTATTCTGATTAGTTCCGATTTATTGACAAATATATGTAAAAATGCAAACAAATGCATAAAAGTGGCCAAAGTCGGTCATATTTAACACAGAGGCCCAAAGGAAAAAATTCAATGCATGATCTATATAAAAATGACAGTAAAACTGCTAAACAAAAGCAATACCTGCTAGCTTCTTCATGGCGGGGCTGTACTGGTGGCATATCCAGTACAGGCCCATGACACGGAGTGTGCTGAGGAATACAGACAGAGACAAACAGATGCAAGCACTATTTTGCCTGCCCACCTGCCCTGTACAGTGTACACACACTACACAGCCACACTGAAGACAAAATTCATCTCTTTATTTGTGATTTCTGTGACTGCAAAATTTCTCTTTGGTCCCCAAGAAGTCTAGTCTGTCTCTCTCTGTCTCCTCTTCTGGATGGCACAAGGCAACATTTATTTTGCCAGCGTGCCCACGCCCTGGACCTGTACACAGACAGCCACAAGGAAACCAAGAATACACTTTATTTGTGAGTTCTGTGACTATACCATTACTCTTAAGCCCACAGTAGTCTAGTCTCTCTCTCCTTCTCCTCTGGATGGCACAAGTCAACATTTATTTTGCCAGCGTGCCCATGCCCTGGGCCTGTACACAGACAGCCACAATGAAACCAAGATAATAGGCAAGGGGTGAAGCAGAGGCTGGTTTGCCCAGGGGCGGGGGCAGGACTGGAGGATGGAGTAACAGTGGAAGGAGACAGATAGAGGGCTATGGCACCCAATCAGGGTGCTGAAGCACGAGCAGACTGGATAGACGAATAGGTCTACTCTGCTGGCGTCTAGTATGTTAGTACACACTTTATTTGTGATTTCTGTGGCTGTAACATTTCTCTTTGTCCCCCAGTAGCCTAGTCTCTTTCTTTCTGTCTCCTCTTCTGGATGGCACAAGTCGACATTTATTTTGCCATCATGCCCATACCCTGGGCCTGTACACAGACAGCCACAATGAAACCAATACACTTTAAAAGACATTAAAGAATATGGCAGTACTTAACCATACAGTTTTTATCTTTGTGGCTCAATTGCCTAGTTCCACATTCTGAGAACAACAGACTAACAAGTGACACAGCTGACCAGAGAAATCTTCACTGACCCACCCACCCACCGACCACAGCAGCTGCAGCCCACACTCAGATCTCCCCACAACATGACTGTGACTGTCGTTCTCTGGCTGCTGGGCTCGGCTCCACCCTCCTCTCCTCACTCTTTGTTCTGCCTGGTGCCATCAGTGCTTCCAGCTGTAACTTGCAGAATGCAGAAAAAATGCCCTGCTTTCCACGGACCCGGAACCACACTTCTGTGGTGATGTCCGTATTTATTCAGGTCCGTGGATTTGGCATTCCATCTGGGGGTCCAGATTTCGGTCGGAACAGTCCATACAGCCCTAATAAAAACTTCTGGTTCAAAAGGTATTTCTAGTCCTAGAACTTGTTTACATACTATCCATATGATTATCCAGGAAGATCTGATTACCAGATGACTTCATAACACGTGCATAAGATCCGCCCTTGGTAACCCACACCTCCAACAGAGAAACTGTTTATTTCTGACATCTTTCCTAGCCATCACCCCCCATAAGCTTGACTGAGTTCACCAGATGCCAGCATTCCCACTTAGAGTAAACAGCTCACCACTATCCACATTATTTACCTCATCAAAGTATTTATACATCTTCATCATGTCCCCTCTCTCTATTCTCATCTCCAGAGTGTCCATACTGAGGTTCCTTGATCATTAGACCTCTCACTGTCTCTGAATTACTGTATCTTGGCTACCCTTCTCTAAATTACCTGCACAAAATCCATACTTCCCCCAAATGAGGGTTCCAGAATGGCACACAATATTCCAGGTGTGGTCAAATGTGGGATCTGTACAATGGCAGAATCACCTCTCTTCGCTTACTGCTAATCCCCCTCCACATATAACCCAGAATTCTACTTGTCCTCCCAGCTACTAGGACAGGTATGGTGACCACAACAGGTCAAAACACCTGAAGTTAAAAAAAAAAAAAAAGACATCAAGATAATGTAGGTGAGGGAACTATTTTATATTAAAATACATTAATGATTCACTTTTTATTTTACCCAATTTTAATTTTCACATGTACATATAATACAGAGTCTATTTTACTAGCACAAAAAGAGACTACAGGGATGTGTATTAGTACAAACATATGACAGTAGCTGAAGGCACTCGGCCTTTGGTCCTATGCCTTACTACACTCCTGGCCTTATGTTATAACTCTCTAATGCACACACAGTCATCTCTTATTGCTAAAAACAGAAACCTACTGTGTGTGTGTGTGTGTGTGTGGTTTCTCATACTCTAACAGCTTATGAAAAGTTCTTACAAATTAGGCATCAAACTTTGTTGTAGAGGTCAGCAGTCCAGCGGTAGCTCTGATTAAGTCAGTCCTATACAGTGAAGTCTGCCTATCCGGGACACGGCATACTGCATTAACGATATCACTGTATTAATAACACTTACTGTAGGTCCAAAAACAACCATTTATTAATACTGGAGAACTTACATATTAAGAACACTTACTGCAGGTCAGACAGCAACTATTCATTAGTACTGTGGAACCTGTATATTAATTACACTTACTGTGGGTCTTACAGCAATTATTTATTAGTACTGTGGAACTTGTAGATTAAGGACACCTATTGTGGGTGTGACAGCAATTATTTATTAGTACTGTGGAACCTGTATATTAAGGACACTTATTGTGGGTCTGACAGCTATTATTTATTAGTACTGCGGAACCTGCAAGGACACTTCCTGTGGGTCAGACAGCGATTATTTATTAGTACTGTGGAACCTGTATATTGACAATACATACTGCGGGCTCGACAGCAATTATTTATCAGTACTGTGGAACCTGTATATTAAGGACACTTACTGTGGGCCCAACAGCAAATTATTTATTAGTACTGTGGAACCTGTATATTGAGGACACTTGCTGTGGGTCTGACAGCAACTATTTACTAGTACTGTGGAACCTGTATATTAAGGACACTTACCGTGGGTCTGACAGCAATTATTTATTAGTACTGTGGAACCTGTATATTAAGGACGCGTACTGTGGGTCTGACAGCAATTATTTATCAGTACTGTGGAACCTGTATATTAAAGACAGTGTGGGTGTGACAGCAATTATTTTTAGTACTGTGGAACCTGTATATTACGGACACTTACTGTGGGTCTGACAGCAATGATTTATCAGTACTGTGGAACCTGTATATTAAAGACACTGTGGGTGTGACAGCAATAATTTATTAGTACTGCGGAGCCTGTATATTAAGGACACTTACTGTGGGTCTGACAGCAATGATTTATCACTACTGTGGAACCTGTATATTAAAGACACTGTGGGTGTGACAGCAATAATTTATTAGTACTGCGGAACCTGTATATTAAGGACACTTACTGTGGGTCTGACAGCAACTGTTTATTAGTACTGTGAAACCTGTATATTAAGGACACTTACTGTGGGTCTGACAGCAATTATTTATTGGTACTGTGAAACCTGTATATTAAGGACACTTACTGTGGGTCTGAAGCAATGAGTTATCAGTACTGTGGAACCTGTATATTAAAGACACTGTGGGTGTGACAGCAATTATTTATTAGTACTGTGAAACCTGTCTATTAAGGACACATACTGTGGGCCTGACAGCAATTATTTATCAGTACTGTGGAACCTGTATATAAAAGACACTGTGGGTGTGACAGCAATTATTTATTAGTACTGAGAAACCTGTATATTAAGGACACTTACTGTGGGTCTTATAGCAATTATTTATTAGTACTGTGGAACCTGTATATTAAGGACACTTATTGTGGGTCTTACAGCAATTATTTATTAGTACTGTGGAACCTGTATATTAAGGACACTTACTGTGGGTCGGACAGCAATTATTTATTAGTACTGTGGAACCTGTATATTAAGGACACTTACTGTGGGTCTTACAGCAATAATTTATTAGTACTGTGGAACCTGTATATTAAGGACACTTATTGTGGGTCTTACAGCAATTATTTATTAGTACTGTGGAACCTGTATATAAAGGACTCTTACTGTGGGTGGGACAGTGATTACTTATTAGTACTGCGGAACTAGTATATTGAGGAAATTTACTGCGGGCTCAACAGCGACTATTTATTAGTACTGTGGAACCTGTATAATAAGGACACTTGCTGTGGGTTGGACAGCAATTATTTATTAGTACTGCGGAACCTGTATAATAAGGACACTTACTGTGGGTTGGACAGCAATTATTTATTAATACTACGGAACCTGTATAATAAGGACACTTACTGTGGGTTTGACAGCAATTATTTATTAGTACTGTGGAACCTGTATAATAAGGACACTTACTGTGGGTTGGACAGCAATTATTTATTAGTACTGTGGAACCTGTATATTAAGGATGCTTACTGCAGGGTTGGACAGCAATTATTTATTAGTACTGCGGAACCTGTATAATAAGGACACTTACTGTGGGTTTGACAGCAATTATTTATTAGTACTGTGGAACCTGTATAATAAGGACACTTACTGTGGGTCTGATAGTGATTTCTTATTAGTACTGTGGAACCTGTATACTGAAGAAATTTACTGCGGGTCCGACAGCGACTTTTTATTAGTACTGCGGAACCTATATAATAAGGACACTTACTGTGGACTGGACAGCAATTATTTATTAGTACTGTGGAACCTGCATAATAAGGACACTTACTGTGGATTGGACAGCAATTATTTATTAGTACTGTGGAACCTGCATAATAAGGACACTTACTGTGGGTTGGACAGCAATTATTTATTAGTACTGTGGAACCTGTATATTAAAGACACTTACTGAGGGTCCAGGAGCAATTATTTATTAATACTGTGGAATCTCTATACTGTATACCTGTATAGGACGTTTACTGTGGGTCTGACAGCAATTATTTATTAGTACTGTGGAGCCTGTATATTAAAGACACTTACTGAGGGTCCAGGAGCAATTATTTATTAATACTGTGTAATCTCTATACTGTATACGACGTTTACTGAGGGTCTGACAGCAATTATTTATTAGTACTGTGGAGCCTGTATATTAAAGACACTTACTGAGGGTCCAGGAGCAATTATTTATTAATACTGTGGAATCTCTATACTGTATACCTGTATAGGACGTTTACTGTGGGTCTGACAGCAATTATTTATTAGTACTGTGGAACCTGCATAATAAGGACACTTACTGTGGGTTGTACAGCAATTATTTATTAGTACTGTGGAACCTGCATAATAAGGACACTTACTGTGGGTTGGACAGCGACTATTTATTAGTACTGCGGAACCTGTATAATAAGGACACTTACTGTGGGTCTGACAGCAATTATTTATTAGTACTGTGGAACCTGTATAATAAGGACACTTACTGTGGGTCTGACAGCAATTATTTATTAGTACTGCGGAACCTGTATAATAAGGACACTTACTGTGGGTTGGGCAGCAATTATTTATTAGTACTGCGGAACCTGTATAATAAGGACACTTACTGTGGGTTGGGCAGCAATTATTTATTAGTACTGTGGAGCCTGTATATTAAGGACGCTTACTGTGGGTCTGACAGTGATTACTTATTAGTACTGTGGAACCTGTATATTGAGAAATTTACTGCGGGCCCAACAGCGACTATTTATTAGTACTGCGGAACCTGCATAACGAGGACACTTACTGTGGGTTGGACAGCAACTATTTATTAGTACTGTGGAACCTGCATAATAAGGACACTTACTGTGGGTTGGACAGCGACTATTTATTAGTACTGTGGAACCCGTATAATAAGGACACTTACTGTGGGTTGGACAGCAATTATTTATTAGTACTGTGGAGCCTGTATATTAAGGACGCTTACTGTGGGTCTGACAGTGATTACTTATTAGTACTGTGGAACCTGTATATTGAGGAAATTTACTACGGGCCCAACAGCGACTATTTATTAGTACTGCGGAACCTGCATAACAAGGACACTTACTGTGGGTTGGACAGCAACTATTTATTAGTACTGTGGAACCTGCATAATAAGGACACTTACTGTGGGTCTGACAGTGATTACTTATTAGTATTGTGGAACTTGTATATTGAGGAAATTTACCGCAGGCCCGACAGCGACTATTTATTAGTACTGCGGAACCTGCATAATTAGGACACTTACTGTGGGTTGGACAGCAATTATTTATTAGTACTGTGGAACCTGTATATTAAACATAGAAACATAAGACTTTGACAGCAGATAAGGACCGTTTGGCACACCTAATCTGCCCATTTCTTACCTATTGGATAAGCTGCAGATTCCAGTCACCCAACACCCTACTTCCTCCTACCCCTCACTAAGATTGCCTTCTGTCTGTCCCATGCATTCTTGAATTCCCCACTGTTTTTGACCCCACAAGCTCCTCAGGAAAGCCGTTACATGCATCCACCACCCTCTCTGTGAAAAAGTACTTCCTCATATTGCCCCTGAGCCGTCCCCCTTCTATCTTCAAATTGTGCCCCCTTGTTCTTGTACATCTCTTTTTCTTAAAGTTGCCCCCGTCTTGGACTGTGTTGATTCCCTTTAGGTACTTGAAAGTTTCTATCATGTCCCCCCTCTCCCTCCTTTCCTAAAGGGTTTACATATTAAGCACTTTTAGTCTCTTCATTATTGTTTCTGTTGCAGACCCTGCACCATTTTAGTTGCCCTCCTCTGGACTGCCTCCATCCTGCCTAAGTCCCTGCGGAGATGGGGTCTCCAGAACTGTACGCAGTACTCCAGATGGGGTGTCACCAACTGTCTGTACAGAGGGATAACAACTTCCTGTTTTCTATTGGTGATGCTTCTCCCTATACATCCCAGTATCCCCCCCAGCCCTCCTTACTGCCTTCTCACATTGCTTACCTACCTCAAGGTCCTCTGATATGACTACCCCCAGGTCCCTTTCCATTTGTGTTGTTGTTAGTACCCCCCCCCCATTGAGTACTCTTTCCCTGGGTTTTTGTTTCCCAGGTGCATTACTTTGCACTTTTTTGCACTGAATTTAAGCTGCCATATTTTTGACCATTCCTCCAATCTTGCCAAGTCCCTTCTCATTCTTTGCACCCCTTCTTGTGCATCAACCCTGTTGCACAGCTTTGTGTCATCTGCAAAAGAGGCATCATTTTCCTTCCAGCCCCCCCTGCAATGTCACCTATAAAGACATTAAAGAGGACCGGTCTCAATACTGAACCCTGTGGTACCCCACTAGTAACCCCATTTTTTCAGAGTGTACTCCGTTTACTATTACCCTCTGGGTCCTCTTGTCCAGCCAGCTTGTTACCCAGGCTACCACCCTTGGACCCACTCCAAGGCTGGCTAACTTGTTTATTAATCTTTTGTGTGGGACTGTGTCAAATGCCTTGCTAAAGTCTTGGTAGACCACTTCCACAGCCCCTCCCTGGTCTATTACTTTGGTTACCCAGTCAAAGAAAGTTATTTAGATTTGTCTGACATTACTTTCTTGCTGTAAATCCATGCTGCCTTGGGTCCATTGCCCCGCTGGCCTCGAGGTACTCAACAATTCTTTCTTTCAGAAGTGATTCCATCATTTTTCTTACTACTGAGGTCAAACTAACAGGTCTGTAGTTTCCTGCCTCTGCCTTGCTCCCAAATTTGTGAAGAGGAACCACATCCGCTCTTCTCCAGTCCTCCGCTATCACACCATCCTCCCATGATTTATTAAAAAGGGTAGTCGGTGGTGTCACTAGTTTTCCCTTTAGTTCTTTCAGAATTCTGGGGTGACTCCCATCAGGCCCCACTGCTTTGTCCTCTGAGTTTTAGGAGTTCCTTCATGACCCTTCTGTGAATGGACTGGTATTGACCCACCTGTCAAGAGTGCTTTCATTGTTTGGTTTCGGTACCTCCCTTTCTTCTTCTTTTGTGAATACTGAGCAAAAATATTTGTTCAGTATCTCTGCCTTTTCAGTCACCTTCTGCCCACTGCCCCTCCCCTTTTTTAAGCCTCACTATCCCTCCCTTGGTCTTCCTTCGCTCCTGATGTACCTAACAAAAGGTTTTATCCCCCTTCTTAACTGAGTTGGCTATCTTTTCCTCGGTTTGGGCCTTCGCTATTCTGACTGCCGTCCCTGCATCCTTCTGCTTTAACTGATACAGTTCTCTGTCCTGCTCCTTCTGTGATTCCTTGTATTTCCTGAATGCTATCTTTTTCTCCCTAACCTTCCTTGCCACCTCCTTTGAGAACAATAGTGGTTTTTTACTTTGTTTTGTTTTATTTGTTTGACACAAAGGCTTGTTGCCTCTGTGATGGTAGTTCTGATTATTCCCCATTGTTCTTCCACCCCTCCTTCCTGCCCATTTGCTAGTGCACTCCTTAGGCAATCACCCATTTTGGCAAAGTCAGACCTTCTAAAGTCCAGGACCTTTGCCTTTGTATGGCTTGACTCTGCTGCTGTGTTTATCGGGAACCATACTTTTCAGTGGTCGCTAGTTCCCAGATGGCTACCCACTTCTAAATCTGTGATCCTCTCTTTGTCTCCATTTGAGAGTACCTGGTCTAAGATGGCTCCCTCTTGAGTGGGTTCCAATACTAGCTGTCTAAGGCATGCCCCCTGCAGGGCATCGAGAATGACCCCGGTCTTGGATGTGGCTGCAGCAAATGCACTCCAGTTAACATCTGGCATAGTCAGGTCCCTCATCAACAATATCTCCCCTTTATCTGCCATTCTAGTGTAACCCCCCTGTTACCTGGGGTTACTAGAATCCCAGTAAGACCTAGTGGTAGGCAGGGAAGGCAGCTTGTGAAACTCCAGTTAAATGGACTTCACACTGTCTCACTCTGTTCTCAGTCACAGCTGAGACTGAGGGATGACATCACCATAGAACTCTCGCAGCTGCATGAGCCACACTGGAATGATGCAGTTGGAAGTTAGGACAGAATGTTGGGGATTTTGAACAGAGTCTGTGTGCAGTCTTGGAGAGAGACAGCAGCACAGCAGTCTGTGTGCAGGCTCTCAGAGCCTTAAGCTCTGTTTCAGAGCTACTGTTAAGAAGGTGTGTGTTTCCATCGTAAGAGGGACACAGAAACTTATTGCTGAAGTGGTGGAGACCACTGTCACTGGTCCAAGTGCCCCCTCTCTGAGGGGATGGGGGGAAAAGGTTTGCCTGTCTTCCAGATGCAACCCTCCTGGTTCCGGCTAAGGGAAGGAGCTGCCTATTTCAAGTTGTGCTGCGGCACCAGAAAATCTGAGAGAGAAATTCCTGTGGAGGAATCGCCTGTGGGGCACCTGCAACCAAAGGGTGAGTTAGCTCTGACAGAGGGCCAATGTTTTCACCTGAACTGTTGGAACGTGGGGATTGGAGTACTTAATCTGGAGGAGGTCTAGTGTAATAGACATTGGCGGTTAACTCAAGTAGGTTCAAGTCCAGCACGAAAGAGTGAAGTAAAGTGGGGACTGGACTGCTTAATCAGTGGGGGGCCTAGAGCAATGGGCTATGCCAATTAAAAGTATGTTCAAGTCCAGCACAAAGGGAAAGCAAGACAAGCAGTGGAAATGTGACATACATTTAGCCTTAATCTACATTGCCAAGCTTTACAGTACGAGGTGTTTACTGTCCAGAGAAATGGCCGGGTATGAATTGTGGAAGCGAGAGGTGGGAGACCCCCCATCAGTAGTAACCAAATTCACCTCTACGGATTTGCTCTGTGGCACCTTTACTTTCTCTCAGGTACTTGGCCAGTGCCTGAAGAAAGTACCCAGACGTGGGATTAAAAGGAAGTTTCCCTGATAGAGCTGAGGTGCTCTTACGTGGTTTAGGGAACCACCAGAAAATGTTTCCATGACATATGGAAGGTGTCCAAGTGGCCGGCAAGGGAGTCGAGCTTGGGAATCCCAGATCAGTGTAAAGGTTCGGGCTGTGTACCCAAAGCAGCATGCAAGTCCGGGCTGTGTGCCCGGTGGGTTCAGAGCCTGAGGGCTGAAGTGCTGAAGAAGTGTTCTTGATTCTTTTAATCTGCATTACCAGGAATGTAGCCCCGTGGGGGTCCATTTATGCTTTGTTGTTCTGCTTGGATGTGAATAAAGCCACACTTTAGAATCCCATTTCTGGTATTGGACATTACAGTTATTGCTTTCCTGTGTTCAGAGTTACTTGGGTGCCCCTGTGCAGAGTAGCCAACAGTAGCGGCTCTAGCCACAAATGGTTACTAGGGCACAGCTGGGGCACAACCGATGGCAGCCAGGGCACTGATATATTGTTACTATGGGGGAAGCTTTGCACCATATGGGGCACCAACTGGGGCACAGCATTTTTTTTTACCAGGGAACGTGCCCTGGCGGGCCCTGGTGTAGAGCCGCCACTGGTAGCCAAACCTAGACCTTGTGCCGAGTAACCTATTCCTCCCCAAACCCAGTCCCCACCTGGTACTGCTGTCAGATTCAAACAGCATACCACCTGTCGTTTGCAAAATGATGGGGTTGGGGGTTACACTAGGATACCTTCTATCACTTCCTTGTCCATTTCCTCCCCCTGAGATTGAGGTCTGTATACAAACCCTATGCAGATTGTGGTGCCATTGCCTATCTCCAAGTTGATGTACAGTACCTCCTCTCCTCCCTGTTTACCCTTTTGTTCTGTTGCTTTAATTCCTTCCCTTTTGTACACAGCTCCTCTTCTTTTATCCTCCCCATCCCTCCTGTAGATAGTGTACCCCAGTATGTTTACATTCCAGTCTTGGTTGTGTGCGTGTACCATGTTCCTGTGACTGTCACAATATCCAGATGTTCCTTCTCCATCAATGCCACTAGTTCTGGAAGCTTATTACCCAGACTACGGGCATTGGTACTCATTACTCTCCATTTTTTAATGGCTTTACCTCTTGTAGCCCCCATCCCTGCCCTTACTGACTTTGCCTTCTCCATTTACCCATCCTGCCCCCTTCTGGCCTTTCTACCTTGGTGTTTACCTTGCTAACTACCCTGTTTGGGGGAGGCTGGGAATTCCCTGGTTCTTATCAGTGTCTAAGGACACCTACTGTGGGTTGAGCAGCAATTATGTCAGTGGCTCAGTAGGTAGCACACTCGCCTCTGAGTCCGGGAGATCAGAGGGCTGTGGGTTCAGTTCCCACAACTGGCACTTGGGTTAATATCCCAATACTGACACTGCAGTGCAGCATGAGGGGTAGTGCTGCACTTCTGAGGTGCCATCTTTCAGATGAGACGTTAAACTGAGGTTCCATCTGCCTGCATTGGTGGTAGTTCAGGTGAATGTTAAAGATCCCATGGCACTTATTGAAAAGAGTAGGGGAATTTTTTATTAACATTCAAATCAAACAGAAAAAAGAAAAACATATGAAATCCTATGCAGTCTCAACAAAGAAATAACTGTACAAAAGGAAAAAACAAAAGAGAAAAACAATCATAAACCGTATTCATAACATGTAAGCATAACTCTTAACGAAAACAAGGAAAGCATAAACCTCGGGATGAGCCTAAACTGTTTTGTACCTTCTAATTTGTACACTAAATTGAATAATGTAAGGGAAATCACCTGTCCTTAGGGATTCCCTAAAAATTCATTCAGTAGTATCACTTCTTTTCCGCTCATCTGCTCATCCCACCCAATCAATACCATTCCATAACTGGGCACAAAACTGAGTCCCCCAACGAGGGTTTTCTACCTCGTACAATGCATCCAATTCAGCTTGTATGTTAAATAACATATCGTTAAGAGTAACAGTTCCTTGTTTCAAAACTCTCTAACACCTTACATGCCAGATGGCCCATTTCATGCAAGCAAAAATAACAAAAACAGTACTTTTATGCCAACGTAACCATGGTGCTGTCAGTTGGCCATAAACTAAGGTGTCATATGTCATGTTTGCAAAGCCAGTAGTATTCCAAAATGTATCTAATCATGACCAAAATCCTTTGATAAAGGTACATTCAAAAAGAATATGCGCCATAGTTTCAATCTGAGCAACACAACCGTCAAAACCACACATCCCATCCTGTATCTGTTTATGTTTGTGGTTACCATGGACATTTAGTTTATCATGTCCACAGATCCGTATTTTATCCTGCATTTTTTGAAGAATTCTTGATTCTAGCATACATCCCAACAGCAAAGATACATCAACAGAAGGGCTAACCTTAAATACTGGTTCTTCAAAATACCACTTTTCTACCACAGTAGCATAGAACTTTTTCCGTGAAACATTCAAAAACCAGTTCATTTCTATTTTCCACAACCTGATGTACTGGTACCGGAAGGAGGAATTCCTCCCTGTGCCATTTCCCTTTCCCCCAGGCTGTAAAAAAGCTCTGCTCCCATAATTTCATATCAGATGTACCAACCATTGACTGCCCTAATATTAGCGGTCTAATGTTTGAGAAAAAAAATTCCTTAAAAAGAAAACAAAAGGCTGCACCATATTTAAACCCCCATCCTTCCAGGCTTGATAGGTGTGGCACCTCTTCACAGGATTTAAGCGACTGCCCCATACTAAAGAAAAAAACCCAAAACATTATTTTAGCATGCATTTTAAAAAGGGAGCGGGAATATGTAATAAAGGTACAGAAATATTGGAACTATATATGATTTTAATTAAAAAAAACTCTTTTCTTCCTAGTCTTTTTCCAGTTCTGGATTTTCATATTCGCAGCATCGTTAGCATTGTCCCAATTACTTTGAACCGCTTCCTGAGACCCAAAGTAAATCCCTAACACTTTTATGCTTCCCTTCTTTACTGGGATTACAAAGTCTGAATCTTCTTTTGCCATCCCTAAAGCTAATGCATGACATTTTGTTGTATTGATCTTAATGCCTATAACTGATTGGTGTTTTTCAAATACTTGAAGAGCTTTTACTCCTGATGATAAATCTGCTACCAGCAAAGTATAACCATCAGCATAAGCAGTAATCTTAGCCATTGACATTCCTAGATTATGTTTAATAGGGGAAACCATGTCTTGTGCTTATATACACCGAAAGAGAGGGTCCAAACCAAAAACATATAATGAAGGGCTGAGGGGACAGCCCCGCCTCACCCCATTTTTAATGTACATAGGAATTCCTAAATGTCCATTTATCAAAGGTCGTACTTGTGACTCTTTACACAGTAACTGTATTAGAGCTATGAAACCTTTTGGAATGCCATATCTCGCAAGACTGCCCCAAAGATATTCATGTTTTACAGCATCAAAAGCTGTTTCTGAGCCACAGTAAAAATATAGCCATCCAGACTCATAAGCATGCCCTATTCCACTATTTCTCTAATAAAAACAAGGTTTTGCGTGATGTTTCTCCCAGGGATTGCACATGTTTGTGCTTCTAGTATAACATCCTTTGCTACCTTAGCTAATCAGGTAGTTAAAATTTTCACTAAATATTTATAATCAGTCGTTAACAGGCTTATAGGCATCCAATTGTGTATGTCCTTGCAGTTACCTTTCTTGTATAAAAAAAAACATGATCCCTTCTTTCATGCTGGTGCACAGTTCATTTTCATTCACAACAGCCAAATAAACTTCTGTCAACACTGGGGCTATCTGATCTCCATCGCCACCTGGTGAGGTGTTTAGTGATAGATTCCCTATAGCAGTCCTAACCTCAGTTTCTAAGCTAGGCTCCAGAAGCTGAATTTTAGCATCCACTGAAATCTGGGGAAACAAAATAATTTAGGAAGCTTTCTGAACACCTATCCCCACCTATCTGAAATCTCTCTGTAACATATTTTTGCACCACCTGCTGTATAGAGGGGAGATCTGTAACTAGTACCCCGTCAGATTGTTGTAAAGCTGTCATAGCTCGCTGGTCCACTCTGTCTATCTGAGCATCATATGGGTTCACCTCTATTCTGGTGCCATGGGTATTAAACTTCTGATTATAGGCCATCCTATCAGCTTTTGACTGCGAAGCATAAATGTTTATTAATCTATATGTAACCCCCTCAATAACCACATCCATTAACAGAGTCCCACCTGGGAGAACATCAAGAACCTTCAAAGTCATAATGTAAATACCTCTGAACAAAATGCCTAAATCAGAGCACTCATTCTCACCCACAGACCAGACCGAAGGTCCCCATTTCCAATTCGCCTTGGCCTGATCTATGTCTGTGAGCATATGTAATCTGATGTCTTGTTAAAAAAAAAAAAAAAAAGGACATTATCCTGCGCCATATCCAGCTTTGCAAAGGTGACTTGTTGCTTTTCCCTTGATTTAATGCTGTTAGCATTTAAAGTTATTAACTTAATAGTCATCACCAGATTGAGAAGGAAAAAAAAAAGAAAAAAGACATCACAGATATCTGAAACAATCACATTACTTTTTGTTTTGCTTCTTAGCCTTAAGTTTTTCCACCACAACTACTTCACCCACTGCCTCCTGTTGCGAAGAGGTAACAGAGGAAACTCCTGAACCACCCTCTGAATCTACTGATTCACTATCCATGAGAACATCACAGGAGTTCTGGATAGGGATAGAGTCAGTGTCAAAGACCTTTGGTGTGGTGACTGGAGCATGTACTACCATTCTCCTGCGAGTCACTCACTGAAAGGGAAGCTCTTCCACGGGTGCTGGAGGGGGCATATCATTATCCAACAGCGGGGTACTGACTGTGGAATGGCACCTTCCGAGGGGGCAGTAACAGCCCTACTGGCAGAGTCTGTCACTTTGCCTAAGCCTGCAGTAGAAATCAACATATCTGCTTCTAAGCTCTGGGGGTTCTTGCTAGCACATTCCCCCCCCCCCCCCGAGACAGATGCCGCCACTGGGTCATGAACAGCTTGCTGAGTCTGTGGCTCAGTTACAGAGGAAGTTTCAGGCTGAACCAGTGCCTCTCGTGGGAAGGGAGGTTTTGGTGGAGACGGAGGATAAGGAGCCATGGATTGGGACATTAAATCGTCCATCTTCATGCGCGCTTTCTGTGCAGTGGCCACATACACATCTTGCTCTGCTCTAATTGTTGTATCTAAGCTGTTATGGGATGCCCATGGACAGGCCTAAAAAGCATGGCCTGACTCCTCACACAAATTGCATTTAACAGGACTAGGACAGTGAACGGGGGACATGTCCCAATTCCCCACACAGCACACATTTCAGCTTTGTACACGTATTACTTAAATAACCCACATCTCCACACCGATAACATGCATGGGGTTGTCCCACATAAAACAGAACTCCCCTATCCCTCCCCAAAATAAAGCAATTTGGTAAATGCTTAGTCACTCCGTTCTCTTGTTTGAGTGTGACTTTATATCGCCAACCTCCTGTCCACAAATGCTCATCGTCAAGAATTGGCTCTAGATAACCTGTAACAGTGCAATGTTTCTTTAACCAAGTAATGTCGTCGACATTAACCCCTTTATTTCAGAAAAGTACAGTGATCCATTTGAAGGAGAGCTTTGTTAAGGGAATGGCGATAAAGGGTCTCCAAAGAGCAGTATTCTTCAATAACTGATACTGTTTCCAAAACCACTCTAAACCGGTCGGATGTTTAAAACTTATGTCATAACTTGTGTCCCCCGGCATATGAATGAGGGCGTAAATTTCATAAGCATAAAATTTCATGCTCATTTTTAAAAGGGCTCTCCCTGTAAATAAAAAATCTGGGATGGCTTTCATGTTCCCCCGTATCGTAAGTGTACAGCATTCCTGCATGCTGTAGGTTCAGAGGCCAGTCTTACCGTTTCAGGAAATAGGCGTTCCTTTACATTAGTATGCCACACATTTGCCCTTTAGCCACCCTTCCATTCTGTAGCAACCCGGGGGGCCCTTTGTTTGGCTTCCTCCGGTTGGTCAAGCCCAGAAGCAACTGTAGACTGTGCTATCTGTTGCCTCTCATTAATGGGGGTTTACTCCATGAGATGTGACCTGTTCAGTGTCCCCATCTCCTTCTTCTTCCAAATCCATAATGTCATGCAATAGTTCTAGGGGGTTACCTTGTTGTGACTCTGCAACTGCACTAGACCCCGTATGTTGACCAGGCGGAAAAGACACACTTCCTTCATTACCCAACATAGGACCTGATGGAGGGGTGAGGTCTGGAGAAATCTCTGTCCCTCCCTTTTTTGTCAAGGGATTTACCACCCATCCTACTCCAGTATTCAACCAACCCGCCCCTGTTAGTGCTGCCTGCACCCATGCAGGAGACTCAGTTGATTGTGTTGAGCCAACATCTGAGGATACTGTAGGCGTGGGCACTGTATATTGCACAGACTCTTTAGGGTACAGTTTGCCTTTCTTTTTCTGTTTTTCAGCAAGCACTTTTGCAGCAGCTGCCATTTTCTTGGGGCTGCTGCTTGTGACCCCAATTAAAAAAAAAACATCGCCTGAGGATACATAGAAGGGACTTCCATGGCCATTCCCCCTACTGCAGAATCCATAACAGCATTTTGCTCTGCCAGTGGTACATCACCGGCAGAGCTGATCCCCAGTCCTGTGTCTCCCTCATTTAACACATCATTTATCTCAACGTTCACATCCGGAGCCACTACCTCTGTCGTGAATGTTACCTGTGGCTCCAGCAAGCCTCCTGGTTATGTCCTAAGTTCAGTAAATCCTGCCGTTTCAGGCTGCCTGCCAACACTAGGCTCGGCTCTACCCAAGCCCGTTCTCTGGCGCACCTCCTGGTCCATTCCAAAATCTGTCCCCTGGCATCTCAATTCCACCGCAATGCGGTTCTGTCTGGTACAGAACCACTGTTCTTCCTCAAACAAAATCTGCAACAAGGCATCGGAAGAGAGTGTAGCAGTCCCCTCTTCTACAACTTCTAATTCCTGTAATACTGTGCTGGCCGGTACGCCAGTCAACACTACATCCAAAGGTAAATCGCTCAATCTTTCTTGTATCGTCTCTAAGCTACTCAAGACCGAGGAAGAGGTCTGTTCCTCAGTCCCACAGACATCTTACTCCTCCATCCACAAAGGGAAGACTTGCCCGTCGGCACCAGTCACAGTGCCCCCTACAGCAAGAGTAGGGGAATGTCCCCAGTATCCTGGCCAAATTTCCCCTATTCACTGGAAATATCACAAACAGCTTAATTTGGTTCAGTCTCACTTGGCATTCATCTGTGTGTGGGGTAATTGTGAAGGGGGAAGGGCAGCTGCAAAGTGGGGTGCTAGCTGTACATGCAAGCAGACTTGATAGACCATGAGGCCTATTTCTGCTGGCAAGTAGTAAGTAAGTATTTCTTAGTACTGTGGAACCTGTATATTAAGGACAAACTGACTGACAGATTCTTTGGTCCCCATGGGGTTCTTAATAGACAGGTTGTACTGTATTAAAATCAAGGCAACAGCGACTTTATAGAAACTTGAAACAGAAAGTGATGTCACAGATGGGGACATATTGTGCTGTTAAGCTCAGCTTCCCAACTATGACATCACTTCCTGTCTCAAGGTTCCATGAATAATTGCTGCTGAATTTAAACAATGTGTTTTCATAAGGGTGTGGTGTGCATATATATAGATATATATATATATATATAGAACATAGACAGAAGAGAAAAAGAAAGAAGTCACTTGGGGACCAGTGATCACTGTACTGTGTGGTTCAATATAAGGACAGCTACGGAATAAAAATAACTGGGCCTCTCGCAAGATGCCCTCCGTTGGTTTTCGGACTACTTGATGGACCATTGCCAGCAGGTCAAAACTGGCACTACCTTATCTAACAGCCTGCCAGTCTGCTCCGGTATCCCCAAGGGGTCCATTCTTGGACCTTTACTATTCAGCCTCTTCCTTAATGCTCTCCCTCAGTCATGCTCAAGCAACCTCCTACTCTATGCAGATGACGTTGTCCTGTACTCCTCCAATCCTGACCCTACCCAGCTCCACCTCTCCCTCCAATTCTCCTTCATAGAAGCTGAAACATGGTTCAACATGCAGCGCCTCATCCTTAACTATATGAAAACCAAGGTTATGTTCTTCTCACGCCCCCTTTACTCTAAGAAAGCACACTGTCCCCAAGTACTAACTGCCAGCCAGACCCCTCTCCAACAAGTGAACTCCTTTAAATACCTGGGCATCACACTCGACCAGGCCCTTAACTTCCACCAACACATTCATCAACTGTCTACTACTCTCAATATCAGGATTGGCCTCCTCTACCAGTTCAAGCACTGTCTTACCCCTGATGCCCTTCACCTGGCAGTCTCCTCCTCCTCGGTTCTCTCCCTTCTCGATTATGGCATCCTGATCTATAGCTCTGCCAACTCATCGACACTGACAAGGCTCTGGCTCTCCTTCAACAAAGCCTGTCGCCTCATCTTGGGCTGTGTTCGGCTAACTCACACTTGCTCCCTATATAATGCTACAAACTGGCTCAACCTAGATAACAGAATCAGGTTTTGCACTTGCCGAATGGTCAAAAAGATTACCCTTGGCCTGGCTCCCCCTTGTCTCTCACCACTTATCCAACGGGCCCCTGCTTATCAGCACCTGCAACAACAGGCAACTCCCTTTAGCAGTTCCTGCTTCACCTCCACTTTTCAAGGTCCTTTGGCTTCGAGGCCCTACCTGGATAAATAACCTACCTAGCGCCGTCACAAACATGAATAGTACTGGCACTACAAAGCACACCTCAGGAATCATATACAGTCTTCCAATCCCTGTGACTGCCATGGATCCTAGCCCAGCCCAACTCCCTTCCTAGTCTGTTTATTTACCCCCTGTACCCCCCAAATTGCTAATTAGTGGAGATTATATGTGTAACGACTTGTGTAACGGTTCCTGAACCTAATACGCTGAATCTACTAGTATCCAAATGTAAGCCTTTTACTGTATTCTTGTACCACTCTTTGTTACACTGTTATCTGTATCCCCCTGCTGAACCAATCTGTACAGTTCTCTAGGTTTTATCTGTGTCTGACGTGGAACCTTTGAAAAGGAGTCTTTGACTCAAAGGTATTTTCCAAATAAACAATAAATAAATAAAAGCACACAAGGGTGAAAGTCCTGGACCTCAGAAGGGCAGATCTTATAAAAATGGGTGAATGCCTCAGGGATGGCCTGGGAGGTGGTCTTGCTGGAGTGCAGCAACAGTGGGTGAAGATAAAAGGGGGCATAGTAAAAGCAACAAACCTCTGCATCAAACAAGTGAGCAAAAGCAAGAGGAAAAAGACCACTATGGTTCTTGAAAGTGGTGGTTGAAAGGTAAAGGGTAGTATTCAGAAGGTATAAAGAGACACAGAGGGAGGAGGAGGATAGAGAGGTATAGCGAAAGAAACAGAGGGAAGCAGAGAAAGCAGTAAGGAGTGCAAAGGCAGAAACTAAAGAGAGAATAGCCCAGGAGGTATCGAACAGGAACAACACATTTCTTATGTATGCAAGAGAAAAGAGGAAGACCAGGGGTAGGATTGCAAGGTTAAAAAGGGAAAAGGGACTGTTCAGAAGAGGACCAAGACAGACATTCTAAACAAATAATTTTATTCAGTGTTCACAGAGGAAGGAGAAAGAGAGGAGCCACAAAAAGTAACAAAAGCTTTGGAGGAGGCAGGTGGACAGTAGTTGTTTTTGTAGAGGTGAGAGTCCTGAAAGGACTTGCTAATCTGAAGGTGGACAACACAATAGGGCCAGATGGAGTGCATCCAAGGGTATTACGTGAGCTCAGGGAAATACTGGCTGCACCTCTGACAGTCCTATGTAACAGCTTACTGGGAACAGGAGTGGTTCCAGAGGACTGGGAGGACGGCAGATGTAGTCCCACTACACCAAAGAGGTAGCAGGGAGGAGACTGGCATTTATAGGCAAGACAGCCTGACATCGGTGGTGGGAAAGTTAATGGAATCGCTGCTGAAGGAAAGGATTGTGAAATATCTTGAATCTAGTGGGTTATAAGACCCGTGGCAGCATGGTTTCACGGTGGGAGGTCATGTCAAATGAATCAGCTAGATTTCTTTGACTGGGTGACATAGGATTTAGAGCAAGGGTAGAACGGTGGGCGTGGCCTACCTAGACTGCATTAAGGCTTTCAACACCGTTCCAAACAGAAACCTAGTAAATAAGCTGGGTAGCTTAGGAGTGGGTCAAAAAGGTGGTAAACTGGATAAGAAATTGGTTACAGGATATGCGATAGAGGGTGGTGGTAAACTGAGTTCCCTCCGAAGAAGGGAGGGTGACCAAGAGGGTGCCTTAGGGACCAGTCCTCTTCAATGTCTTTATAAGTGACATTGCAGAGGAGCTGGAAGGGAAGGTCTGCCTCTTTGCGGATGACATCTTAACCTGCATTATGGTGGATACTCTGGGGGGTGGAAAGGATAAGCAGAGACCTGAGAAACTTGCGAGTGGTCAAGGGTGTGGGAGCTAGGTTTTAATGCGAGAAAGTGCAAAATAATGCACTTGAGGCACAAAAACCCAGGGACTGAGTAGAACATGGGTGGAGTGGTATTGACAACCACCAAGCAGGAAAGAGATCTGCAGTAATCATGTTGGATGACTTAAAGGTTGCCATGCAGTGTGACAAGGCAGTAGGGAGGGGTAGTGGGATGTTGGGGTGCATAGGGAGGGATATCACCAGCAGAAAGAGGGAAGTAGTGCTGCCCCTGTATAGATAGTTGGTAAGACCCCAGCTAGAGTACTGTGTCCAGTTCTGGAGACCACATCTCCGAAAGGACATAGAGTGGAGGCGGTCCGAGGGGGGGGCGGCGGCAACTAAAATGATGCAGGGTCTGCCTCAAGAGCCTATGAGGAAAGACTAAAGGACCTCAATATGTACACCCTAGAGCAGATCTGGGGGATATGACAGAAACAGTACAGT
Organism: Neoceratodus forsteri; assembly: GCA_016271365.2. Taxonomy (NCBI): domain Eukaryota; kingdom Metazoa; phylum Chordata; order Ceratodontiformes; family Ceratodontidae; genus Neoceratodus; species Neoceratodus forsteri. Next base: position 108,825,279 of record JADMNL010000024.1, read on the forward strand.
TATGCAAGAACTTACTGTAACAGTAGATCTTTGAGAGGCACTCTTGCAGCAGGTCAACACCGGTAGGACTTAGCCCCCAGGCACCAGGACCACACGGAAACTTTATAGCAAGCAGTCTACCAGAGGGGACAGCCCATTGCTGATGTCACCCTCTGACATTGGCCTATCCTATAAAGGCGGGCAGTGCCCCACATCCTCCTCAGTTCTCCCGCCGGAGACCCAGAGCGGGCAGTGAAAGACCACCCAAGGAGATTCCTAAGAGCCAAAATGGAAAAGGAAATCAGAAAACCCATGCAAATGGAAGACGAGTACAGCAGAGAAAAAAGAAGGGGGAAGGAGGGAGGGAAAAATCAGGGCCTGCTGCAAGAGCTCCTCTCGAAGATCTACTGTTACAGTAAGTTCTTACACAATGTACTACCTTACTTCGAGGAAGACTCTTGTAGCAGGTCAACGCCGGTAGGACTGAGTCCCAAGCAGTTCCAATGATGTAAAAGAAGCAGCTCCGGGAGGAGGTTAGACCACAGCCAATGGCCTAAGAGAGAAGACCCTGTAGAATGCTGAGGCTGAAATTCGCCCTGTGCCAAGAGGCAATGTCCAGACTGTAATGCTTGGTGAAGGTGTGGACAGAACTCCAGGTGGTGGCTGCTCAAATGTTCACAGCAGAAACATTTTCGAAACAAGCTGTGGAGGCGGCCACACCCTTGGTGGAATGGCCCTTAATCACTCCCTGAAGGTCCTTGTGCAACCCAACCTGTCTGCAGTTTCGAAGAGCCTTTTCACAAATTGAGTGTGATGAGCTTTCTCACTTCTTCGCGGATAAGGTGGCCAGCATAAGGGCTGAGATCCTTCCAGCACACTCTGCAGGAGTTGATAGTGGTCTGTGGTCGGTCACTCCGCCTTGGTGTGCCTGGAGTTCTTTCGACCGTCTGGAAATTGTGGATATCATGCGGATTGCCCGGCGTATGTGCCCAACATGCTGTAGTCTGGATCCGGGCCCAACTCCCCTGATAATGGGGTGTTCTGACATCATGGGACCCATCCTTGCGAAGATAGTTTGGTGCTCCCTAGAGTCAGGTGAGTTTCCTAGCTCCCTGAAGGAGGCGGTGGTGACACCACTCCTGAAGAAAGCTGCTCTGGACCCAAGCTGCTTCAATAACTACAGACCTATCTCAAACCTTCCCTTTGTAGGGAAGTAACTGAGAAAGTTGTGGTGCTACAGCTGGAGAACCACCTTACCATCCATGATATCTAAGAACCTCTCCAGTCCGGTTTTCACAAGAGGCTTAGTACAGAGACCACTCTGGTTCAGGTGCTCAATGATCTCCTGATGATGAGGGATCAGAAGTGCCACTTCATCCTGGTACTTCTTGATCTCTCCTCAGCCTTCGACACCATGAACCATGGGGTGCTCCTCGGGTGCCAGATGTTCATCTGTGGCCTGTCTGGTACAGTTCTCAGATGGTTCCAATCTTTCCTCACTGGCAGATCTCAGAGGGTGGTGTCAGGGATATTCTCCTCCGGCCCATTCTCTCTGCCATGTGGGGTTCCTCAGGGGTCAGTGTTGTACCCCATGTTGTTCGCGGTATATATGCTGCACCTCAGAGACATTGTAAGACGGTATGGGCTGAGGTTGTTCTGGTATGCTGATGATACCCAGCTCTACTTGTCTTTTGCACCTGACCAGGACGGTGCGTGCTCGGCCTTTAATAAGTGCCTCGCAGAAATCCAGGACTGGATGAATTCCAGCTGGCTGAAATTGAATTCTGGACAGACTGAGGTGTTGGTGGTGGATCCGGGTTGCCAGACAGAGGGGTTGGTGGCTGGACAACCTTCTGGACTTTGTCTCGGAGATGTCCAGCTGCCTTCCTCTGAACAGGTGCAAAACCTGGGGGTGGTTTCTGACGACTGGCTGACACTGCGTTCGTAGGTGTCAGCAGTCATCAAGTCCTCATTTTACCATCCTAGGAACATCACCAGGATTAAGCACCTTGTTCCATCTGGCGACCTACCAACATTGATTCACGCCTTTGTGACCTCGCGCCTTGACTACTGCAACTTCCTGTACCTAGGGATACCGGGGGTTGATATCCGCCACCTGCAGCTAGTGCAGAATGCTACTGCATGGTTGTTGATGGCGACTCCTCATTTGAGTCACATCACACTGGTGCTGCGTGAACTGCATTGGCTGCCGATTCAGTGGCGGATCACCTTCGAGGTCGGGCTTCTGATCTTTAAGGCCCTGCACGGACTGGGCTCGGACTATCTGCAAGAGCTCCTGTAGCCTTACTGCTCAAGACGACCACTCCGCTCAGATGATGAGGGGTTGTTACAGATTCCCAAGGTACATCTTAAAACATCAGGGGTCCGTGCTTTTAAGTATTCAGCCCCAACCCTGTGGAATTCTCTACCTCGTCAGATACGGAGTGCATGACTGTGGAGAGTTTTAAGAGGGTCTAGAAGACCCATCTGCGGCAGACTGATTTTTAGATATTTATCTTTTGGCTAGCATGCTGTATGTAATTCTATGTTTTATTGAATTTTATATGTGCCGAGTTATACAGTGCCTTGGTGACAGAAAGGCACTTTAAAAATAAAGTTCTATTGTTATTATTACTTAAGGTAGCAAAAACAATGCAATTGGCTAACCACCTAGACTAACACTGTTTGGATACCGGAGTCCCCCCTCTCTTGGGGGTGACCAAAACAAACAACTGATCAGACTTCCTTGAAGTCTTGGTCTGGTGCATATAATATCGCAAGATTCCACGGTCATCCAAAGTATGAAGTAAAGCCTCCCCCTGATTAAAATACTCAGGATAGTAAACTGGTAGGTGGAAGGATTGGCGACATCACATGGGGAAGAAACTTAGGACTGGTACGCAAAGACACCCTGTCTTTGTGAAACACCAAATAAGGCTCCTTACACATGAGAGCCTGAAGCTCGGAAACCCTTTGAGTAGAACTAACAACTAAAAAGAGCACTTTCCAAAACAGAAAGTGCGGGTTGCAACTCACGGCCCATTCAAAGTGAGGTAAATACAGGTTACTCACCTGTAACAGGAGTTCTAGGAATGGTATATGTTGTTCATCCACACTGTCTGGCAGGTTCCTTGCCACTTTAAATCTTGCCGGAAGGTCTTCAAGCTGGCTCCTCCCACCCATGCGGGTGGTAAAACTCCCGGCTCCACCCCATGACGCCAGATCTAGCCCGCTGGAAGCCAGGTTGTGCGTCGAAGCCGGAAGGTCGGGTGGGTCGTGTGGATGAACAACATATACCATTCCTAGAACTCCTGTTACAGGTGAGTAACTGTATTTCTAGGGACATGGATATGTTGTTCATCCACACTGTCTGGCAGACTCCTAGCAGTTCTCTGGGAGGAGGGAGGCAAGGCGCACACCCCCTACTTAGGGAATAAAGACTGGAGAACCGAGGCCCCAAAATTAGCATCCCGGCGTGACTCAAGGTCGATGTGGTAATGGGTGATGAAGGTATGAGCTGACTTCCAGGTAGCAGCCCTGCAGATTTCCTGGATAGGGACATCCCTGGAAGCAGCTACCGATGCAGCGGTATGACAGGTAGAATGAGCTCTTATCCCTCTGGGAGGCTCCATGTCCGCCAACCTATAGCGGAGATCTAGGCATGAGGTGACCCACCTGCCTATCATCCACTTGGCTGCAGGTCTGCCAGGTGCGGCTTCAGCGTAGGTGACAAACAGCTGGCGAACCTCTCCCCGAACTTCAGCCGTCCGCTCCTTGTAATAAGCGAGCGCTCTTCTAGGGTCCAAAGTATGAAGTCTATATTTGGCCTCCGAGGTGTGACTGGTGTAGAACACCGGCAGAGTCAACACCTGGTTAAGGTGAAACTCCGACACCACCTTCGGAAGGAAGTTCGGTTGGGGGCGCAGGACAACCTTGTCCCTGTGGAAGACCAGATAAGGAGACTCGATGGAAAGCGCCTGGAGCTCTCCCATCCTTCTGGCTGACGTGATAGCCACCAAGAAGGCGGTCTTCCACAACAGGTGAGAGATGTCACACCTGTGCATCGGTACGAATGGCTTGCCCATGAGCTTAGCCAATACCAGCAGTAGATCCCACGGAGGTGGAGGTTCTCGACCAGAGGGGATATGTGATCAAGGCCTTGAAGAAGCCTGACCACCTTCTCCTCGCCACCCGACTGCTTCCCGGCCCGTGCCCGGTAAGCAGAGATGGCTGCCAGGTGCATCTTAAGGGTCCTCGACCGAAGCCCTAGCTGAGAAAGGGACCACAGGTAGTCCAGAGTGCTTGCCAAGGAACAGGAGGAAGGGTCCAGGCCCTTGTCCTGACACCAAATGGAGAATCTCTTCCATTTGAAGGCGTAGCATTTTCTGGTCGACTCCTTACGGGACGCCTCAACAACGTTGAGGACCTCGTCGGAAAGACCCAAGGCCTGGAACTCTAACCGCTCAGGAACCAGGACGTCAGGTGCAGGGATTGAAGGTCCGGATGGAATACCGTCCCCTGATTGACTGAGATCAGGTCCAGGCGGGCTGGAAGCCGTCTTGGGAGCCTGGAGCTGAGACTGAGGAGATCTGGATACCAGAACTGACGGGGCCAGTCTGAGGCTACCAGAATCACCTGTGCCTTGTCCCTCCTCGCCTTGAGAAGCACCTTGTGGATCAAGGGAAATGGGGGAAAGGCGTAGAAGAGGCCTGGGGTCCACGGCCTCAAGAAGGCATCCCCCTGCAGCGAGCCCTGCTGAGGGGGGCAGGCATGAAACAGTCTCAGCTTCGCATTCTTCCTGGAGGCAAACAGGTCCACCTGAGGCATGCCCCAGTGGGAGAAGAGATCTTGTACTACCTCCGGCAGGAGAGACCACTCGTGAGACACAGCCCCTATCCGGCTTAGGGCATCGGCCAGGGTGTTGGAGGCTCCTGCCACGTGAATGGCGGGGAGATCTGCTCCAGGCTGCGCAGAGACCAAAATGCGGAGAGCTTCCCTGCACAGAGGCATGGAGCGCGTCCCGCCCTAGCGGTTTAGGTAGTACATGGTTGTGGTATTGTCCGTCTGGACCTGAACCACTTGATCCCGTAGAAATGGAGCGAAGGCGGTGAGGGCTAGAAACCGCTCGAAGCTCCAGCAGGTTGATGTGGCACCGGGACTCCCGAGGGGACCAGAGGCCGTGCGCTCTGTGCTCCCCCAGATGGGCACCCCAACCCATCAGAGAGGCATCGGTCGATAGAGAGACCGTCGGCTTGGGGCGGACAAACGGGATGCCCTCCTGCAGATGTGCCGGAATGGTCCACCACTGGAGAGCGTTCCACATCCCCTGGGTCACTGTCACTAGCTGATCCAATGGATCGAAGTGCTGTGACCACTGACTGGCCAGGTCCCATTGAAAGGGACGCATGTACCAGCAGGCCCAATGGACCACGCTGGTGCAGGCCGCCATGAGGCCCAGGAGGCGCAGGAAGTCCCGGGCAGGGCGCGATTGCCCAACCTGAAATGACTGGGCAAAGGAGGAAAGAACCTCGGCCCTGTCTGCCGGGAGCCGTGCTCTGGCTCGAAGAGAGTCGAGCTCTGCCCCGATGAAATGCATCACCTGCTTGGGCATGAGTTCCGACTTGGCCTCGTTGATGAGGAGGCCAATCTGAGAGCAAACCTGGAGGGCCAGATCTCTGGACCGCTCCACCTCCGCTCTGGAGGGGGCTGCAATCAGCCAGTCATCCAGGTAGGGGTACACCCGGACCCTCCGGCGCTGCAGGAATGCTGTCACCACTGCCATGCATTTGGTGAAGATCCTGGGAGCTAGGGAGAGGCCGAAGGGCATGGCCCGGAACTCGTAAAGGGATCCCTCTGCTCTGAAGCGGAGGAATCTCTGATGAGACGGACAGATTGGGATGTGAAAGAACGTGTCCTGGAGGTCCAGGGAACAGAACCACACGCCTCGTTCCAAGGATGGGATTATCTGAGCCAGAGTGACCATCCTGCAGGTCCGAGACCTTAGGAACCTGTTCAGGTCGTGCAGGTTGAGAATGGGGCACCAGACCCCCGTCTGTTTTGGGACCAGGAAATACCTGGACACAAACCCCGGGTCTGAAGGAAGATCCGCCACCTTCCTGATCACCTCTTTTTTTTGAGGGAGCAGGGCAATATCGGCAACGAGGCTGACAGAGGCTGCTTGACCCGTGGCCCCGAGGCATCGACGGCTTCAAGGGTGGTGTCTGCTCGAACTCCAGAGGCAGGCCCTTTCCTACCACCTCCAACACCCAGTGGTCCGTGGTGATGGCGGACCAGGCGGAAAGGAAGTGGCGGAGCCGTCCCCACACGGGGGGAACCCAGGGGGGAGTGACAAGGCTGGGGGCGACACCCCTCAACCTGTCACTGGGCAGGCTTGGAGGAGGGACCGGCCGAGGGACCTCCTGGGCCTTTACCTCCCTGCTTCCTGTTGGAGGAATCCGTGGGCTTGGGTTTGGGATGCCAAGCTCGAGCCTGCTGGCCCTGGTGCTGGTGCTGTTGGGCCGGAGGTGCCGCAGGCGCAGAAGGATGAAAGGGCTTGTGCTGCTGCTGTCGGTGGCCTTTGTCCTTCTGGGCAGAGGTGACTGAGTCCAGAGCGGCATTGGACTTTTCGATCCGCTGGAGGTGGCCTTCCACTCCAGGGCCACAGAGGTCGGTCCCCAAGAAGGGGACGTCTGCCAACTTGTGCTGGGTATCTGCTGTGAAGGTGGATATCCTCAGCCATGCTCTGCGGCGCATGGCCACCACGGCCGCAACCGATCTGGCACAGGAGTCCCCTATGTCCAGAGCTGTTTGGAGCTGCTGCTTCGCCACTGCCCTACCCTGGTCCCGAACCTGCCGGACCATGGTCTGCAGGTCGGCCGGGAGATGAGGGATCACCTCATCCAGGAAGCCCATGAGGGCGTGGGAGAAGTGTGCCATCAGCATGGCCAAGCTGGCCTGGCGGAGGCCAAGGGAGGACGCAGCGTACACCTTGCGCCCGGCGTAGTCCAGCTTTCTGGACTCCTTGTCTGGGGGCTTGTCCATGTCCCTAGCATTCCCGGAACGCCAGAAAACGCTGTCGGTGACCAACCCCTCGGCAGAGGGGTGTTCTGAAAACCCGGCCAAAGAGCCGGTAGGGACCGCATACTTCCTGGCCATCCTGGGCGAGGGTGCAGGACAGGAAGCAGGCCGCTGCCAGAGCTCCAAGGCTGGGCCAACAATAGCCTCAGCCACCGGAAAGGCCTCCGTGGGTGAATCCCCTCGGTCCAGTATCTCCGTCAGGGGATAATTGGCCCGTTTGGATACGGGCTCGAGCTGCATCCCGGTGGACTCCGAGATGAGCCGAAGCAGATCCATGAAGGACGATGGGCTTTTGTCCAGTGACTGGCCCCAGGAGGACTCCAGGTCAACCGCCTGGAGAAAGGGAGGAGTCGTTGTGCGGACTCCGAGGTCCCGAAGAGCTGCCTAGGGCCTGAGCCACCCTCCACCTGCCGAGGCGGTCGGGAGTGAGGGTGACCCGACAACCTGTGGGGCAGGCCTTGACCCGACAGAGTCCTTGGTCGGCGCCCCCGATTTTGGTTGTGGAGGCGGAGGTTTCACCACAATCGGTGGGGCAGCAGGTTTCAGCCGAACAACCGGCCCAGGCTTGGGCATCTCGACTGCAGCGAGAGGCTGTTTCGGCCATTAGGGTGACAGCCACTTGATGGCCGGGGAAGGCGTCTGTGTCGACTTGCTCCCGGACAAAAGTAACTGCTGCCACATCAGTTCCTCGTAGCGTCTACGCAATTTGTGCTGAAGCCTCTCCTCATCTGAGGAGGAAGACGAGGATGAACGGCGTCGCCGCTTACCTCGGTGCCGAGACCAAGACTGCCGATGTCGGCGGGATTGGCTGCACTGAGGAGAGGTCCGAGACCAAGACCGAGATCCTCGGTGTGTCCAAGGGCGGGCCTGGGAGGGAGCGGAAGACACCCTCTCCTCCCTCGGCTCGGACACCTTAACCGGGGACTGCTGCACCAAAGGCGCAGGCAAATCCTCGGTTTCCACCGGGGGAACCAGCGAAGAAGGGTTGTTGGCTTCACTAGTCGACAATCCGTCCGACAGGTCGAGAAAAATCTCAACCGCGTCGAAGGGTGTCTCGGCCAGCTGACCTGACGGGGACGCTGTGAAGCCAGCGGCCTTAGCCACAACCTCGACTGAAGTCTACAGTCGGCTGTCTGGGGAAGGGAACCTCTCCCGCTCCCATGAACGCTGACGATGGGACTTACCCTTGGGATCCTTCTTTTTGGACCGAGAGGAATGTCCCGATGGCCCCTCTCCCTTCGTGGAAAGGGAATGGCAAAGCTCCTTGAACGAAGCAGAATACAAGGTACCCAAAGAGAGCAGGATAAATGCCGCGACCGAGGAGGAGGAAGATGCGGCCTGGGCCGCCTCCTCCTCGAGGGCGATCATCTGCTCGAGCTGCTCAGCCGAACCTGCCACCGCAGTAACAGCCCAACGGGCCTCTTTCGACTTTACCGGCGGATAGCACTTCTCGGGGTGCCCAAGCTTCAACCGGGCAGTGCGGTCCTCCAAGACGTTGGCCGAGAACGAACAGCATGACTCGCAGGCCTGCGGGTCGTGTTCTAGGCCAAGGCAGTAGATGCACGTGGAGTGCGGATCCGTCCTGGACATCTTCTGCCCACAAGGGCACCGCCGAAAACCGGGAGTCGATTTGTCCATCGCAGCTGCGAGGGAAAAGGAAGACCGAAGTCTTGAGAATTTTAAAACGAGTTTCGGACGAACCGAAGAGTTAGGATCCAGTCTATCATGCAGAGCGTTAAGGAGGGAACCTCAGCTTCCAAGCGGTAAGGAAGATCTGGAGTCATGGGGCGAAGCCAAGAGTTTTACCACCCGGGTGGGTGGGAGGAGCCAGCTTGAAGACCTTCCGGCAAGATTTAAAGCGGCAAGGAACCTGCCAGACTGTGTGGATGAACAACATATCCATGTCCCTAGAAAGTACAGTTTCGTACTTACTGTAACGTAGGGTTCGATTTTAACATTGTTTTACTAGCCCAAAACCTAGTGCAAATTGGCCTGGGCTAATGCAGCTAACCCTCTACTTGTCCATCTTGACTAGTGCAGGTTTTCCATGACTGTTAATGAAGTTTAAAATGTCCCTGCTTTAGCAGGCTCTAGTCCTCCTGCTAATTTCTCTCAGTGCTGCAGATGGCCTGTTGTCACTAACACCTCATTAAGAGCTGCAGTCCAAGAAGGGGATCCCACAAAAGGCTCAATGTGAGTAATTATCACTACACTGTTAGAACTTTCAGCTAGTGTCCAAGGTGTGATCAAGGGTATAAGCTGTTAAGTCACTAGCTTAAAGTTTTCTGAATGTGTCTCTGTCCGACAATTTGTCCCACATTATTAAAACCAGTGCCTCTCATTTCCCTACATTTCAGTGTCTGTATTCAACATTTCAGTGAAAAAATGCTAAGAGGCATATGGAGTTTGATCTGCAGGTAGTGAGTTTTATCCCGGCCTCACCATAGTTGCTCCCTCTCCCCTCCGAACCTCTCAGCTCTGTACCTTCCATACATTTCCTTCATTTTGAATATCTGTATCCAACATTTCAGTGGCAAAATGCTAAGAGGTATACAGGGTATGCTCTGCAGGTGGTGGGTTTTATCCCAGCCTCGCCATAGCTGCTCTCTCTCTCTCTCTCATCCAAATTGCTCAACTCTGTACTTTCCCTGGACACCACTGCAGACCATACTCTGAAGTGACTATCAATAGTCCCATAGCTGCCATTATTGGCAAGTGTAGGTGCCCCCAGCTCTTCGAAGGCTCTGACCACACTACAAAATGTTGTACTGTAACATTCTCAAAAACATTACAGCCCTTAACATTACGATACGTCCGTATTGTGGTGGTAACATTTTTGAAAACGTTACAAGCTGGTGCTGTTGCGTCTGCATTGGTGTAATTCTCCTTGCTTGCTGTAATGGTACTGCAGTATTCTGGTAGCAAGGAGGACCATGTCAACCACCAGACGAGCATCCACACTGGTAAGCAAACTGTTACAAACAGTATAACAGTTCACATTCCGATCTCAAGACTACCTCTGAACAGGTCTTGAGATCAGATCCAAAAACGGTAGCGGTAATATTACAAATGCAGACGTGAACCTTTTTAAGAAAATCCTGTAATGGTTTAGTCAGTCTGTAATGTTACTGAGAAGGTAGTGTGGACAGGGCCTTAATGGGCCATGCCAGCCAACGCCATCCCTACAGTCCCACTCTTACTCTACTTAGCATGTCCTTTCATACTAAAAACAAAGCTTTGGAGCATGTATGGTACAAAATACCTTAAAACACATAATTTGAAAGGTTAATGTAAGCATTCCTGGGGTGCATAGATCATCCTATATAGAAACAGGGGTAGTATAGTATCATGTCTGTGTTCTGTTTATCCTGGCCTGATGAGAGGAGAATGTTTTTAAAAAATATATATTTTACTGCTGGGGCTTAGCATGTTAAAATCAATATTTTTAGAAATAAAAATGTCTAAAGTTTTCTGTTTCCCCAAGCCCTTAAGGTTTGTGTAGCCCCCTCCCCAAAGAAATCCAACATGTGCTCCTGGCTCACTTGACACTGTACAAAAACTTCCAGAAGTACTGGGCTCCAGTTGATCACAGGTTGGGGTCTGAGAGTGTCTTTCTCTGCCTGACTCTGTTCATTGCCCTGTGGGTGGTGGCGAGAGTGTGGTAAGGTGCATGATCATGCCAGGTATTGCGTGTGCAGAGCTAGGTCTACTCGACTGAACATTTGCTGCTGTGTTATCCTCTGGTTGGGGGGGGGGGTGAAGAAAGAGGAAGAGAGGAGGGCATGGTATAAAACAATAGGGGAACACTGCGTGTGATGGCATTGCAGTCTTTATTCTGCTGGGTCCGGAAGCAATGTGAGAGCAGGATAAATGTACAATAATCTGAGTATTTTCTTGGCTTGCATTTTTTCCTGTATAAGTGATCAAAATTTACCATTACAATTGTGGGCTAGTGCAGCCATCTGCTGGCTAGGGCAATTCTGAATCAGCTTGTCCTGCTGGCTAGTACAAATAAAAGTTAAGGTTGACCTCTGTAACGGTATATCTTCAAGAGGATCTCTGGAAGTAGGTAATACGCTTGGGTATCCACTAGAGGTCGCTCTCGTTGGCAGTAGCTTTCACTAGCAGTGTTGACTGGGGGTCGCCCACAATGACGTCACTATGTTTATCTCTATAAATACGTGGGCAGCCCCTAGCGGCCTCCATTCTTTTTCCTGCTGTCTCCCAGCTCACTGCACGAGTAGCTTTCGCTTCAGTGTATCGCGGCCTCAGTTCCCCGCCAGCGACCAGCTCATGGAGCAGGACTCCGAGGGGAACTGAGGAGACCGGAGGTACCCTTTCTTTTCATGCTTTGAAGATGTTGCAAAAGATTGCTCTCTCTGAGAAGCAGGGGGAAGGAGGGAGGGAACGAACCTGCTGCAAGAGATCCTCTGAAAGATCTACCATTATGGTAAGCACGAAACTGTACAATCTTCTTCAAGGGTATCTCTTGCAGCAGATAATACTCTTGGGATGATTCCCAAGCAGTGGAGTAGGAATCTAGGACAATTTAAGAAAGGAGGCCTTGCAGGACCATGCGGCCAAAGGCAGTCCGGCGACGAGAGGCCAAGTCGATGCTGTAGTGCCTTGTGAAAGTGTGCACAGTAGACCAGGTGGCAGCATCACAGATGTCAGTGATGGAGACGCGATGGAAGCAGGCAGCGGTTGTAGAAAGAGCAGGAGTGGAGTGTGTAGGGACAGCTCCTGGTAGTGTTTTTTGTATTTATTGTATACATAGGTTATGCAATGTGCCAGCCAATTGGATAAAGTGTGTTTGGTTACTGGCAGACTGTCCTTACCAAGGGCAAAGGTGACAAAGAGCTGTTTGGATTTTCATGTGCACTTGGAGCGTGCTAGGTAGTAATGTAGTATGCGGTGCACATCCAAGGTATGTAGTAAGGTTTCGCCCAGGTTGGAGTGATCTGTGTATGGATTGGTTTAACGTATATTCTGAGATGACCTTCGGAAGACAGACTGGATTAGTGTGAAGGGAGACCTTGTGGAAAACAAGGTAGGGCTCAGAGCACATGAGGGCCTGGAGCTTGGAGATGCAATGATCTGAGGTAATGGCCACTAGAAATAAAGCTTTCCATGCCAAAAAGTGCATGTCACAAGTAGCAGTTGGCTCTAAGGGTTCCAAAGTTAGTTTTTCTATGACAAAGCTAAAGTCTCATGGGGGCACCAGCCACTATATAGTAGGTTTGAGATGTAAAATATCCTTTAGAAACATACGTGCAAGGTCCAGCTGGGTGACCCGACAGCCCTCTATGGGCTCGTGAAAAGCTGAAATCGTTGATAAGTGAACTGTGATAGATGACTAACTCAAACCTTGTGAGGAAAGAATAGACAAGCAAATCCATTTTGCTTGGTAATTTTTTCTAGTGGATGGTTTTCCTGAAGCCAACAGAACAGCCGCTACTGAGGTAGAGACTTGCTGTCTGTTTCTAAAAGCATCTTCCGGAGCCAAGCATGAAGGTGTAGTGAGCACAGGTTGGGGTGCAGGAGAGATCCGTGATGCTGCATGAATAGGTCCGGATGAGGGGTAGGGGAATGGGATCGGCGACCTACAACTGCTGGAGAAGAGGGAATCAGATTTGTCGGAACCAAAAGGGAGTTATCAGTATCATGGCAACGGGTTCCATCTGCAGCTTGAGGAGGACACACTGGAGGAGAGGGACGGGGAGGGAAGGCATATAAGAATTGTCCCTGCCAACAAAGGGTGAGCATCGATGGTGTCTCTTGTTGTCCAGTATAATGGAGCAGTAGTGAGGTAGCTGGTGGTTGGCTGGGGAGGTAAAGAGGTCGACCACTGGCATGCCCCAGAGATGGAAGATGTCTTCTAGGACTGATGCGTGCAAGGTCCACTCATGACCCTGAGCGTGGCGGCTGATGTGATCTGCCAATACATTTTGGGCTCACGGCACATTAACTGCCACAAGATGAAGTTGTTGCATCAGGGCCTGATGCTAGATGCGGACTGCCTCCTGGCAAAGGCTGGGGACCCTTGTGCCCCCTTGTTTGTTTATGTAATAAATGACACAGGTGTTGTCTGTTTGTATCAGAAGGGGTCCTGAGACTAGATATGGTTGAATGGCCTGCAGGGTAAGACTCGCATCTTGAAGAGATTTATGTGGAGAGAGGCAGTGGTTGTGCCCCAAAGACCCTGTGTCTGATGAGGGGCCCAGGTGGGCACCCCAGCCAAGAGTGAATGTGTCTGCAGTCAAGGTCTGGGAGGGTGGGGAAGTCTGAAAGGGGATGCCTTGAGCTACATTGGACGGCGCTGTCCACCAAATTAGGGCCTTCCGGAGGGCCGAGGTAACTGTGATCCTGACCTCGAAGTCCCCGGTCTGCTGGTGCCATTGGCAGCACAACACCCATTGAACCGAGCGCATGTGCAACTGGGCATAAGGGACGGTGGAGATGACGGTGGCCATATGGCCCAGAAGGCGCATGTACTGATGGGCTGTGACATGAGAAATGGACTGACAGTGCTCGGCAAGGGCGATAAGATTCTGTCATCTGTCATCCAGGAGGAAGGCACGACAGAGCTGCGCATCTAGTATGGCTACTATATATTGGAGATGATGTGTCAGCTCCAGATGGGATTTTGGTAGACTGACGGTAATGCTGACCTCCTGAAAAAGGTGGAGGGTGGCTTGAAGAGACTGTAGTAACCTGCCTTTGGCTGCGGCTTTGACGAGCCAGTCATCCAGATAGGGGAAAACGAAGTGCCCCTGATGACAGAGGGTAGCAGCCACCACTGCTAGGCATTTTGTGAAGATCCTGGGTGCCAAGGACAGGCCGGAGGACATGGAACTAGTAGTGATAGTCTACAAGCTGAAAGCAGAGGTAGCAGTGATGCGCAGGATCTATTTGTATATGAAGATATGCGTCCTTCATGTCCTGAGTATAAAGCCATTCTCCTCGGTTTAAGAGAGGGAGGATAGTGGCTAGAGTCACCATTCTGAGCATTTGTACTGAATGTACCTCTTTAGATCCCTGAAATCCAAAACAAGATGCAAATCTCCTGTGCGTTTTGGTACCAGAAAGAAATGGGAGTAAAATCCCTAGTGGTATTAATAGGAGGGCATGGGTTGAACTGCGTTCTTCTGATTCCTCGAGCAGGACTGGAATGTGATCTGGTGGGTAAGTCACTGATCCGGGGGATGGGAAGGCAGGGTAGAAGTGAGTTCCAATGTGTATCCTATTTGTATGATCTGCAGGACCCAGTCGTCGGTCATGATCTTTTGCCAAGTCTCTAAATGAGGTGAGAATCCCCACAGCCTCTGAGGCTGGCGGAAGGATGCTGGAGAGGCACAGGATCGAGTCAAAAAGACTGCAGAGCACTGGCCATCACTGGAGGAGTGGTCTAGGTGCTCTTAGAGGCAGTGGCACAGCCCGTAGGCTGGGGCTGCTGGCAGCTCCTGGTGGACTGTTGGGCAGTGCCATGATGCTGATGGCCAGCCCATCGAAATTGGAAAGGCTTGTAGTATTTTATCTGAGCTGTAGGTTGTGAGGTGTGGTACATACCATGCACCATGTGGAATGTACAGCCCGAAGCCTGAAGGTCGTCTAGAATGGTGTGAGTGTCTGAGCCGAAGAGTTTATGCCCATTGAAAGGGGCATTTAGAATGGTCTGTCATATGTCAGAAGTGAAACCTGACATCTGTAACCAGGCATGCCTATGAAGGGTCACACCCATGGCCAAAGTCCTGGGGGAGATGTCAACAGCATCATAACCCACGCTAAACAAATGGTGGGAGAGGCTGGTGACAGTTCCAAAAGTTGCAATGAGTTGGTCTTTCTCTGCTGAGGGAGGAAGATGGTAGCGACCTCGGAAGCCACAGTCCAGAGTGTCTTCTGGTATTTCATCATATGGCCAATATAATTAAGTATGCGCATATTCAAGGTGGCAGCCTGGTATACCCATCTGCCCATTAAGTCTAGGCATGTGGACTCCCTGTCACGGGGGGGAGGGAGCTCAGATGTTTAGGTCATTTTGTCTTGTCATGGGCTACATTAATGACCAGAGTCGGGTCTGTGGTGCAGCAAAGAAGGGATGGACTGTTGGCACCTGAAAGAGGCAATCTATCTTTCTAGGAAAAGGTCATACTAGGCCATCAGGACGGCCTCCTGATACATCTGTATTAAAGGAGGCACTACAACAGCAGGGTCCTCCGGTAGGTCAAGGTAATCTGCCATATGACAGCGATGTTTGTCCTGTTCCGTGGTACTAAATCCCATTACTTGTTGAATTTGTTGCATGATGTCCATGAAAGTTGGATCATCTGGTGGAGAACAGGGTGTGTAAAGGCTGGGGTTCTCCTCTAGAGAGGACAGAGTAGATGCACTCGAAGGAGGGCAAAAGCTATCACCCCTATCCATATCTTCCTCAGATTCTTCCACACAGTCCAGAAGAAACTCTTCTTCCAAGGAATGGTAGGAAGGTGAAGGAAAAGGCTCCCTAGGTGGAACATAAGAGGAGTCCTTGTGAAGCCGCTTGGGAGGAGGAGGAAGGGGCGAGGGAGAAGAGGAGGGCTGAGGCGGAGGTGGAGCGGGAGGCAGCAGTTGTTGCATGCCCTGCATCATCTGAAGAACGGCTTGAAACACAGCAGCCACACTGACAGAGGGGGTCGTTGGTGGGAGAGTGGAGGTCATAGCCAGCGTCCTGGGTGTAGGATGCCCAGGAGGAGGCAAGACAGAAGGCTTAGGCTGAGGCTGAGGATGCAGATGCAGCTGAGAGCCCTGGACATGAGGGGTGGTCCCAGTTGAGGCCTCAGCCTGGCTCCGATTGGTCATCACTTGGGAAAGCGGTGGTAACTGTGGAAGAACCTTGATAGAAAAGCCTTTCGCCTCTATTACATACCCAGAGTCCAAGCCAGAGGACTTCGTCAATGGGGTCTGAAAAGGAGAGGATGAGGAATGTCTGAAATTAGGTTTTGGCGACAAAACACCAGGGTCCATGCTGAAGGACCTGGCCACTGTCAAGTGACCCGTCGACGTGGAAGGAGCAGCTGTGGTCATAACAGCCAGGGCCTGAGTCAAAGCCATTGACAAGAGGACCGGGAGGGTCGTCATCAACGAAGGCCCAGGCTTTTCAGAGTAGGCCTTATCCTTAGCTGTAGTGGCAGCAGAAGCAAATTTAGGTTGTCGACGGATGAGATGGCTTACCTTCCAAAGATTCGTCTTTCTCTCTGTGTTTGTGTTTTGAAGAATGTTTGTGGAAAGACTGAGAGGTCTGTGACGTCAACGGAGGACGGGAAACGAACCTCCTGCTCGAGGAGAGCAATCTTCTGTTCCATTAAATATGACTCGAGGTCTTGCAGGCATCAATGATGGGTGGCTTGATTGAAGTCCTGGCAGTGGGCACGGGAGGAAATGTTAAAGGCAGCCCCCAGACAACGAACACGAATGGAATGATAATCGTATCAGCAGATTTTTCAGCTGCAAGGGCACGTACAAACTAACAAATCAGAATTAGACATACGGAGAGGAGAGGGAAAAAAAAGAAAATGAACTGAGATCCATTTCAGCTTAGATTTCCACATTGATACACTGAAATGAAAGCTACTCATACAGCGAGCTGGGAGACAGCGGGAAAAAGAATGGAGGCCGCTAGGGGCTGCCCACGTATTTACAGAGATAAACGTAGCGACGTCAGTGTGGGCGACCCCCAGTCAACACTGCTAGTGAAAGCTACCACAGATGACAGCACCCTCTGGTGGATGCCCAAGAGTATTACCTGCTGCAAGAGACACACTTGAAGAAGATTGTCGGTTTCTCCAACATAAAATTGAGGTCCCATGGAGGGACCAGGTCCCGAATGGGAGTTTTTTAGATGCAAAATGCCCCGCAGAAAGGTGTGAGACACCTCAAGTTGGGCCACGGCCCTGCCCTCAATAGCCGCATGGTACACAGAGATGGCAGAAAGTTGCACCTTGAGGGAAGAGTACCCCAAGCCTGAGTCTGAATGGAAGAGAAGGTACTCCAGCACCTGACTCACCTGACAGATGAAGTGGTCCAGGTGGTAAGAAGCAGCCCAAGGGGAAAAGCACTTCCATTTCATGGCGTAAGTGACTCTGGTGGAGGGCTTTCTAGCAGTCACTAGGGCATCAGTGACTCTAGGGGAAACTTCAAAGTGGGTGATGGCTAAGTCCGTAGGAGCCATGCACGGAGATGCAGAGACTTTAGATCCGGATGGACCAAGGTGCCCTGGTTCTGGGACAGCAAGCCAGTGCACAGGAGCAAGGGCAATAGATGTTCTACCACCAGCTGTGGCAGCAAGGGGAACCAAATCTGACGTGGCCAGAAGGGGGCTATGAGTATCATCTCTGCCCCTTCCAACTGGAGTTTGAGCAGTACCCTCTGAAAGAGCGGGAAGGGAGGGAAGGCGTACAGAAGCCTCCTCTTCCAGGAGAGGGACAATGCGTTTCACCCAAAAACTCTAATCCCGGGATTGAGCGAGCAAAAAAGCAGCAGTTTTGTGTTGAGTGGGGACACGAAAAGGTCCAACTCTGACAGACCCCATCTGTCAAAGAGATCCTCGACCACTGGGGTCAGCTCTTACTCGTGAGCCCTTGACCAGGAGCAGCTGAGTCTGTCCGCCAGGATGTTCTGGATGCCTGGAACATGTATGGCAGATAGCTCCAGACCGTGCTTGATGGCCCAATACCAAATCCTCATCAACTCCCAACACAGGGGATGAGAGCGAGTTCCCCCTTGTTTGTTGATGTAGTACACCACACACGTTTCCATCTACACCAGCAGTGGACTGGGCAGGAGAGGAGTCTAGAAGGCCTGCAGAGCATACAGGACCACTCGCATCTCCAGGACTTTGATGTGGAGACACTTCCACTTCAGCCCCAGTGCCCAGAGTCTGGTGAGTGTCCAATGAACTCAACAGCCTAGACCTGAGACATCCATTATGAGAATGTGATGAGGGGCTGGGATTTGAAAGAACCCCCCCCCCCCCAAAAGCAGGTTGGTCAGCTCTAGCCACCATGGCAGGATTCTTTTGACTGGATCGGAGACCATGATTACGATCTGGTCCAGGTCGTCCGTGCATTGATCCCACTGAACTCTCAGTGTTCACTGAGGTATCCACATGTGAAGGCAGGCGAGGGGAACCATGGCAATGGCTGCTGCCATGTACCCAGGAGTTGAAGGAAGACCCTGGCAGAGACCTGGCGACTGGAGGAGACCAGTTAAGCCTGGGCCATCAGGTGTTCAGCCCTGTCCATGGGCAAGAAGGCCATGCCTTGGACGGTATCCAGAACCGCCCTCGATATACTGGAGGCACTGACAATGAGAGAGACAGGACTTCGGCTGACTGATGGTGATACCCAAGGCCTGGAAGAGGCAGAAGGTATACTCCAGAGTCTGGAAAAGACGGTCCCTGGAGGGGGCTGCTAACAGCCAATTGTTCAGGTAGGGAAACATGTAGAAAACCTGCTTCTTCAAGGCAGCCACTACTGCCACAAAGCACTTAGTAAAGATCCTGGGATCTGAAGAGAGGCCAAAAGGGAGGGCCCTGAACTGGAAAAGGGCTCCCTGGAAATGGAAGCGGAGGAAGAGCCAATGGGAAGGAAAAAGGTTGATAAGCAGATATGCATCCTGCATGTCCAGAAAACAGAGCCTATCCTCCTGGTGTAGGAGTGGCAACAACCCCTGAAGGGTGACCAGCCTGAAGCGTTTGTACTCTATGTACAAGTTCAGATGGCTCAGATCCAGGACCAGGAAAAAGTGGACGTAGAACCCCCTGTTACACTGGACCAGCGGAATGGCCTCTATAGCTCTTTTTTTTGCAGAGGTGCCTGAATTTCCTCTCAGACAAGAGACATATGAGCTAGAAGGTAGGCTGAGTTTCCCCAGAGGATTTTCTGGGGCCACTTGAGAAACTTAACCATGTGGCCATGTTCTATAATCTGCAGAACCCAGCTGTCTGAGGTAATGTCCCCCTACTCGTCGAGGTGCAGGGAGAATCAACCCCCCCCCGACAGCCTCCCTAAGAACCCTTTCTGAAGGGGAAGGGGGTCAGGCAAGGAGTCAGGAGGTAGGGGTGGGCGCTGGAAGGGCGGCCGAGGTTGATTGAGGGGCTCTCGCAGCAGCTGCGGAGAGAGAGAGCTGTCACTGCTTTGTGTTTATTTTGACCTTTGGCAGGTGCACGGGCCCTCCTGTGGGAGAAGTGGCAAAATGGAAGCCACTGGCCAGTCTTAGGCTGGGTATGGTACAGTGAGTGAACGGACTGAAGGGCACAGCCTGACTCCAGGGGGGAGAAAATCAGATCCTGGGCATCCCCCCCAAACAGGATGGTGCCCCAAAAGGGGACATCCAAAATGCTGGACTGCACATCTGAGGCAAAGCCGGACACCTGGAGTCAGGGATGGAGCTGGAGGCAGACGCCTGCGGCCGTTCGCCTGCCCAGGGCGTCCACAGCATCATAGTCATCCCGAAGGAAGTGGCTGGCTACGTTGGAGCCTGTTTTAAGAAGCTGGGCAAGCTGTGATTTGGAGGGGTCGTCTGGCAAAGCCTGACTAGGTCCCTGGCCTGGTCCCAGGGGACATTCTGATATTGGACCATGTGGGCCAAATAGTTAATGGCCCAGATGGCCTGGGGGGAGGATGCGAAGACTCGCTTGCCCAGCGGGTCCAACTGCTTGCATTCCCTGTCAGGGGGATGGGCACTGAGGTGACTGGGCTTCTGGGTGCAGTCATGTGCCAAGTTGATGACCACAGAGTCAGCCTTGGGTTGACCCCCCCCAAAAAGGGCTTACCAGTCAGAGCATGGTACAGCCTGCCTGTTTTCTAGGGCACCACTGAAGTGGTAAAGGGGTGGTTCCAAGATGCCCTTCTGACATCTTCATATGAGTCAATGGGGTTGGGGGGGGACAACCACAGGGAGGGCATCAGGCTTCCATAAAAAGACGGCCAGGCGACGCCGCTTCGGGTCCTGTTTCTCCATTTCCCAGCCCATGGTGGCCTGGATGTGCCTCATGATGTCCATGAAAGATGGATCATCAGGAGGGGACTTGGGAACCATCTTAGTGGGTTCTTTGCCTTCAGAAGAATCCCCCAGAGTGAAGACAGACTCCAAATAAACAGAGTCGTCCTCATCTTGGTCATCTGGTTCACTTTCAGCCAGTGGGAAGCCATCCTGGTGAGTTTCGGAGCCGACTTTGGGTCTGTATCCAGTGGACCCCAGCGTACGGGGCGCACTGGTATCCGATCGCCCCCGGTCTAGGGTGGAAGGTCCCTGGTGGGCTGCCTAAGGGATGCTGGAGGAAGGCCCCGAGGAGCTGGGGTCTGCTTCTGCATTAAAAACCACCACGCAAAAAAAACAGGGCATAGTAGTCCACTGGGGGAAGGTAATTATATTCTGGCAGATAAGGGTAGGCTGGCACCGGATAAGTGAAGGGCAACGTCGGGGACGATGTAGGGTACCCTGGCTGGGGGCCAGCAGGCGCTGGCTGTGGAACCGGTGGTAGGCTCGTAGGCTGTGGTAAAGGTAGTACTGGCGCTGGGCCCGCAGGCTGCGGAAGAGGTAATACTTTCGCTGAGCCCGCTGGCTGTGGCAGCCCAGCAGGCACAGGGCAAGTGTGCCTGGAAGGAGACTCTTCCAGCACCGGAAGAGGAGAAACGGGTGCCGGGGGTGGGGGGACCTCCCTGGTGAAGGCAGTGGCAATGCCGGTCTGGATTAAACACTGGTAGCCTGCTGTGTGCACTGCTGAGAAGGACTGGTGTTGGACCCCGTAGAGGGGACCAACATAGACAGCGCCTTGGCTGGGGCACGACAGCAGAGGAGCCGACGCCAGTCCCACCCATGCCAGTCAAGCCTCCTGGCTGAGAACTGTTGAAAGTAACAGGCCTGAGCATCAGGGGCTGAGGAGCAGGAGACAAGTCCCCTGCCCCAAGGAGCTGAGCTTGACCCACCGTGAGAGGATGACCCTGATGCAGTCGAAGGTTTATGCAGAGACCGCAAGCAGGAAGCAGAACGGTCCCGGTGTTTGTGCTTCTCACCAGATCTTTCATGGGACTGAGAAGAGGAGGAAGCCCGAGAAGACTGGACTGGTGAAGTAGAAGAGATCCTGGCCTGCAGCTCCTTTTCCATTGCAATGAGCTTTTGCTTGATGAGATGGCTCTCCAGGACTTTCAGATGACGTCTCTGAGTGGCGTGGTTGAATTTCTGGCAGATCTGGCAGGCTTTGGTGACTTGGCTGGGGCCTAGGTACAGGATACAAGCAGAGTGACCGTCTTTTTCAGGAATTTGTTTGCTGCAGGCACACTTCATGGAGCAGTCGAATGATGAGGCAGGTGAAGTACAAACCCAATGACGATAACACCGAAAAATCAATGTTAATACTGAAGAAAATAAAGACAATAAAAAAGCATGGCATCCTTATTTGCCGTCAAATTCTATGTTTCTAAGCGCGGGTAATGGCGGTTGACTGTAGCTGCGGGTCCGCTAAGGTCTGATGTGAACAGGTCGACAGTGGGAAGAGAACTGAGGAGTGCAGGGGGAACGTCTGCCTTTATAGGATAGGCCGACATCAGAGAGTGATGTTGGTGGTCCCCCGTGTTAGACTGCTAGCTAGAAAGTTTCCGTGTGGTCCTGGCTCCTGATGGCACCTCCCTCGAAGTAAGATCTTTAAATACGTCAACGGTGGTAAAGAAGGTACATCAGGGAAGTTTTTTTTCAGAAAAAAAAATGCTTAAGAAAAGGGGACATGCTATGAAGCTGGACAGAGGTAGATTCATGAGAGATGTGAAGAAGTACTTCTTCACACAAAGAGTGGTGGATTCCTGGAACAGCCTTCCAGTGGAGGTGGAGGGCGTGAAAACAGTGGTGGAGTTCAAGAGTGCATAGAATAGAGGGAATCATAGCGGAAAGGAATGGGGAAGGGAGAAAAAGCTGTAGATTAAGCATGGACTGTGGTGATAGTGTAGGTAGGGAGAAATGGGCAGACTGAATGGGCCAAGTGGTCCTTGTCTGTCATCAAATTTTAGGATTAAATGCCTTAGCTGGGATTTGAACCCAGGCTTCTCAGAATATGGTTCTGCTGCACTGAAAACCTAGGACCCCAGAAGCACTGTACTCTTTCTTATATGCACAACATGGTGCTCTACCAATTAATTACATTTTTATTCACAAATGTGAGATGTGCACATATATGGAACACAGACAGAAGAGAGAAACAAGTGACTTAGTTGGGATCTGAACACAGCTCGCTTAGAATACGGAGGACAAGGATTTACCTCTTTTCTCCTCTCCCCCTTAGGATGCTGTCACTGTTACGTCATTGGGCGCATGGATGTATAATGTGTACACCTGCACATCGTTGTCCTCCCCAACAAGCATCCTCAGCTGCGCCTACCCCATGGTAACCCAGGGGGTGACGTAGCAGTGAGAACTGGCACACTCCAGCATCCCCTGGGGTTCCCTTCCCTGGCCAGCCCTTGGCTGATCCAATCTCACTGCGGAACTTGGGTCCTTAACGTTGCAAGTGGCAGCCCTAGTGCTGCACCAACAGGCCAGCTGGCAACCTTCGTTTTCTTATTGGAAACTGGAAAATGACTTTAAAGGTCGGGGCGGCCCATTTGTTTGTTGACTGGAAGACAGACATGCAGGGGACTCTCTCAGAACCTAGCACCACTTTCACTCCCTGTTTCAAAAAGGCAGATCAGTTGCTGACTTGTAAAGGAATATTTGGTGACAACTGAGAGTTTTCCATGGCACAAACTCAGCAACTGGATATCATTCCGACGCTGGACATATTACACATCCCGTGTTCATGGTTGCAGCATGCTGCTTGGACAATACACATGCCCTAGGTTTGAGAAGTGTAGCCCTTTGCCTGCTTTTCAGATACTTTCTCCACAACAATCGCACTGCTCAGCTCAACAAAAGCCACTCGTGCCACTCTGTCACTACTGGCCAAAGGTAACAATTAGCGGCACAGCATCATGTACTTTGTTTTGCATGTGACATGGTATCTTAAGTAAACAGATCAAGGAAGTGGCTCTGAAGCCTTGGACACAATGAGAACAATTACCCTCATCTCTGGTTACAAAGAACAGGTGCGTGCAGCAGGCTTACCTGATCTGTCCTCTCACCAACGGCCTGTTTTTTGTCCTGTTCATGTTCGAATCAAAAGGAACCTCAAAGAACTGCAGAGGAAGCACAAAAGAAAGAGCAAGCATTAAAATAAAAGATGCACATCAGAGATGACAGCCTTTTAGCATGCTTGTGATGGCCACCCATTTGGGAAACAAAGACACCTCAGGAATGTGGGGAGTGGGGGACTGCTTTAGGTAATGCAATGATTTAGGATTTATTCAAAATTACGGGGTCAGTCTGCACACTGCCAAACAAACTAAGAAGTGCTGTTAAGGGCCTCTCCATCAGGTGAACGAACAGAAGAGAGCAGTAAAAACTTGGGAGAGTTCCACTGCATTCAAGGAATTTCGTAGAGATTGTTGTTTTTTTGGTCCTAGGTCAGTTGCACCATTTTCCTGCCAAACGATGCATCAAACCCGCACCTGATCACTTTCGAGGGTACTGCACCAGTGCACCTCCCACCAGATCACCTTAGACTAGAATTACATATTTAAATTACATAATATCCTTTTTCGAATAGATACAGGTATACAAGTATTTCCAATTTATAATCCTCAAATGTATTTTTAGTGGCGTTCACCAATAAATCTGAATATCGAAAATTTTTTTAAACCTCAAACAATCTCACGTTCTCAGTGCAAGTTAAATGCAGCATGCTTTGATATTAAGATTAACACAACAAAACACAGTGGCAGAGGCATAGCAGGGTGCTGCCAACTTGTATTTAAGAACCTCGGGCAGTTAACACAAGTTTTTTTTATTTTCATTTTGCTAATTTATTTACCTATGATAACCCAGTTGAGAGACAGTATCTCATTTTCGGGGGCGTCCGGCTTCTACCCATTTTTACAGTAGAGTGCACGGACACACGGGGAGGTTAAATGGCTTGCTCTCCATCACACAGCAAGCATGTGGCTCAGGTGGGAGTTGAACTTGGATAACCCACGTTTCCTAGTCTCTGCCTGTGCTCCAGACAAGGGTACTGGTTTCCAGCACTGTACAGCCGCATGTGGCATGCTACACTCATATTGTTGTTGGGCTGGCTACTGGACAGCAGTACAGATACTGATGCCATGTCACCCAAAGCAGCCCATTTGCAAAAACATTTCCAAAGCAAATTTCAGGACCACTAACCCTCCTTAAGACACAATAAATATCTCAGAAACTTCTCTTGTGGAACAGCAAAACAGTTCCTTGCGGTTTCTGTCTGTGGTAAACTGATCATTTTTGCTACAAAACTCTGCTGTACTTCAGCTGCAGTAATTATAGTCTGTGGCCCTAATATGTGTTAGATCAAGTGTCATGTTATTTTACCATCACGTGTTTTTCATCACTTTACTGCTGCATTTTACATTTTATAAGGAACAGAAGTACAGAATAGCTGCCAATCACAAAGCAAGATCCTTCAGTGCACAGCAGTTCATCTCAACCAAACCGCTCCAGTAGCTCAGAATATGAAACTTTCCTTCTATGCAGCAATTCTACACACACAGTGCAATGCACCCCCCAATTTCAGAATGATGTCCAATGCACAACATCCGTGATGCAAACTTCCTGACTACAGAGACAGTGTGGGCACCAGCTGCTCCCACAGAGCAACCCCACAACTACATCCATGGCATAGCCCTAAAACACATCCACAGTGTAAACTCCCTGACTACACAGATAGCACGAGCCCCAACTGTACCCACAGAGCAACCCCACAACTACATCCATGGTATGTCCCCAAAACACATCCACAGTGTAAACTCCCTGACTACACAGGCAGCACGAGCCCCAACTGTACCCACGGAGCAACCCCACAACTACATCCATGGCATGTCCCTAAAACACATCCACAGTGTAAACTCCCTGACTACACAGACAGCACGAGCCCCAACTGTACCCACAGAGCAACCCCACAACTACATCCATGGCATGTCCCTAAAACACATCCACAGTGTAAACTCCCCGACTACACAGACAGCACGAGCCCCAACTGTACCCATGGAGCAACCCTACAACTACATCCATGACATGTACCCAAAACACATCCACAGTGTAAACTCCCCGACTACACAGACAGAACGAGCCCCAACTGTACCCACGGAGCAACCCCACAACTACATCCATGGCATGTCCCCAAAACACATCCACAGTGTAACCTCCCCGACTACACAGACAGCACGAGCCCCAACTGTACCCACAGAGCAATCCAACAACTACATCCACGGCATGTCCCTAAAACACATCCACAGTGTAAACTTACCGACTACACAGACAGCACGGGCCCCAACTGTACCCACAGAGCAACCCCACAACTACATCCATGGCATGTCCCCAAAACACATCCACAGTGTAAACTCCCCGACTACACAGACAGCACGAGCCCCAACTGTACCCATGGAGCAATCCCACAACTACATCCATGGCATGTCCCTAAAACACATCCACAGTGTAAACTCCCTGACTACACAGACAGCACGAGCCCCAACTGTACCCACAGAGCAACCCCACAACTACATCCACGGCATGTCCCAAAAACACATCCACAGTGTAAACTCCCCGACTACACAGACAGCACGAGCCCCAACTGTACCCACGGAGCAACCCCACAACTACATCCATGACATGTCCCCAAAACACATCCACAGTGTAAACTCCCCGACTACACAGACAGCACGAGCCCCAACTGTACCCACAGAGCAAACCCACAACTACATCCACGGCATGTCCCCAAAACACATCCAGTGTAAACTCCCCGACTACACAGACAACACGAGCCCCAACTGTACCCACAGAGCAACCCCACAACTACATCCACGGCATGTCCCCAAAACACATCCAGTGTAAACTCCCCGACTACACAGACAGCACGAGCCCCAACTGTACCCACAGAGCAACCCCACAACTACATCCATGGCATGTCCCTAAAACACATCCACAGTGTAAACTTACCGACTACACAGACAGCACGAGCCCCAACTGTACCCACAGAGCAACCCACAACTACATCCATGGCATGTCCCTAAAACACATCCACAGTGTAAACTCCCCGACTACACAGACAGCACGAGCCCCAACTGTACCCACAGAACAATCCCACAACTACATCCATGGCATGTCCCCAAAACACATCCACAGTGTAAACTCCCTGACTACACAGACAGCATGAGCCCCAACTGTACCCACAGAGCAACCCCACAACTACATCTGCAGCACATCCCCTAACTACACCTGCAGTGTGAACCCTTCCCCAGACTAAATCTACAGCACATCCTCCAACTACACCCACAATGCGAAACCCTCAAACTAAATCTGCAGCACATCCACCCAACCATACCCACAGTGGGAAACCCCCGAGACTAAATCTGCAACACATCCACTAACTGCATCTACAGTATGAAACCCCAGACTACATGATCCACGGCACATCCTCAGACTAAACCCACACTGCAAACCCACCCAGACTAAATCTGCAGCAGATCCCCTGACTGCACCCACAGTGTGACCCCCAGACTACATGATCCATGGCACGTCCTCAAACTACACCCACACTGCAACCCCCCCCCCCAACTACATGATCCGTGGCACATCCTCAGACTACACCCACTGCGAATCCCCAGACTGTATCTGCAGCACATCCCAACTACATCCACAGCGTGATCCCTCCCCCCCGACTATACGATCTGTGGCACATTCTCAGACTACAACCACAATGTGACCCCTCAGGCTAAATCTACAGCACATTCCCAGACTATGCCCATAGTGCAAATCACTCCACACTACATGATCCGGGAACGTCCCCTGAATACACTCACACCTCAAACCCCCCCCCGCCAAGACTACATGGTCCATGGTACATCCTCAGACTACACCCATACTGCGAACCCTCCCAGACTACACGATTCAAGGCACATCTTCAGACTACACCCACACTGCGAACCCTCCCAGACTACATGATTCAAGGCACATTCCAGACTACACCCACACTGCGAACCCTCCCAGACTACACGAGTTAAGGCACACCCTCAGACTACACCCACGCTGCAACCCCGTCCCCCCAAGACCACATAGTCCATGGCACATCCTCAGATTACACCCAAACTGCAAACCCCGCCAGACTACATTGTCTGTGGCACGTCCTCAGACTACACGCACACTGCGAACCCTCCCAGACTACATGATCAGTGGCACATCCCCTGACTATAACCACAGTGTGAGCCCACCCAGGCTCATGATCTGTGGTATGCTCTCAGACTACACCCACAATGTGACCTCCCAGACTAAATCTACAGCATATCCCCCGACTACACCCACAGTGCAAACCCTTCCACACCACATGATCCGCAGCATGTCCCCTGAATACATCCACAGTGTGAACCTCCCCAGACTGCATGATCCATGGCATATCCTCAGACTATACCCACACTGCTAACCCTCACAGACTACATGCTGCTTGGTATGTCCCCTGAATACATTCACAGTGTGAACCCCACCCCCG
Organism: Neoceratodus forsteri; assembly: GCA_016271365.2. Classification (NCBI taxonomy): domain Eukaryota; kingdom Metazoa; phylum Chordata; order Ceratodontiformes; family Ceratodontidae; genus Neoceratodus; species Neoceratodus forsteri. Next base: position 108,852,970 of record JADMNL010000024.1, read on the forward strand.
ACTACATGATCCATGGCATGTCCTTAGATCATACCCACACTGCAAACCCCCCATGACTACAAGATCGATGGCACGTCCTCAGACTATACCCACACTGCGAATCCTCCCAGACTACATGTTCCATGGCACATCCCCCGACTACACCCACAGTGCAAACCCCTCCATACTACATGATCCGCAGCACGTCCCCTGAATACATCCACAGTGTGAACCCCCCCAGAATACATTATCTGTGGGGTATCCGTACTAATTCCCACCGACCAAAATCCCGAGACCAAAATGCCAAAATTGCTAAATCCCGAAACATAATTTCCCACCTCCTGTTACTTCCCGGTGAAAACAGTGAAAACAGAGAGACCTGCCGTGTGTTTTTCAAAACCACAGTATGTGTCTCTCCATAGTAGTGATCACACAATTCCTACTTGCCATACACTGGGCACCTCACTTAAACACATAAAAAAGGTGGAAATAGCCATGTCATACACCCTCTTGGTACCCCACGCACTAGTGGGGTACAGTTCTCCCACAGAAATAATAGAAAAAGCTTTTCTTTTTTAATTAGTAGTGCTAGTACGCTGCATGTGCAGCGCTATTCATAATGAACTGTCTTCCCTGACTTGCCCCCTCTTCACTCCCGCTCCAGTAAAACATTTAGACATCTGTATGTTTAAAAAAAAAAAAAAAAAACCACAAATCCAGTTGTACTTACTTCAACAATGGAATTACCTCTACTTCCAAGTGAAAAAAGAGGAAATCTGTGTAGGTAGACCCATTGGTACTGCATAATCAATACATTACCCATATAGAGGTGGAGGAAACAAGAACTGGGACAAGCAATTCTAAGATCATTTCCCCTATCACTGAGACAGACAGTACAACAAGAGAGGTGTAAGTACCAACGCTGATAGCAATAGAACAGGGAGGAAGGTTTTAACTGCAGCATCTAAACACCACTGAGCCTTAACCCAACCATCACAAGTTCTTATGGTTAAAACACTAACAAAGCACACAGAAAATAGTGGAGGGAATAAAGGTTTAAGGATAAATAAAACAAATCACAGAGATATTGTGGTTCTGGGGGACTCCGTCCTGAAATTTACCGACTTAGTTACATGTAAGGTCATAGGAACATACAATGGTGAGCACACTACCTGTACAACAGGGAACTGAGGCTCACAGTGAGGAGCATTGAAGATTTAAAGCGAAATTAAGGCATTTTTCTTTTGAGAGATTTTGAATTGTGTCGGGAATTTCACTAACAGGAATATCGGCGTTCGGGCAATTCTTTTTTCGGGAATTAAAGGGCGGGATTTCAAATGTTGGGAAAACTGTTGGCGGGATTTAGTACCTAAATTGATCTGTGGCATGTCGTCAGATTACACCCACAGTGTGAAGCCCCCCAGACTACATTATGCATGGCACATCCTCATACTACACCCACACTGCGAAACCCCCCAGAATACATAATCTGTGGCACTTCCTCACACTACACCCACACTGCGAACCCTCCCAGACTACATGATCCGTGGCACAACCCCCTGAACACATCCACAGTGTGAACCACCTAGACTACATGTTCCATGGCACACCCCCCCGACTACACCCACAGTGCAAACCCCTCCATACTACATGATCTGTGGCACGTCCCCTGAATACATCCACAGCGTGAACCCCCCCAGACTACACTTCCTCACACTACACCCACACTGCAAACTCTCCCAGACTACATGATCCGTGGCACATCCCCTGAACACATCCACAGTGTGAACCACCTAGACTACATGATTGATGGCACGTTCTCAGACTACACCCACACTGCAAACCCCCCAGACTACATGATCCGTGACACATCCACAGACTATATCCACACTGCGAACCCCCCCGGAATAAATCTGCTGCACATCCCCTGAACACACCCACAGTGCGAACCCCCCAGACTACATGATCCACAGCAAGTCATCAGATTACACTCACACTGCAAACCCGCAGACTATATGATCCATGGCATGTCTTCAGACTACACCCACACTGCAAACTCCCCCAGACTACATGATCCTCGGCACATCCTCAGACTACACCATACCTCTCAACTGCAATGAATTCCGCATAGCGCTATGATTTTCACACTTATATTTACCCTTGCTCCGCACAAGTTTACCAATGTTCCTCATAATGTTAGAGCTATTTCTGGACATACAAACTATAAAATCATTGAACTAAGCTAACATTCCTTATCACTTACTATATGGGGTCCACTATCTGTAAATATAATATCGTTTAAAATAAGAAAGTGCTCCACATTCTGACCCTTTGCTATGATTTTTGAAGGCCAGTGCTATAATTTTTAATGCTGAGACGTTGAGAGGTATGGACTACACCCACAGTGCGAACCCTCCCAGACGACACGGTCGGCGTGTCCCTGGACCACACCCACAGTGACCTCCTTCCCTGACTACACCCAAAGTGACATTCCCCCTACCAACTAGATAGTCAGTGCATCCTTGGACCACACCCACACAGCAAATCCCCCTGCCGACTTTAGAGACAGAACCCCAGAGGCATCAATAATTCAACTTCCCCTCCTGACTACAGACATAGTACCTCCTGACTACACCCACAGTGCAATTCCCCTCTACACTGCAGGCACAGTACCTCCTGACTACACCCAGAGTGCAACTCCCCTCTACACTACAGACATAGCACCTCGTGACTATACCCACAGTGCAATTCTCCTCTATGCTACAGACACAGTACCTCCTTACTACACCCACAGTGCAACTCCCCTCTACACTACAGACACAGACACAGCACCCCTTGACTACACCCACAGTGCAAGTCCCCTCTACACCACACAGTACCTCCTGACTACACCCACAGTACAACTCCCCTCCCGACTACACAGACAGCACCCCCTGACTACACCCACAGTCGAACTCCCCTCCAGACTATAGAGACAGCATCCCCTGACTACGTCCAAAGTGCAACTCCCCTCCACACCCAGAGACTGTATCCCCTGACTACACCCACAGTGCAACTCCCCTCTACACTACAGACACAGACACAGCACTCCTTGACTACACCCACAGTGCAAGTCCCCTCTACACCACACAGTACCTCCTGACTACACCCACAGTGCAACTCCCCTCCCGACTACACAGACAGCACTCCCTGACTACACCCACAGTCGAACTCCCCTCCCGACTACAGAGACAGCATCCCCTGACTACGTCCAAAGTGTCACTCCCCTCCACACCCAGACTGTATCCCCTGACTACACCCACAGTGCAACTCCCCTCAACATTATAGATAGCACCCCTTGACTACATCCACAATGCAACTCCCCTTCTGACTACAGAGACAGCACCCCCGACTACACCCACAGTGCAACTCCCCTCCACACTACAGAGACAGCACCCCCTGACTACACCCACAGTGCAACTTCCCTCCACACTACATAGACAGCACCCCCGACTACACCTACAGTGCAACTCCCCTCCACACTACAGAGCTGGTACCCCCTGACTACACCTTCAGTGCAACTCCCCACCCAACTACAGAGACAGCACCCCCTTACTACACCTGTAGTGCAACTCCCCACCCAACTACAGAGACAGCACCCCCTGACTACACCCACAGTGCAACTCCCCACCCAACTACAGAGACAGCACCCCCTGACTACACCCACAGTGTAACTCTCCATCACACAACAGACAGCACCCCGAATACACCCACAGTGCAACTCCCCACCCAACTACAGAGACAGCACCCCCTGACTACACCCACAGTGTAACTCTCCTCCACACAACAGACAGCACCCCGACTACGCCCACTGTGCAACTCCCCTCCGCACAACAGAGAGAGCACCTCCTGACTACATCCACAGTGCAACTCCCCTTCCTGACTACAGAGACAGCACCTCCGACTACATCCACAGTGCACCTCTCCTCCACACTACAAAGACAGCACCCCTGATTACATCTACAATGCAGCTTCCCTCCACACTACAGATACAGCACCCCTGACTACATCCACAGTGCAACTCCCCTTCCAACTACAGAGACAGCACCCCCCCGACTATATCCACAGTGCAACTCCCCCTTCTGACTAAAGGGGCATGCCCTGACTACATCACAGCGCCCCTATGACTGCACCCTCAGTACGAATCCAAACTGTTCAGGGAAGGAGTAGTCAAGGAGAGCAGTGGAAAACGAACTGCGAGACAGGACACCTTTTGGTTGAAGAGGATCTCAGACTTAGAAACTTTACAGTAAAGAGGGGCGGCTGTGCTTGGAAGCCAATACTTGTGTGACCAGAGTTTATCTGCTGCACTTAAAGGGTAATGCATCAACTGGCTAAATGTAATGGACAGAGACGGTCGCTCTTAATAATGCCCAGTGACGTGATAAGCAACAAACTGCATAGGGAGAAAGTGGGAGCAGCTGGCTCCAAAGAGGAGCAGCACTAGCTGAGTGGCGCTCTATCGACACATGGTGTGGTTAAATGCAATCAGAGCTGTCACAATGACATACAGAAAGGCTAGCCTAGAAGGTGGAGTGTGGTCATGAAATGAAACCCTTCAACACATGAACTGCATGTGTGAGCGCTCGTGTTTAATTATGCTTGAGGTGCCTCAAAGTAAACAACCTCATGAAAGCAGCTTTGGTGTTGCAAGTTCCGAGGACATCAAAAGCACAGATCCTTTCGGCTCCATCATTACTTGTAGCAGGGTGTAATTTAGCAGTAGGAGAAGCCGGACGCCGCTTCCATATAAGTGTGACAGCGACTGAAGCACTTTGAAATAGCTGAAACAGTTTTCCAACCCTTTTGGAGGGTTCTGCTTTGACTTGCTATCTCTTTTTATTCAAACACAATGAGGCAGGTTTCAAAGAGGTGGCGTGCTCTAGAGTTTGAAGTGTAATAATCATATAGATTAGTAATAAATGGCAAGGCGTGCTTAGCAAAGACCTCCGATGGCTGAAAAATGAAGGTTTCTAAGATTGCTCCCAGTCCCACCCCATGCCCACACACAAGCACATATGCACGCATGGTGCACACAGATGCAATTGTGTGAAGTCAGGCTTGACACAGCTTTGAGTATCTAAGAGAAGCAGTACACCTGAGTGGTGAGAGCACAATGCTGGGAATGTGGAGATCCGGGTCTCAATCCCACAAGTGCCACACACACTTCTCGATCCCGAGAGCCCCCCCACTTAATGCAGCAGAACAACAAAACAGGGCAAAAAAACTACACCCCCCCCCAATTTCAGGCCCCTTCCAATTTTATTTGGCAGTAACACTTCGTAGTTCGACAAAAATTTCTGTATTTTATAAATGCTTTAATTTATACTTTTCTCAAGAAGAAAATCCGGCCACCACATATGACATAGAAATAGCACTGCAGGTCTGCAAGGGTTAGGATCAAGAAACAAAAACCTCACTGTGCGCAGCATCGGAAGTACCTAGAAAAGCTGATTTGACAGGTATGCTAATACAGTTTTTTTTTTTGTTAACTGCAGCTGAAATTGGCTTCGTAGAAAAACATTTTTCATTGCACTGCTGCTTTAACCTCCCTGTTTCTCTGTATCTAACCCGTAACCTTCCCTTCACCTCTCCGGGCATGTCAGCTGGCTGTTGCAACTGTATATGGATTGTGAAACACTTTGGGATACAGTGTGTATAGGAGGTGCAATATGAAATCAAATTCCATTTGTTTCCTTAATGGGTGATATACCTGTTCATAAACAGTAAAGTGCTTTAGGATAGAATGTGTATGTCAGGTGTTATACAAAAACAAATTCCTTTCTCTTAACGGCTGTTGTAACTGTTCATGGATTGTAAAGTGCTTTGGGATACAGAGTGTATTTATTTACTTTTTTTAAATCTTGGATTACAATAGTTTTGAACCAGAGGCTCTTTTACAAAGGTTCCACATTGCAAAAACATGAATACAATGGCATATAAAAACAGTAATATTGACATACAATTCGATAAGATAAGTACAACTGAGGCAGGGTAGAATATCATCATGCCAGTACATTCAGAGGAATAGCCTAAGCACACCAAAACATGGTAAAAAACAAGTTAGACCGGGGGGAAATGAACATGGAGGTGTAGAGACAAATTCATACATTCTGCGAAAAACAGAACCAATAAAAACAGTAAGGTAATAGTAAGAAAATGATGCTGCCGGACGGAGTATATAAGGTGCTATATAAAACCAAATTCCTTTCCTTTCCTTAAAGGAGTAGTACAGTCAAAATTTGCAAAAACATATGTTTTACAGGGTGTTTTGATTTTTTTGTGTAGTCCTGGTGTGTCCTTCCGTTTGTTGCTATTTGAAGTTTTTTCTAAATTAGCATGCTAGTTTTGTGGCAGTTTTATGGTCCCATGGGTATCTCCATCTTAGCAAGATTTATTGCTCTTCTTTTTCCTACAATGCATTCTGAGACTCCCGTGTGACAGTGATGCGTCCGCGACCATTGATTCAGCAAGCACGAGAGATAGGAGCCTGATGTTCTGACCTCTAATGAATCACTCAAATTCAATATTTCTGTTTTCTATGTGTGTGTGTGTCAGGTCCAGTCAACAGGAGTAAATGGGTTGCTTTTAGCCATTAGACTGCCAACAGAGTTAGGACGCATTGGAATTCTGTACTGACATATCAGTCTGCAGCATAGCAAGTCAAAACTTCTCATTCCATCAAATTACATACAGCCATAAAAAGCACACAAATCACCCCAGATCATCATTGCCAGAATTAGTAAAGACTCTAGCTGTTTTCTTACAGAATAACCCACTCATGTAGCCTTCAAAGTATTTGCTAAACTGTAAATTATACAATCAGTGTTCACTGGATAAGGAAAGTTGCTTAATATCACAGTTCTGCTGTAGTAAACTGCCTCTGAACCGTGCTTGCTGAATCCATGGTCCTGGGTACATCAGTGTCACATGGGACAGGAGACATGGTAGTAACAAGAAGAGCAATAAACCTTGCGGAGATGGGAGATTCCCAAGGACCATACAACTAGCAGGCAAAATTGGGAAAAAAAAACCTCTTAATAGCAGACAGAGGGAAAGACACACTAGGACTACACATACAAATTAAACGCTCTGCACAATATATGTCTTTACACATTCTGACTGTACTACTTCCATTAATGGCTGCTGTAACTGTTTAAGGACTGCAAGTACTTTGGGATACAATGTATATGTAATGTGGTATAAAATAAATTCGTGGCCGGCTTGGTGGCGCTAGAGGTTGAGGCGCTGGTTGCTACACCTCGTGCCATGCTGGCAACCCTGGTTCAGGAACAAGCCCGGGCCGCCAGGATTGGCAGGGGCGAGACAGGATCGAGTGTCCGGAGGACTGCTCTCCTCTCTCAGAGAGGGACTGTCATCCTGCTCACTGACTGCCCTCTGGCGGTGGCTGGAGGGCAGTATGGGTCAGGAGGGCACACGCTGGCATCCTTACGTCGGTGGGGAGGAGGGAAAGGAAAAAAAGGAAAGAGCCAGCAGGCTCCACGATGGTGCACTAACGCAATGACCCCCGACATCTGGATTTCCTCCAGAGGTGGGGGTAAACCAGCGCCCACCACCTAGCCCTGCCACCGGGGGACCCGGGGAATTAGGGGGTGTCGGGTCAGGAATGTTACGGCCGGAGACCGAGTCCCTCAAGGGAGGGACCGGAGCCGCCTGCTGGGCCCGGAGGCCATAAAAAGCTATATGAAAAAAACCAAAAAAATGTATTGCTTTCCTTAATGACTACTGTAACTCATCATGGACTGTGTAGTGCTTTGGGGTGTAAGTGTATGAAAAGTGCTAGTGACAGAGTAACACTCCAATGTATTTTTCGTTTTTGAAAGAGAAGGGGGTAAAGAAGGGATGAAACTGGGGCAACTCGTTAAGAACAAGTGTGTCAGTGGAGTGCAACATGACTCTCCCCACATCCTCATCTCCTCGTCGCTAATCTACATTGAAATATGTAGTGTGCCTTGGCAGTGTTAAAATACACAGCATCCGTGCATACCACTGGTCATGAGGCCAGATGTAAACTGCAATCACCTCAGCAGATGGTTAAGATATGCCTAGTCCAGATTGTAAAGTTCTTTTCATAATATACCAGGTTTGCATTAGCAACATTACTGTTATTCCCAAGAAGTTTCCACAATCTAAATCAAGCTTCCTAAAAGGCCACTTTCTTAGCCATATCCACACAGTCAGGCAAGTAGATGGTCACAATGTTAAAGAGATCCACCAAACTTAGTCCGTTCGTGAATTGCACCACATATTGTGGTGCCTCACCTCACCAAACTGCCGTCTGTGTATAGCTAATAAAATTTTCTTTACTATGTTTCATGTGGAAGGGATTGTAATTTTGCTGTCCCCATACCCCTTCCACTTCCCGGTTTGATGGCGGCACCCCGCTTTGCCCCCACGCTCAGGCACTTGATGACGTGAACCCAGGGGAGTGCGGGGACGTGCCCCATTGAAATCAGTGGTGTCAGTTTTACGTACGTGTTTATGGGCAAATATGGCCAGGTGGACAGCAATCATGGACACTGGTCGACTAACAAGGCGCGTCCCCATACTCTCCCTGGGTTTATGTCATCAACTGCCTGAGCGCAGGGACGGAGCAGGGCGATGCCATCAAACTGGGAAGTGGAAGGGATCCGGGGATAGCAAAATTATGATCCCTTCCCTTGTAACAAAGTGAAGAAAATGTTATTAGCTATACACAGACAATGATTTGGTAAGGTAAGGCACCCCAACAGGTGGTGCATGTCAGTAGCTTGGGGGGGGGGGTCTCTAAGATCTTTGCTCTGCCCCCAGATTCCAGGAACTTCAGGACTGCTGGAATCCACAGAAGGGGAAGAAGGACCACTACTGGGGAACAGGAGCACCAGTGGGAGAGAGGTGGACATCAGCCCGTTTATGGAGGAAAGAGTCCTAAAGAAACTCAAGAATCTGAAAGGGGGACAAGGCTATAGGGCTGGATGGGATACATCCCAGAATATTAAAAGAACTTAGAGAGCTGCTGGCAGCACAATTAACAGCCCTATTCAACAAATCAATAGAGACAGGGGTGGTTCCAGGGGACTGGAAGAGGGCGAATGTAGTCTCTCTCCACAATAGTGGGGACAGAGAGGAGGCTGGCAACTATAGGACAGTCAGCCTGACCTCAGTGATGGGGAAATTAATGGAGGCTTTGCTAAAGGAAAGGACTGTGATGTTTCTTGAATCCAGTGGAGTACAGGATCTGAGGCAGCATGGATTCACAGTAGGAAGGTCTTGTCATACAAATCTGATAGATTTCTTTGACTGGGTGACCAGGGAGGGGCAGTGGATGTGGCCTACCTAGAGTTCAGCAAGGCCTTCGATGCCATCCCATGTAGGAGGTTGGTAAATAAGTTGGGCAGCCTGGGAGTGGGCCCTAATGTGGTAAACTGGGTCAGAAACTGGTTGTTCAGTCTGAGCAGAGAAGGGTGACCAGCAGGTTGCCACAGGGATCCGTGCTGGGGCCAGTCCTCTTTAATGTCTTCATAAGCAACACTGCAGAGGGGCTGGTGTGAAAGGTATGACTCTTTGCAGATGACACTAAGATCTGCAACAGGGTTGACACTGAATGGGTGTGGGTGCGTGCATGTGTACAAAATGAGAAGGGACCTAAATACGCTTGAGGAGTGATCGAGAGTGTGACAGCTAAGATTCAATGCAAAGAAGTGCATGATCATGCATTTGGGGCACAGAAATCCAAGGGAGGAGTACAAGATGGGGGGAGAGGTACTTACGGCCACCACTCAAGAAAGGAACCTGGGGGTAATCATATCTGATGACCTAAAGGTAACCAAACAATATGAGAAGGCTGTGGGGACAAGCCAGTGGGATGCTAGGGTACACAGGGAAAGGAATCACCAGCAGAAAAATGAGGTGGTTATGTCACTGTACAGATCACTAGTGAGACCTAATTTGGAGTACTGTGTCCAGTTCTGAAGGATGCATCTCAAGAAAGGACATAGACTAAACAGAGGCAGTCCAGAGAAGGGCAACAAAAATGGTGCAAGCACTGCACCAAAAGTCTTACATGGAAAGATTAGAGGACCTCAATATGAATTTCCTGGAGGAAAGGAGAGGATAGAGAGGGCAGATATGATAGAGACATTCAAGTAGCTCAGGGGTATAAACAAGGTACAGGAGGGTAGCATCTTTCAGAAAAGAAGGTGTACAAGAACAAGGGGGCATGATATGAGGCTAGAGGAGGTAGGCTCAGGGACAACGTGAGGAAGTACTTTTTCACAGAATGAGTACTGGATACTTGGAACATCCTCCCTGCAGAGGTGGTGGGGGCAATAAATGGTAGAGGAATTCAAGAATGCATGGCATAGACATAAGTACTCTCGCAATAGGGAAGAGAGGGTAAGCTGCAGATCAACTAGGGTCTGCAGTATTGCATTAAGTAGGGAAACGGGGCAGACTAGGTGGGTCACACAGTACTTATCTGCCATTACTTCTATGTTGTGATTGTATACTACTGTAAATACGCTATATGCTATCGGAGCACCGCACCTGCACTTAATGTGGTTTGTTTCCACTTGGCATGGTCTTTACACTGGTGCAACTACACTATTTGAAACAAGAGTGCTTCTCTGCCACATGGCATGGTTTGTGCACTGGTGTAACTACACTGTTTGATACAAGAGTGCTTCTCTGCCACACGGCATGGTTTGTGCACTGGTGTAACTACACTGTTTGATGAGAGTGCTTCTCTGCCACACAGCATGGTTTGTGCACTGGTGTAATTACACTGTTTGATATGAGAGTGCTAAACTGACACCTGGAATGGTTTGTGCATGGGTGAAACTACACTGATTAATATGAGAGTGCTTCACTGCCGCCTGGGATGGTCTGTGCACTGCTGAACTACACTGTGTGTTACAGGAGTGCTTCTCTGCCTCGCGGCGTGGTCTGTGCATGGCTGAAACTACACTGTTTGATAAGAGAGTGCTCCACTGCCACCTGGGATGGTCTGTGCACTGGTGCAACTACTCTGTTTGATATGAGAGTGCTTCTCTGCCTCCTGGTGTGGTCTGTGCACTGGTGAAACTACACTGTTTGATACGATACGTCAGTGTCAGTGGCTCAGCAGGTAGCACACTCACCTCTGAGGCTGGGAGAGCAGAAGGCTGTGGGTTCTATCCCCACACCAGGCACTTGGGTTAATATCCCAATACTGACACTGTAGTGCAGCATGGGGGGGGGGGGGTGCTGCACTCCTGAGGTGCCATCTTTCAGATGAGATATTAAACCGAGGTCCAATCTGCCTGTTCTGGTGGTAGTTCAGGTGGATGTTAAAGATCCCATGGCACTTCTCGAAAACAGTAGGGGAATTTTCCCCTTTGCCCTGGCCAAATGTCCCCCCTTTCACTAAAAATACCACCAACAGCTTAATCTGGTTCATAGTTAGTTGCCATTCATCTGTATCCCCCTGGTTGTGCCTGAAAATAGGCAGAATTTGTCTAGTGCACTTACCCGGTCAACAAAAACTAACTAAATAAATAAATAAATGAGAGTGCTTCACTGCCAGCTGGGATGGTTTGTGTACTGGTGTAACTACTCTGTTTGATATGAGAGTGCTTCACTGCCACCTGGGATGGTTTGAGCACTGGTAAAACTACACTGCTTGATATGAGAGTGCTTCACTGCCACCTGGGATGGTTTGTGCACTGGTGAACTACACTGTTTGATACAGAAGTGCTTCTCTGCCTCCCGGTGTGGTCTGTGCATGGGTGAAACTACACTGTTTGATACGAAAGTGCTTGACTGCCACCTGGGATGGTTTGTGCACTGGTGAAACTACACTGTTTGATACAGGAGTGCTTCTCTGCCACACAGCATGGTTTGCGCACTAGTGTAATTACACTATTTGATATGTGAGTGCTAAACTGACACCTGGGATGGTTTGTGCACTGGTGAAACTACAGTTTAATATGAGATTGCATCTCTGCCACATGCCATAGTTTATGCACTAGTGTAATTACTCTGTTTGATATGAGAGTGCTTCACTGCCACCCAGCATGGTTTGTACACAAGTGTAAAGTACACTGCTTGATATGAGAGTGCTTCTCTGCCACCTGGGATGGTTACGTACTGGTGTAACTACTCTCTCTGATACGAGAGTGCTTCTCTGCCACATGGCATAGTTTGTGCACTGGTGAAATTACTCTGTTTGATATGAGAGTGCTTCTCTGCCACATGGCATGGTTTAAGCACTGGTGTAATTACTCTGTTTGATATGAGAGTGCTTCACTGCCACCCAGCATGGTTTGTACACTGGTGTAACTACACTGTTTGATATGAGAGTGCTTCTCTGCCACCTGGGATGGTTTCTGCACCAGTAAAACTACACTGTTTGATATGAGATTGCTTCTCTGCCACACGGCATGGTTTGTGCACTGGTGGAACTACACTGTTTGATATGAGAGTGCTTCTCTGCACATGGCATGGTTTGTGCACTGGTGTAACCACTGTTTGATGAGAGTGCTTCTCTGCACACGGCATGGTTTGTGCACTGGTGTAACTACACTGTTTGATGAGAGTGCTTCTCTGCCACCTGGGATGGTTTGTGCACTGGTGTAACTACACTGATATGAGAGTGCTTCTCTGCACACGGCATGGTTTGTGCACTGGTGTAACTACACTGTTTGATATGAGTGTGCTTCTCTGCCACCTGGGATGATTTGCTAACTGGTGCTGCACTGCCGTGTAGCATGTTTTGTGCACTGGTGTAACTACTATGAAACGAGGGTGCTTCACTGGCACCTGGGATGGTTTGTGCACTGGTTTAACTACTATACTCTAAAACGAGAGTGCTTCACTGCCACCCAGCATGGTTTATGCACTAGTGTAACTACACTGTTTAATATCAGGGTGCTTCACTGCCACCCGGCATGGTTTGCGCACTGGTATAACTACACTGTCTGGTATGAGAGGGCTTTGCTGCCACCATACATGGTCTGTGCACTGGTGAAATTACACTGTTTGATACGAGAGTGTGCTACGCTGCCGCCTGGGATGGTCTGTGCACTGGTGAAACTACACTGTTTGAAACGAGAGTGCTTCACTGCCACCTGGGATGATTTGTGCACTGGTAAAACTACACTGTTTGATACGAGAGTGCTTCACTGCCACCTGGGGTGGTTTGTGCACTGGTGAACTACACTGTTTGATACAGAAGTGCTTCATTGCCTTCCGGCGTGGTCTGTGCATGGGTGAAATTATACTGTTTGATACGAAAGTGCTTGACTGCCACTGGGGATGGTTTGTGCACTGGGAAACTACAGTTTGATATGAGATTTCTTCTCTGCCACATGGCATGGTTTGCGCACTAGTGTAAGTACACTGTTTAATACGAGGGTGCTTCACTGCCACCCGGCATGGTTTGCGCACTGGTGTAACTACACTGTCTGGTATGAGAGGGTTTTGCTGCCATCAGACATGGTCTGTGAACTGGTGTAACTACTCTGCTTGATACAAGAGTGCTTCTCTGCAACACGGTGTGGTCTGTGCACTGGTGTAACTACACTGTCAGATATGAGAGGGCTCTGCTGCCACCAGACATGCTTTGCGCACTGGTGTAACTACACTGTTTGATATGAGAGTCCTTCACTGCCACCCAGCATTGTTTATGCACTGGTGAAACTACACTGCTTGATACGAGAGTGCTTCACTGCCACCTGGGGTGGTTTACGCACTGGTGTAACCGCACTGTTTGATAGAAGAGTGCTTATCTGCCACCAGACATGGTCTGTGCACTGGTGTAACTACACTGTTTGATACAAGAGTGCTTCACTGCCACCTGGTATGATCTGTACACTGGTGTAATTGCACTGTTTGATATGAGAGTGTTTCGCTGCCACCAGACAGTCTGCACACTGATGTAACTATACTGTTTGGTATGAGAGGGCTTTACTGCCACCAGACATGGTCTGTGCACTGGTGCAACTACACTGTTTGTTACAAGAGTGCTTCTCTGCCACACGGTGTGGTTTGTGCACTGGTGAAACTACACTGTTTGATACAAGAGTGCTTCTCTGCCACACGGCATGGTCTGTGCACTGGTGAAACTACACTGTTTGATACGGGAGTGCTTTTCTGCCTCCCAGAGTGGTCTGTGCAAGGGTATAACTACACTGTTTGATATGAGAGTGCTTCACTGCCATCTGGGATGGTTTGCGCACTGGTGTAACCGCACTGTTTGATATGAGAGTGCTTCTCTGCCACCTGACATGGTCTCTGCACTAGTGTAACTACACTGTTTGATATGAGAGTGCTTCTCTGCCACAGGGCATGGTCTGTGCACTGGTGTAACTAAACTGTTGGAAGCAACGGTGCTTTGCTGCCACCCAGCATGATTTCTACACCAGTGTAACTACACTATATGGTATGAATTCATTTTGCTTCCACCTGATGTGGTTTACTAGTGTAACTGCAGCAATTAATGCAAGAACGCTCCCTTCGCATCCGACCTGATTTTTGCACTAGTGTAACTACAGTACACCATATGGTACGTGTCTGCAACCTGACAGAATGTTTGTACTAGTGATTCAGTGGGTTGTATGGTAGTGCTGGAGCCCTGTAGGGTTTAAGCTGCCGAAAGCCAACTAGTGTTTTGCTAAGCACTTCTAAATTTAACTACAGTACATATAAGATTATTCAAATAGCCAAGTTGCTAATGCAGTTTTGCGCACTGCAGATCACAATTCAATGACTTTATATGAGGCCTAGCTAAGAGATTTTTCATTTGGCTAAGATTCAGGCAACAATGGACCACAATTCTACAAGGATTTATACTCCCAGCTTACACAATGGCCCCTGCATCTGATTAAGGAACACCTTGTTCTGAGGCCTGAAAAAGAGCAGGACCATCTAAATAGCATCTGCCACCCTGTGCTCACTCTCCAATGAAAAGGGGTAGAAATGCAGCCACACATGCCTCCACATTTACACCCCCATAGGCACACACCTCTAGGCAGCATCCACCAGGTCCACGTTCATCTACAAAACGTGTGTGACTGTGATTAACTCACGGTCAACCTGGGGCAGTTCCTAAAGCTCTGCAAAGCTTGCCAGAAAGAGTAGGAGCAGTGAGCAATAAACACAGAGTACCTCACCTCATGAAGAAGCCAAGTACCCTGGAAGACTCCTTTGAGGTGTCCCCAATCTTTCAGCTGATGGAGAAGACCAGGAAGAAGGAACCCTCATTAGAAAGGATGTCCAGGAACTTGTAAGATCCTACCCACTTGACCTCTTGCAAAAAAACACAGCAACAAACTGTATGTCAGACATTTGTAACGTGATGCAAGAAGGAGCTGATCTCTTCTAAAGTAGAGATCTCCAAGGGACCCAGAATACCACTCCCGTGGCCACTTGAGGAACCAGACTAAAGGAATGAAGAGCTGCTGTGACAGTCTGGAACCAATGACTAGATGTGTGGAACACCCAACCCAAGGGCTTTTAGTGTGAAGCTGATATCAGGATCATAATCAGAGACAGGAGTTCTTTATGAGTTTCCAGACAAATTTCAGGCTCAGTCTGAGGGCAAGAGGACCAAAGAGGAGGTACAACCCCCGAGGACATGCATGCCTACCGTAGAACTACTCTACAAGGCTTTAGATGGCTGCTCCTCCAGGTGTGGTGGCACATCCAGGGTTAAACCTGCACTATGCCCCAAGAGCAGGGAGTCAAAAAGCTTAAGTCCTCATCCTGCTGTGAGCAGGGAAGAAGGGGTCTGATGACTCACAAGGGCGGGGGGGATACTGGGATGCATAGAGAGATGCATCACCAGTAGAAAACAGGAAGCTGTTATCCCTCCATACAGACAGCTGGTGAGACCCCATCTGGAGTACTGCGTGCAGTTCTGGAGACTCAATCTCTGCAAGGACATAGACAGGATGGAAGCTGTCCAGAGGAGGGCAACTAAAATGGTGCAGAGTCTGCACCGGAAGACGTATGAAGAGAGACTAAAGGAGCTTAATGTGTGTAGCCTTCAGGAAAGGAGGGAGAAGGGGGACATGATAGAAACTTTCAAGTACCTCAAGGGAATCAACAAAGTCCAAGAGGGTAGCATCTTTCAAAAAAGAGGTGTGCAAGAACAAGAGGCACAATTTGAAGATGGCGGGGGCTCAGAGGTAATGTAAGGAAGTTTTTTCCACAGAGAGGGTTGTGGATGCATGGAGCGGCCTTCCAGAGGAGGTTGTGGAGTCAAAAACAGTGGTTGAATTCAAGCATGCATGGGACAATCATAAGGCAATTCTAGGGGTTGGGGGGTAGAAAGAAGTACAGTGCCTTCAGAAAGTATTCACCCTCCTTGGATTTTGTCACATTTTGTTATGTTACTACCAGAATTTTTAATGCATTGAAATGATTTTTTCCCCCTTGATTCACACAGCATACTCAACAATTTAAAGGGGCAAAAATATTTTTATTGTGTAACAAAACATTAAAAACTGAAATATCTTGTTTACTTATTTACCCCCCCCCCGCCCCGAGTCAATACTTTGTAGAAGCGCCTTTGGTAGCAATTACAGCTTTGAGTCTTCTTGGGTATGTCTGTATCAGCTTTGCACATCTGGATTTGGGGATTTTCGCCCATTCTTCCTTGCAGATTTGCTCAAGCTCTGTCAAGTTGGATGGGGAGCGTCGGTGAACCGCAATCTTTAAGTCTTTCCACAGATTCTCAATGGGATTCAAGTCTGGGCTTTGGCTGGGCCACTCAAGGACATTCACCTTCTTGTTCTGAAGCCACTCCAGTGTTGCTTTGGCTGTATGCTTGGGAGTCGTTGTCCTGTTGGAGCGTAAATCTTTGTCCCAGTCCAAGGTCTATTGCAGACTGATGCAGGTTCTCCTCAAGGATGTGCCTGTATTTGGCTCCATTCATTGTTCCTCCATCCTGACAAGTGCCCCAGTCCCTGCCGCTGAAAAGCAGCCCCATAACATGATGCTGCCACCACCATGCTTCATGGTAGGGATGGTGTTACAGGTGATGAGCTGTGTTCAGTTTGCACCAGGCATGGCGCTTTGCATTCAGGCCAAAGAGTTCAATTTTGTTTCAACAGACCAGAGAATCTTTTGCCACATGGTCTCAGAGTCTGCCACGTGCCTTCTTGCAAACTCGAGGCATGCTATTATGTGGCCTTTTCTCCAAAGTGGCTTCCGTCCTAGCCACTCTCCCATAGAGAGCTACATCTGTGAAGTGCTGCAGAGATTGTTGTCCTCTGGACAGGTTCTCCCATCTCAGCCATGGAACTCTGTAGTTCTGTCAGGGTGGTCATTGGGTTCTTGGTCACTTCCCTGACCAAGGTCCTTCTTGCCCGGTTGCTCAGTTTGGGAAGACAGCCTGCTCTAGGAAGGGTCTGGATGGTTCCGTAATCTTTCCATTTCCTAATGATGGACTTGACTGTGCTCCTGGGGACTTTCAACACCATAGAAATGTTTTTATACCCTTCCCCTGATCTATGCCTCCTCACAATTCTATCACGGAGTTCTACGGACAGCTCCTTGGTCTTCATGGTAGAGTTTCTGCTCTGACATGCACTGTCAACAGTGGGACCTAATATAGACAGGTGTATTTCCTCTGAAATCATGTCAACCATTTGAACTGACCACAGGTGGACTCCATTCAAGTTTTAGAGTGATCTCAAGGAAATTGGATGCACCTGAGCTCAATTTGGAGTGTCATATCAAAGGGGGTGAATACTTATCAAAGCAAGACATTTCAGGTTTTTATTTTAAATTACATGTACAAAAAATTCCAGAAGTTTCATTCCACTTTGACATTATAGAGTAATTTGTGTAGATACGTGACAAAAAAATCCCATATAAATGTATTTTAATTTGAGTTTGCAACATCACAAAATGTGACAAAATCCAAGGGGGGGGGGGTGAATACTTTCTGAAGGCACTGTAGGATCTGCAGCTTATCCATTAGGTAGGGAATGGGCAGACTGGGTGGGCCAAGCGGTCCTTATCTGCCATCAAATTCTGTTTCTATGTTTAACTGGAGTCTTTTGAGATGGCAACCATACAGTATCAGTTGTGTCACTTACTCTTGCTCCTCAACACCTTCAAGCCCTTGTGACCTAGCAGGCACCATGGGCCCAACAGAAACAAGACTGAGATTTATTTTGGCCTTTGACCATGAAAGAGTTAGAGACCAATGGCTATGCTGGCCTTGACTGATGCTTAGTGGAGCCACAGACACTGACCCCAGATTGATACTGGTAGGGGGCTGTCCATAAAGACTGTTTGGTTCAGATTTTGTAATCTGACTCTAATCTCCATGTCCAACAATGAAGACTTGTAGCCAAGGTCTAAGATTCTGTGCAGTTCGATGCCTGGCCTTGAGCACAGGATGTGCTGCCCAGACCTGAACTTACCAAATGCAGTGGGGTTAAAGTCCACCAATCTGAAAGGTGAGCTCGATGGAAGCCAAGAGATCTTTGCTGTAGGCATAGCATGTAGGGTCAAGCCATACTAAGCCCAGTCTTCGACACTATTTTGTGCACATGACACCATGAGGAAAGCACCTACCTTCACAAACGGTCATGCGCAATCAAGATGAGTGGTGCTGCTTCATCAGCAGGATTTCAGCAATGCAAAAAACAGGAAAACAAAGTGTAGAGAGCCAGCATTAGATGCCAGTGCAAAAGTGCAAATTTATTAACCACACAGGATGGACATTAGCTCCTTGATGCTTCATGGCTCACTGCCATTTCCCTTGGGGGGGGGGAGGCCTGCCTTAAAAGACCTTAAAGAAAGTTGTGGAGAGAAGCTCTGAGGTATTGGGTGGGGGTGTTGTGGTGAGGAGGAGGGCACAGGGACTGGAGACAGAGGAGTTGTTCAGGTTTTAGGTAATAGCTTTCTGAGCACTCTGCACATGCTCAGTGGAAACAGTGGTGTGAATACATGGCAGGCATCCAGTTGGTTAGACGCAAGACTTTCCATCTCCAGTACTGCCAGTCTGGCACACTTCCTTCACAAGCTCTAGGATATACTGTATACAGTTCTAAAATTTACCCTAAAGATAAATTTCAGTAACACCTTGCAAATGAAAGACTGACAGCCAGCAGCCAATCAACTGATTTATTTATCTGATGGTTAAAATTCTAGACATATTTCTTGTAATTAGACATAATATGACGGGTACAAGCAGTTGACAAATGCGGTTACTGGCTAGATTTACCATTTAGAGAATGTCAAATAAATCACCTTAGCATAACATCATCTCTTTGCCCCCACATTTGCGAGGTTTCTGACAGCTTGTTTAATTCAGTCAGCAGCCAAGTGATACTTCTTGTGGTCTGGACACTATTAAAATCAACACAAAAATATCTTGGTGCAAACTAGGAAATTATCGGCGCTGTGCAGCTTCTTCCTACAAATAATCTGTTTCGTTGCTACATGATAGTGTCTTGGCATTGTGACTGCTACTACATCTCCATGGTTACTCTGCTGTGTTGAGAAGTTAAATGTTGCCCCTTATCATATATCTGCAATAAACAAGTCTTTAAGTAAAACAGGGCCGCTGCAAAACCAAAATGTTATTTCCATCCCCAAACTCTCTGCAGTCAGAATTCCTGTTCATCCAAAGAAACACAGATGTTTCACATTTCCTTCACTACTCAAGTGACTTGTAGCCCTGGCCACCAGTTTCTTTTTAAAATAAATATATGTTAGCTTCCAAATGCTGGGTGCAGTCTGTAAACTGGAAAGGAACTGTCTTCTTGAGCTGGGCTGTCGGCACAGCCACAGGGCAGCAGCTCGCGATGACGGGGACCCAGGTTCAGGAACAAGTCTGGGACGTTGCGGCCTGGCAGATTGAGCGTCTTACAGGACACTCTCCTCCTCCAGCAAGGGCTGACTGTATCCCCTCCCCCCCGTAGGAGTACAGGCTGCAGTGTAGCACACAGGGCGAAGAGGTGGGGTGGGACGCTGTGGAGGACATGGTGGGGCACATTTCTGGGTCAACTGTCCTGATGCAGTCATCCCTACAGGGAGGGGATTAGCAGCCATGGGGAAGGGGAGTCAAAGGTGTAGACTGCCCCCTTCCTACTCCTAGATGGACAATATGGCCAGAAAGGTGGTACATCTGCCCTGCTGAATGGAAGAGCACATTGTGTTCTTAAGGATATGGTGCATTCCTCAGTCACCAGCATCCCCAAACTTACTGTCTAATTCACTTGTCTGAGATGAAATTAATAGAATGATGACTGAAAGGTGAATGGATACTAATGTTAGAGCAGAACATGAGTTTTGTTTCAGGGCAATAGATAAATACACCCGAAACTAGAGAGGTTAACAATCTCGTACTCAGAAGGAAGGATTTTGGACTATAAACCTGCAAGCTACCAAAGCCTCCAGTCTCAATACGGGCTCCGAACTGAAGCCATTCTTGAAATAAGGCATGGTATACGAATGCTGCATCACTTGACCATTAATTTGATTGTCCCTTTATTTCTCTTACAGTGTCTCTGCAGGCTTTTGATTAGATATGCACCAGGAAAGCTACATGGATGCTGGAAGTGGCGACTACTGTCGAGCAAACCTGCACCTGCATTTGAGACAGTCTGTTTCATAGATGTTAAAATTAATCCGTTTTTTAGGAGACCAAATTATTTATAACAGTCTTGTAGTAATAATCAGAGATATGAACAGTCTTCTTACATTTAACTCTGCCACTGTCAATTATTTAGATTAAATAGTAATCATTCAGGTGCTCCTGAAGTTAAATGATTTAATTTGCCCACGGAGGCTCTAGTTGGGCTCTGTGTTTTAATGTTAACTGCTTGGATTTTTACAATTTTCTCCTTGTTTCACTTATTAGGACATATATGTATTAATGTAGTTTTATAGTTATGTGTTACTGTACAGACAAAATGCATTCTGATGATTACTGATGTCATCAGCAGTAGACATATTTAAGGAGACTATTATTAACTGTAACATCATTTGAGAAAGGATCAGAGGATCCGTAATAAGTCAGGCATACATTTTGGGCATCTGCTGGTTTCAAAATATTTTTTTTTTGCACAAAATAAAGAAATACAACATCACTTTCTTTAAATTACCTTGTAGTTTGAGTGTATTTTACAGAGGTGGTGAGAGTGCCTAATTTATATGTTTGCAGATTGTTGTTCTTAAGCAAGCACTACCCTCCCAGTGCAGACTACTATGTTTTTTTGTTAACAGAAAGGTGCTGGATGCTGGTTCTGTGGTGCTGAGATGTTTAGGTCCACTCCGGCATGCTGGTGAACCAGGTTAGTGTCCTCAGCTTGTAACATCCGGAATGGAGGTTGTCAGGAAGGACTGAGAACATTCGAGGACGCGCGCCTTCCAGGAAGAGTGGGCTATGCTGCGTTATGCTGTGATGAAGCCTGGTAGTGGCTTGGCGATGGCATCATAGGTAACCATGTGCGAGTCTTTGTGACATGGTGCCCCCCCCTCCCCCGTGAATGGTGGGGAGGAGGGTGGGAGAACATGGAAAACGTCCCAATTTACATGCCGGATGGTGACATTCAGGGCTCCTTCCATACGACAGACCCTCGTGTACAACTTTGACCCCAAGACCTGCTGCAAGCAGATTTGTGCATCTTCCTGAGGCCCAAGGGGAGACACTGTCAGGGTAACGCAGACGTTCATGGGGCATGACTTGCAGCAGAGCATGGTGGCAGTGGTTGAGCCTAGTGGGCAGTAGGATCCAGTCCTCTGAAGACCTGATAAAGTGATGCTGATGGGTGAGGAGGAAATAAAAGATTACATACAAAAGTGTGCTACAAGGCAAATAATAGCATGGTGGCACATCCAATAACCGGTAATGTGTCTCTAGTATTTAGGTTTCAAACTACTGGCCGATGTGTCATTAACACAGAAACACAGACAATGTCAGCAGAAAAAAGACCATTGGTCCATCCAGTCTGCCTAGCCTTACCCTACTCTACCCTCACAGTAAGCGTATCAGGACTCCGGACCTTTGCCTGAATCTCTCAAACAAAAGAGCAGGGAATAAACTGGTGCACAATTTTTTGGATATCAGCTTTTAAACTGTGCTTTCCTTCCACTCACCCAGACTACTGTAATACTTTGTATGTCGGCCTACATGGCTGGCTAATGCGGCACCACCTACTACTCCCAAAAAGTTTGCCGCTAGATTGCTGTTGTCCATGCGGATGACAGATCACTTAAGATCTGTTCTACGTGACTTGCACAGGCATCCTGTAAGGCTCTAATGAAGATGTATATCACGAGGATTAGAGTGGACTAGTCCCAGTTTGTGTTTTAATAGTCCCAGTTCGCGTTTTAATAGTCCCAGTTCACGTTTTAATACTGTTTCATCAGGTTTTCAATATGTAAACAAACAGGCAGAGCTTTTAAATGCAGAGCTCTGGTAGTACTCTAAGATGGCAGCAATGTGCTAACGTGATGATGTCAGAGTGACAGCACTGTGAAGTGATAATGGGAGCTGTATAGGGGGGCTTGTTACATACACTGGATTTAACACTTTTGCATTGCTCTGCAATTAAAAGCTCTGCCTGTTTGCTAACATATTTAAAACCTGACAAAACAGTATTAAAATGTGAACTGGGACTATAAGAAGCTCAACATGTAACAGGTAGGGGAGTTCTACTACAGCCCTATGTTTTTGGATTTTGGCAGTTTCATTTTTTTAAAATACTCAGTTTAGGTGTCCTTTAAAACACACCTAAAGACGAGCTTTTGAGAAATGTTAATTGGTTGTTTCTTTATTATTTTATTTGTCCCCTTCACTGGGGCACTTCATACCGAAAGCCTCCATCCTGTGCAGCCCCTTACCAAGCACTTACCCATTCCTTCTGGAGAGGGTCAACGAAGCTACAGGTTGCTGTGTACTGGATTCCGTTGGGGGTGGCTGCTCCTCGCAGGTCCATCACATGCAGGAAGGGGGAGGTTTGTTGGGGCAGCAGGTCATCCTGTGCACTTTGGGAGTTTCCACTTGGCTGCTGTTCCTCCCATAGGGCTGTGCAGGTGTCAAGTGTGTATGCTCAGGCAGATAGGTGGCTATGTATGGTGCCAGATGGTGTCCCTTCCCCCCAGTAGTGGCTTTCGATTGCACTACCACCCACGGTCATTCAGGCACCAGTGCAGCCTGCTGCCCTCCCTCTCCAAAGGGTGAAACTTCCTCTGGAATGCTAGTCCCCCCCCCCCCAAAGGTTTGGTCTCATTTCTGAACCGGGGCTACAAGCGTTGCAAGAGGCAGACCAACCCCTTATTACTTATTGTTGGTTTTCTGAGGCTAACTGCAGGTGCTGCTTGGCATATGCCGTGCCACAATCGATGAGATACAAACACTTTATCCTGGTGTTCCACAAGTAGGAGATCCCCAATATCCCTGGCCGCTTTCCACAAGGCAAGGGAGTAATGGGAAATATACCCCAGGTAACTGGCTTACCACATACAGAGGGCACATACTGTGTAAATATGGCAACCCCATGAGTTGAGGCGCTTAGACTCCTTACTAGAAGAACGTGAACTAGTAGCACCACCACTCCTGCCTTTATGCTGCACTATGATGAGAAGGAACACAGCTGTGAGGGACAGGCAGCACAACTACAGTCCCTGCGTCGAGGGGCAGAACCTGCTGAGGATGGATGAAATCATGCCACTTTCTTCATTTTCAAAAAGGCTTCATTGTTTGGGAGGGCCTCCCCAAAGGAAGAGCTTTCCTTTAACTAAAACCACTAAATGAATATGCACATGTTCTCCATTGCTTTGTGGGGGACACTCATCAGAGGAGGTGCAAGGAATAATCCAAGTCTTTGACCAATGCACGGAGCCCTCACCAGACCGTCTTTCTTCTTCGTTGCTGGATGACGAGTTATCTTCTGGTATGTTCTTGTTGGAACAACCATGATCGACCAGCAACACTGGAGTGGGTCAAGCATTCTGGACAGAATAGGCTGAGGAGACCCCAAATGGGATGAAGGTGTACTCGACTGACTTGTTGGTCTGAAATCTGCCCATTGACTCAGTGTGCTGTACACTGCCTGCCAATGGAACAGCAGGAGAAAAAGCAAGGCCTTTAACACTGGGGACTCTTAGGACACTAGAGACAAGACAGGTGTTAGCTGAATCAGGGCAGGTGACTGCACTGGAGGAGCCCCCGAGAGGGCAAAGCACAGTGTCTTGGAGTGCCCGAAAGGATCTTAGGCCCACAGAGCTTACAGCACCACTTTCTGACCAGTACTTGAAACAGTTTAGCCATTATCTACAGGGTTCTAGTCAGCACTAGCTGAGATAGAGTTGTCACGTTACAAGCAAAGGTCAGATGAACGGGAGTGTCAACCATGTTTGTGACTCACGTTCGGACTTCTTAGCTCATTTGCCCTCTGGTTGCCTCCAGCAGGAAGAACTTAAGGAGCTACTATTTCATTATTGACTCGTGAACATTAAGGATAGAGATGATGTGTGTGTGGACGCTAATTATCCAACTTAGTTTGGAGGCCTTTGGAGGCAGTATAGTTCTGTCGTTTATGGCACTGAGCTGCAAATCTGGAGACCTGGGTTTGAATCCCACAGCCCCCACTTGCATACTGTGTGAGCCTGAGCAAGTCACTTAACTTTCTTGTGCTCCCAGGTCGCACCTGGAAACAAGCTTTGGCTTAGTGTGCTTTTCCTGGTTAAACAATTTCCCCTTTCCCCTGGTTTTAAACTCCATGGGGAGAAGAAATATGGAGTGGGGGAAGAGAGGGAGTTATCACAGAATGAGGGCGAACAACCGTGAAAGTCTTCCTTACTTACCATGCTCAGAGTCTTAACTGTGGGCTGCACATCTAGCAGAGTCATGCCTCGATTCCGATCAGGAATCACTGCCCAACTTGGAACCCTCAGAAGAGGACTGAGTCAGGCAAGAGGGCAAGTACCCCCTAATAGCTTTGCAGGAAGAGTCATTTTAATAGGTGGAACAACCTTGGAAGGAACAACTGGCACACACCACTCGAATTACCCCACTTTGATAAGTGAATGGATCCATAACACAGCCTGCGTCAACTTACTGTGCGACTCCTCGAATCGGGTATCCTGGTGGTTCCCCTCAAACTTCATCTCCACCATAAACGTTCAGTGCTGTTTTCCTCCCCCAACCATCTAGAAGGGTGAGGGGGTGATCTTAATCACAGCTTCTTGGCTGGGAGCTGCTGGCCAACATGATTCAGACTTCTAGGATACAGACATAGACTTAAAAGGTACACTCCAAGACTTCGAATCCTGGCGTTTATCAGACTTACAAAAAAAAAAAAAAAAAGCAAACATTTAAAAACCCTGCAATCAGGGCCTGTATTACAAAAATCACTGAAAAATGCTTCTTGGTGAAAAAATACTTCTACGAAGCTACATAGCAAAAGGTGAAAAATGGACACAGCTGACGTCACAAGAGCTCTTTTGGCAAAGAACTGGGTATGGGTGCAAAATGTTGAGATTCTTCTGTCACGTCGGCAGCGTCAATAACTTACTGCTATTTAGCTTAATAAAAGTAATTTTTCATCAAGAAGCATTTTTCTTTTTTTTTTTTTTTGTTTCTTCTTTTCCTCTCACCCCCCACCCCTTTGGTTAGTGCCCCGGACCTGCACCTCTCGGCTCCACCGCCCGACCGCATGTTGCAGCCACCACAGGGTAACCCGACGTGACCCTTCGTCGGATGGATCCTCCTCTTCCGAGGAGAAAGGGCCTGGCGGCCTAGGCATTGGCTCTGGGTGCTGCTGCGGTAGGTCTTAGCGGAGTCGGAGGAGGTACTTGCCCCGGGGCAGCCGTCATCCTGGTGGGTGGAGACGCCATATTTCTGTTTTTCCCTCTTGCTTTTCCCTAGATCGCGCTGCCTCTGTGCTTCTCCTGGTCTCCACCGGGGGCCACTACAGAGTGACGCCTTTCCCCAGCCCACCCCAGGATAGGAGAGGAGAGCCGTCCTCCGGATGCTCTACCCAGCTTCTACCCCTGCCGATCCTCCAGCGCCAGAATACACTCCCGAACCCGGGTCGCTGGTGTGATAACAGGTAAGGTGCCAGCGCCTCAACCCTCTGCACCACAGGGCCAGCCCAAGAAGCATTTTTCAGTGATTTTTTAATACGGGACCCTGAGTGCAGGGTTGTATGTTGTTCTGCTTGTATGGGGATTTCCCATGCACCACTGCTTCTACCAGCCCTGAGCGGGTTGTTTGCCCTAATACTTTGCCAGACTTACCCTTCTTCTCCAAGGGCTCAGAAAGACAGCACTCGCATTGCGGATCTCAGCAGACATGGCCTGACTTCACACAGCTCTTGTCATGCTGGACACCCAAGCACATCAAGCAGGGCTTGTGGGGGCTCCATCAGCAATATCTTGTTGTTGCAGCATTTGTAGCCAGACAGAGGCACAATCATCCTGTTGTCGCAGTCCAAGGTGAAAAAAAGCTTGGGGACCAGTCCATGGTGTGGGGAGCCGGCCCAGTGGCATGGTGGGTTGGCCCAGTGGTGTGGTGGGCTGGCCCAGTGGCATGGTGGGCTGATGCGCCGAGTGCCACATCACCAGCCACAGCAGCGACCCAAGTTTGGGTACAGACCAGGGTCGCTTGGGCATCAGCCGGACAAAGGAGGACTGAGTGCCCAGAGACAGCTCTCCTCCTTCGGGGTTGGGAGGGAAGCACGTACCACTGCTTGGCTGCCACCTAACGGAGGCTTGGAGATAGTGCAGCATGCAGCCGCTTTTCTGAGGGTCGGGCGCAGGCATTCAAGTGCGTGTCGCCGTCTTTACATTTCGCCCACATCACTGCATGTCGCCCGACCTCGGGGACAAGGAGAAACCAAGGAGGAGAACCCCCCCAAAAAAAAAAAAGTCGACAGGATGATTTGTCGTCAAGAGACCCTGCATCTGGCAACTCAGCCGAGACAGGAATATGGTGATGTAAGGCTTGGGGGGAGTTCAGGTGACAGGGCTGGAGCAGCCTGCCTGACACTGGTCAACCAAGAGGTGGGGAAAGTAAACAGCTCTTTAGAAAAAAGAAATGCTCAGAACTCTGTTAATGCCACCAGCCTTGGGAACCCACAACTCTAGTCTGAGTGAGGTAGCAAAAAGATGACTAACTGTTGAGAAAAATTCACAAATGACAAAAAATGTTTTAAAAGGCAGGAGCTACCGATCTAGTGATTTTGGCATAGAGGGGATGAATATTTGAAAAGAGGAGGAGGAGCTAAAGCACTGGCAAATGAGCTTTCAAAGGAATCTGCACATGCTCGATATACTACACTGATGAAATCCAGGCAGCTGTACTCCCTGTGGTATAACACGCCACATGCAAACATTATCATGCCCCCCGAGAACTAGAATACAACTAACAGTGGGGCTGATTAACGTACCAAGGCTTAAAATTTGTTTAAGTGAATCACATCATCAATCTTCTCAAAACTGTCAAAAAGTGTTTGTCATTCCAGGTCTGCCTGTATCTCTGGGACTTCAAGATAAAAACCCTAAGATAATGAATGCCTCATCAATCTCCGAGCAAGCTAAAGGTGAGCACGACAAACAAGCGGCTGAGAGTTGCTGCATTATCAAAGCGCATTCCACGTCCCATTAGTTTCAACTTAGAAACAAGTTAGGAGGCCTCATCAGTCATTACTAATTTGTAGCTGTTGATACAATTCCTAGTTGCTTAGAATAAACAAATTAGTAAGGCAGTACATTTATCAAGTACTGGCGTTGCCGCAGTGCTAGAGAGGAATTAGCCACAGGCATGTCAGCCTTCAGGGTCCCATCTCCTCTGGACATGCCATAGTTCTATCTCCAATAGGATATATCATGGTTCCATCGTTTAAGGGCACAAGACGGTCCCATCTCCTACAGGCTATGCTACGGTCCCATATCCTACAAGACATGCTATGGTTCCATCACCTACAGGACACACCACAGTTCCATCTCCTATAGGCCATGCTACAGTCCCATCTCCTGCAGGACATGCCACACACCCATCTCCTACAAGACATACCATAGAACCATCTCCTTCAGTACACACCACGGCTCCATTTCCTACAGGACACGTCATGGTCCCATCTCCTACAGGCCATGCTATGGTCCCATCTCCTACAGTATACACCATGGTCCATCTCCTACAGGACATGTCATGGTGCATCTCCTACAGCACGTGCCACAGACCCATCTCCTACAGGATATGCCACGCTCATCTCCTACAGGCCATGCCACGGTCCATTCTCCTATGGGATATGCCATGGTCCATCTCCTACAGGACACACCACAGTCCCATCTCCTATACAACACGCCATGGTCCATCTCCTATAGGACATGGTTCTGATCTGTAGATTCAGTTTGTTAGATGTTATCTTTTAAGTTCGGAGTGGTAACCAACTTGCTGCCAGTAAGCAGGGATCCAAAATTCTGCTTGATCTTGGGTTAGGGGCCTGCAATTTTATGTCTTGGAACTGGAACTGGTACTTTTATTGAAAGCAGAATGAAATTCTGTCTGAACTGTCTAGTTATTTATAGCAGACCATGTAAATCATCTGCTGCAAGCCTATGTTTCTTTATTCTAAGGCTAACATTCCTTTCCTCAGATCCATGTTGAGCCGGAAAACATGTTTGTTACAATGGGATTTATGTGAACAGTAAATATACTAGTGGGACTGACAGGTATCATTCTCTGCCTATAATGCATCAGATGCATAATAAAAGGCAGTATGCTCTGGTCGAGCCCTGTCAGCCTGAATTGCACAAAGGTCTGCATACCCATGATGCCTTGCGCTGGGATGGATTTGCATACCCAAGATGCCTTGCACTGGGATGGAGGCTTGAAGGGATGCATGTGGTTTGGAGAGATGCCCAAAACCCGAAGAATTTGTGAATGACAAGGACTGTAGTAGTAAGGGTAAAACTGTCATTTTAATGAATGAAATCTCACTTCTTCCTGTAGCGCTTTAGAAGTCCAAACATTCCACTGCTTAACCTTGGAAGAAAATAGCCACCTTAGTGAAATTAGAAAGGCAGGAATAACACGAATACAATAGGGTTCGAAATAAGGGGGAACTGGGTGCTAATTAGCACCTGCAAATTCCATAGTAGGACCTGGTGCTCTCAATAAGAGAGGATCAGTGGTGCTAACTTTAGCACTTTCAGGGCAGCTCTGCAGACGAATTGCGGAGCGCATGCATCATGTGCTGGAGATGGAGTGGTGTCTTGGAGCTGCTTAGACAGTGAGGGCAGGGAGAGTGTCTCAGCAACATAACAGTAACCCTTCTCAGGACATCAACTGGAGATGCTCCGCATGTCAACTGGAGACGGGGGAGGGCTTGCAGCTGCAGTGGACTAGTTGCAAAATACAGTATCGCTTTCACACAAATATTAGGTACCGAACGGGCAGGCAGGTGGGAAAAGTGTTGCATCCTGTCTTATGAAGCTGCAGCAGACCAGTCTTGAAGTAAAAGATTGGCGCAATGAATCACCATACCTTTCTGTCCTTCGAGTCAACTTATTTTAGCCTTTTAAAATATTTTCTAGAGTTGTAAACTCAGAGATTAACAAAATCAGTAATAGTTGAAGCAAATCAAATGGAGAAAAGAAAAACAAGAGAAGAATTTACACAATCCACCTATGCAGAAGTAAAACTGCTCATTGGAAACGGCACAGTTGGTCTAAACTGAGACATACAAGAGGAGGCACTTTGCCATTTGTCTTGTACCTTTGTCAATTAGTTTAAAAAGAGGAGAGAATCTGTTAGTGTTGTTTTTAATTAACAGATACTCTCTTCCTCTTTGAATTAATTAGTAAATGTGTAAGACAATTGGCAGTGTCTCCTTCTGCGTGTCTGTGTTTAGACCAACTGCACCTTTTCCAATGAACAGCTTTACCACGAGAATGTGTTAATGTAATTATTAGTCATGTTATTAAAGTGATATATAACTGGCAGATTTACAGATATTTCATATTTATATGAGATTCCTATAAAGAACTGAATTTTTTATTATTGATGTCCTTCCATTTTATTCCCCTTCTATGACATACCAATGCATTTTTATCTGTGTTACATACAAACATACGAATGTGCCAGCAGAAACGGACCACCCAGTCTAAGTCTGCTCGAGTGTGCAGCTAGCACCCCTAGTTTGCAGCTGCCCCAACCCCCCTCCCACTTGTCATCCCACTGCAACTCCCCACCTCCCTCACTCTCCTTTGTTCCCTGTCCCATGCCCTTTTGAAGCTGTTCACAGATTTACATGATACCACACATTCTGGTAGGGCGTTCCATTTTGCTACCACCATCTCTGTGAAATAGTGTCTCCCCATTTCCTTCCTAAATCTTCCCCCCTCTATTCCTAGCCCATGCCCCCTTGTGACCCTCCCCCTCCTTAACCTGAAGACCCCATCTGCCCCATCTTTATTGATTCCCCTCAGATACTTCAATGTTTCTATCATGTCCCCCCTGTCCATTCTGTCCTCCAGGGTGTACATATTCAGGTCTCTCAGCCTGCTGTCATAGTCTGTCCCTTCCATTCCACATCATATCTTTGTTACCCTCCTCTGCACCCCTCCAGTAGCCTGATATCATGCTTTGGGTACAGCCTCCAAACTGCACACAATACTCTAAGTGTGGCCTTACCAGTGACCTGTAGAGGGGCAAGATTACCTCTCTTCACCTGGACGAAAACCCCCTCGCTATGCACACCAGCATTTGTTCACTTTTGCAACCGCTCTCCTGCAATGGGCAGTGTTGTTCATGGTCCCTGTTATTACCCCTAGGTCCTTCTCCTATTCAGTGATCCCCAGCTTAACCCCTCCCAGCCAGTATTCTCTCCTTGGGTTCTTCACCCAACAGTGCACAACCTTACACTTCTTTGCACTGAACCCAACTGCCACCTCTCTGACCACTCCTCTAGCTTGCTTAGGTCCCCCTGCAGCTGCTTCCATCCCTCCTCCCATTTACCACTGCTCCAATTTTGGTGTTGTCAGCGAACAGACTTCTCTTGCTCACCACCCCATGTGCAATGTCTGACATGAAGAGCCCAAACAATACTGGCTCCAAAACAGAGCCTGTGGCACCCCCCGCTCATCACTGACCTCAGAGTTGAGAGCTCCCCTCTCACCACCACCCGCTGCAGCCTCCCACTCAGCCAGCTTGTAATCCAGTTGATTATTTTGGCCCCTACCCCTATACCAGTTAGCTCCCCCCACAAGCTGCCCATGAGGCACAGAATCGAAGGCCTTGCTGAAGTCCAAGTAAAGAACATCCACCACATGAACCTTATCCAGCTCACCTGTCACCCAGTCATAATATTGTATCAGGTTGGTTTGATAAGACGTCCCTGAAACAAACCCATGCTGCCTCACATCCTGGAGGCCATTGTCCTCCAGGTACGACACCAGTCTTTCCTTTAGTATTGTCTCCATGAGTTTGCACACTATGGAGGTGAGACTTACCGGGCGATAATGAGCCGTTTCATCCCTTGGTCTGCTCTTGTGTAATGGTACTACATGTCCCCTCTTTTCTTCCGTGAACACTGAGCAAAAGTATTCATTCAGTGCTTCTGCCTGTTCATCACCCTTTTTCGTCCACTCCCCACCCCTTTTTATGTTTGCTTGCACGCATGTGCAAGAAACATAGTGTCATCATCTGAGTTTTCGGAGGTGTGGCAGTCCTCTTCCAATTCAGTCAGTGTGTTTGCAGGTGCGGCCGCAGTTCTCCAATGGCTGCTGAAGCTATCTATGACAGCAGTCGAAAATGCAGTGAGTACAGTTGAAGGGAGCCTACGCTTCAGTGAGCAGCAATAAGATATACGCCTGTCATGCGCGCTCTACACACCCTGCGCGTACTGCGTGTTCTCCCCACACACACACACTGTATAGCCGATGGGGGTGCTGCCCAATCCGCCGTCGATTGTGCTCGCTCCCCCAAACAGAGTTCCACATGCCAAGCTGGGTGCCCACTCCAACGTATACACATAGTATAGCAGACGGCGGTGCCCAATCCCTTCGCTCCACTCGTCCCCAAGCAGAGAGGGTGCCACGCTGGGAGCCCACCAGCGTGGCAACAGGATGCTATCGCCGACGGGGTGCCCAATCCCTGTCAGCTCCACGCCCTCCAAACAGCTAGTCCTTGTGCCACGCTGGAAGCCCACCCAGCGTGGCAAACGCCCCTGTCGTTGTCCTTTAAAACAAACAAACAAAAAAAACTCTGAAACACAAAACAGTCCCTCGCTGTCTCTGCCCCACCGCGCCCACCACTGCGCACCCTGCCTCCCACCCCATACTTACCTCTGTACTCTGGCGCGACAGTCTTGGTGGACCGGGAACACGTCTGCACTCTTCAAAGCCGACCGCGAACTGACGAAATGCCAGTAGGCTGTATAATGGGATAGATACGTTTTTTCCAACTTTGCTGCATATCTCAGGCATTTTTTGGAATTTCTGCACCAAATTTTCAACATGGGGTTTTTGGGACTCCTTCTCATGAGTGCTCTCACTGTCATGGCGTTAATCGGGCCCGAAGGGTGATTTCGCAGTCACTTCGCAAAATCACCTTTCGGGAATGAGTAACGAAACAACCGATCATTGTTCATAGGTGGCTCTCAAAAGCCTATGTTGAAAATTTGGTGGAAAAATTCCTAAAATGACTGTTTTATTTAGCATGCATTATGCGCATTTCCCACGCAGAGGCGCTAGTTCACAATTTTCAATATTACCCAGATTTTCAACATTGCCATTTTACCACACCTCTTTATGAGCAGTACAGCTGTCATTTTCACATCTTGCCCCAAAGCGTGTTTCCGCCATGTAGCGCTGATAGGCGCAGTCGGTGTCTTGAAATCAATGTATGGGACACATTAAGAAAATCACAGTGACACTGTTCATGAGCAGAGGTCTTAAAATGGCTATGTTGAAAATTTGGTGAAAAAATTCCTAAAAATGACTGTTTTAGACGTGCGTTGCGCAGTTCCTAAGCACGCTCGTAAGTTTGCGAATTTTCAATATTTTCACTCCAGATTTTCAACATTGCCATTTTATTATACTTCCTTATGAGCAGTACAGCTGTCATTTTTCACATCTTGCCCAAAACGTGTTTCCACCCATGTAGCGCACAGTGGCGCAGTCAGTGTGCGAAATCAATGTATGGGACACACTAAGAAAATCACAGTTACATTGTTCATGAGCAGAGGCCTTAAAATGACTATGTTGAAAATTTGGTGACAAAAGTCCATAAAATGACTGTGTTACGAGTGAGCATTGCGCAGTTTCCACACACCCTCGTAAGTTCATGACTTTGTAATATTTTCAGTCCAGATTTTCAACAATGCCATTTTATTACACTTCCTTATGAGGAGTACAGCTGTCATTTTTCACATCTTGCCCAAAACATGTTTCCGCCCATGTAGCGCACAATGGCGTAGTCGGTGTGCGAAATCAATGTATGGGACACATTAAGAAAATCATAGTGACACTGTTCATGAGTAGAGGTCTTAAAATGGCTATGTTGAAAATTTGGTGAAAAAATTCCTAAGAATGGCTGTTTTACGAGTGTGCGTTTCGCAGTTCCTACGCACGCTCGTAAGTTTGCGAATTTTCAATACTTTCACTCCAGATTTTCAACAATGCCATTTTATTACACTTCCTTATGAACAGTACAGCTGCCATTTTTCACATGTCGCCCAAAATGCGTTTCCGCACATGTAGCGCGCAATGGTGCAGTCGGTGTGCGAAAGCAATGTTTGGGACAGATTAAGAAAATCACAGTTACATTGTTCATGAGCAGAGGTCTTAAAATGGCTATATTGAAAATTTGGTGACAAAAGTCCATAAAATGACTGTGTTACGAGTGAGCATTGCGCAGTTTCCACGCACCCTCGTAAGTTCATGACTTTGTAATATTTTCAGTCCAGATTTTCACCAGTGGGATTTTTCCACTCTTCCTTATGAACAGTACAGCTGTCATTTTTCACAACATGGCTGAAATGTGTTTTCACACTTTCATCGCAGGGATGCGTGGTCGCTGTGGGAAATCATTGTTTGGGACAGATAAAGAAAATCACAGTGACACTGTTCATGATTGGAGGTCCCAAAATGCCTGTGTTGACAATCTGCTGTAAAAATCCCCAAACTAATTACGTTACAGGTGTGCGTTGCACAGTTTCTACGCATCATGTGACTTCACCAGTTTTTTTAATATTTTTACTGCAGATTTGCAACACTGCCATTTTTTACACCTCCCCATGAACAGTACAGCTGTCATTTTTCACATCCTGTTCGAATGTGTTTTTGCACCTGTGGTGCTAAATGCCGTAGTCGCTGTGCATAAGCAGCTTTCGGCTAACAAACTGATATTGCCACTGTTCATGAGGTGGGGTCACAAAAAAAACATGTTGAAAATTTGGAGTGAAAATACCAACGAATGCCTGAGGTGTCAGGGTTTCCAACCATAACGCCCCACCCTGTGGAGAATGACAGGCATCAGGGGTGTGACTTGGGATTCTTGCCTGTAATGCTCATACCATTCCACACCCTGCAGCCAGTGAGAGGCATCAAGGTATGCCTTGGACTCTTCAGCCCCAAAGTTCACCCCATTCTCCTATACCGCACCCATCTCACCATATTTCCTGATAGAATGGGGTGCGCAGAAGGGCCAAAGACCCCAAGTCACACCGTGACACTTGTCAGTGTCTGCAGGGTAGGGTGTGGTGAAATGGTGTGGCCGTTATGCCTGACGACCCAAAGGCACAACCCAATGCCTGTCGCTCTTTGCAGGGTGGTGGTGGGGCTGGCTTCAGTTCAATACTTCACTGCCATTCCTATTATGCAGCTCTGTAACTTCTACACTACCAATGCCAATGCCAGCAAGCAAACACTCGGCATTGACAAATGCTTGTTATCCTCACTATTGTCTCCTTGCACTTCCTTTTCTCCCTGATGTATCTAAAAAAGTCCTTCTTCCCCCGTTAATTCCCTGTGCTAATCTCAGCTCCCTCTGGGCCTTGGCTTCTCTCACTTTTCTAGTCAATTCCCCGGACCATCTTGCACACTCCTCCCTGTCCATTTACTTCTCTGTCCTCCTATACCTCTGGTGCGCCTCTCGTTTTGCTCTCACCACCTCCACTACCTCACTGTTCAACCAGCATGGTTTTCTTGCTCTGCTCCTCTTACTCTGTGTCTTGGTGCAGGCTTCTGTTGCCTCTGTAATCCCCCATTTAATAATATCCCATTTCTGCTCTGCATCCATCTCCTGCCTAATGCCCTCTAGTTTCCCTTTCAGTACTTCCTGCAAACTCCCAAAGTCTGCCCCCCTGAAGTTTACTACCTGAGTAACTGATTTCTCTGGCTCCCCACACATCGTGATATTAAACCACACCGTTTGGTGATCGCTGTCGGCTAGTGGGTCCTCCACCTTTATTTCCCTTACTGCCACCCCATTCAACAACACCAGATCTAAAGTATTCTTTAGCCTAGTAGGTACACTAACCAACTGTGTCAAGAGACCCTCCTGGATTGCGTCCAGGAGCACTTGCTCCCTAGCACTGAAGGTGCACTTGCTCCCTAGCACTGGAGGTGGCCGGGAATGCTCCAGTCACCCCTGGCAAGTTGAAATCCCCTAAGATGACCACATCCCCTTTTCTACATACCTTTCTGATTTGTCCTGCTAATTCCCTGTCAAACTCCTCAGACTGGGACGGTGGCCTGTATACCACCCCAAACCTCAGTTTCTTACCCCTTGAGTCTAGGAGCTGCAGCCAGATTGCCTCTGTTCTCCTTTCTTCACCCTTGTTCCTTGTGCATTTGATCTTGTCCCTCATATAGACTGCCACCCCACCGCCCCTCCCTTCCTTATGGTTCTTCCTGTATACTCTGTATCCTGGGATTGCCAGATCCCAGTCCCAGTGCTCAGTTGCCCACGTTTTTGTGACAGCTGCAATATCCACCCTGCACACTGCTAAGAGTGCCTGCAGCTCAGCAGATTTGTTGCCTAAGCTTCTTACATTCAGCAAGACCACCCTCCATCCTGCCCCCTTCCCTTCGTTAGCCTCCATTTCCTTCCTTCTACTCCCTCCTTTTTTGGCTGCCCAGAGTCCTTCCCTGCTAGCCTGGGGGGTAGGCTGTGACTCCACTCTATCAGATCCCTGCCTACCTGCTGTCCACTTGCCACCCCCCCCATCTAGTTTAAATCTACCTTTGTCGCAATATACCGTCCCAGTCTTTGCTTTAATAGCTCCTTCCCCACTCAGGTGCAGCCTATCCCTTGCAAACAGATTGTTGTTATCCCAGGTACTGCCCCAGCCACCCACAACCCCATATCCCTTAGTTTGACACCATTCTACCAACCATGTGTTCAACGCCCTAATCCTCTCCTTCCTCACTGTGCTTGCACAGAGTACTGGGAGCACTTCGGAGAATGCCACAGACTTCCCAGTCTCTTCGCACAACCTTCTCACTTCCTCAATCCTCTCCTTTGTTACCTCCGCCATTTCCCCCACTAGGTCATTTGTCCCCACATGTACCACAATGTGTGGTTTCCTCCTACCCCTCCTTACGCACCTTAGGATTGCCTGTCCTGCCTTGTCTGCCTTTAATCCTGGTATGGACTCCACCCATATCCGACTGTGCCTCTCCCCCTTGCTGTCCCATCGGATCCCCTTGAGTACCGAGTCCCCAACACTAGTACACCTCCTTCCTTTTTTCTTGTGCCCGTCGCCACCACCCCACCCAGGTTCTCATTTCTGTGTCCACTCAAGACGGTGATTTTACAGTATCCCAGTGTCTTCCCCCTGCCCTTCTCAATTGAGACTCCTCCCCCTCCTCCTCCTGCTTGGTTGCCAACCTTCCACTCCCTCCTGACCTCTCCGAGTATTATCCCTCCCCCCCTGCCATGCCATGCTCAATCTCTCCACTAGTAATGCCCCTCTCTCCCTTCTCTTTGTGAGTACTATCCCTTGTGTTGATGTCAACTCCTGGCTTTGCCATAGTAGATCCTGGTCTGCTGGAAATTGCCGCTACCCAGGAGCTATTCATGGCTCTTGCCTGCCAAATCCTTATTTCGGCCCTGCAATATTATTTCCAAACCTGTCCTTTGATTACAGTTTGTTGCATTTGCATATCAAAGACAAGATATGCACCAATATCATACAAAAAACAGTTGCACATACTTTACACTCATTTATAAAACGGGAAGAGAAAATCCTGCATCCTGCATGGTCCTTAGCCGTGTATTAAAAGTGTCTAATGCACTGCTAAAAACAAGTACTGGCCAGCTGGACGCAGGACTGCAACTGTATCTTGTGCGCCAGTAGAATTTTCAAAAAATTACAGCTGCCATGTTTCCACCTCGCTGAACTCACATATGTCAACAGAGACTTAGTAGCACATATTAAAAAATGGATATTTGCTGAAATAATTAAAATTAAATGACTTTCTGTCACATATAACTCATTTAGTTTGTTGATGACAACTTCAGTATGATCTGCCCTCTGCTGATTTGAGCCACAATCCCAACCGCAGCTATGGCACCCAGCGCTCCACTCCCACTAGCTCACTCATGACAAGATTGACTCTTCAACAGATTTACATGTAGGAAGAATTCATGTTGACACTGAACCTCCTTCAAATGCAGAGTACACTTCTTTACGCACCTTTCTGATTGTTCCTCAGCCCCACAGCCAGACCGATCACTGCGACTCTGCTCACCCACTCTACACCTCAGTCCCAACTCCAGAAGGGAACAGCTACATACCCCCCACCACCTCACTAGGTTGCTCACACCCATGGTATGCCAGAATACTCGCCTTCTACATAAAACAAAACCAGAGTTCACTTAAATGGGATGGCATCAGTAGAACTGTTGAGCCCGACTTAAAAAGCAGCATTTCTTCTTCAGTTTGAAAGACCATGCTCGCACTCCAACTCATGATACAAGTGTCCGCAACCCACCCCATCACTTGCTCACTCACACCCGTGCTATACCAGAACACTAAATCCTCGTGGTCTCTCCTATGCTCAGCCAAGCACTCTTGTTTTTGTTTTTCAGTACATCTGAAAACTCTTCTACTTCCTGCTTTTTTCTGCAGCTTTGGTCATGCTGGAGAGATTGGAAGGGATGCCGGTAAACTGTTACATTTGATCTCTCTCTCTCTCTCTTCTTCTGAACTCTTTTTTTTTTTTTTTCCTTCACTATACACTACAATTTACCAAGGATAGCCCAGATGAGATACAGACTCTTGTCGGGGTTCCTGCTTCTATCTAGAAGGTAATTTGGTCAAGTGGTTACGAATGCAAATATGTGAACCTGGAAACTCGGGTTTGAAGTCCAGCAATAGCCACTAATTGTGTGACCCCGGGCAAGTCACTTAAGCTCCCTGTGGTCAACCACTTGGTAAGCTTTCACTCTCTTGTCCCAAATTCTGATGCCCTCAAAGTGCGACCATTAGAACTTACCGCTGACTTCATTTGTTATTTCACTCCAGCCCCGCACCCCAATACAACTGCCTGTTATGCACAGTCAACACAGTAAGCTTTGTTTCTGCTCCTCCTTGTGCTGAAATTTACCTTAGATGTGATGATAAGGTAAGGGATTGCCAGGTCTGCGACTTTTTTAATGGAATCTTTTAAGACCTTTCTGGCTGTACAAAACTGTACTGGTGGCTCCACACAGCCATGGTGGCCTCCCGTGAGAAACCTATCGCTATGCTCTTTGAACCCCACTGCAGGCTTAAAATGAAACCGACATCTTCTCACCTCCTTGGACTGTAAAGTGTTTGTAATACAGTTTGTATGGAAGTACTATATAAAATCAAATCCCGTCTTTACCTATCAACTGTTACAGCTGGGACAGTGGCAGTACGTTGTGGTCAAAACATGACCTTGTCAAGAACACCCAATGAGTTAGTGGCGATGGTGTGATTTCAACCTGGCTCTTTCAATTCACAGCCCAGGGCTTTAATCGGTAGAGCACAATGCCTGCCCAAGTGGACTGCTCACCACAGATCTCGGGTAAAACCCAAAATTTCTTACTCAGAATCCAGCATAATTTTATTTTTATTTATCTGGACTTTTGGCACACCAGGATGGCCTCATTTTTTATTTTTATTAAATTATTTATTTAGATTTTTGTACACCATGATAGCCTCATTTTTAATTTTTTCTTATTTACATGTTTGTGCACCAGGATAGCATAGCCTCTTTTTTTTTTTTTTTTATTTAGAATGCTGGTTCTGGTGGTAGTTCAGGTGGATGTTAAAGATCCCATGGCACTTATTGAAAAGAGTAGGGGAATTTCCCCGGTGCCTGGCCAAATTTCCCCCATTCACTAAAAATACTACCAACATGGTTCCGGGTCGTGCCTGAAAATAGGCCGAATTTGTCTAGTGCACTTACCTGGTCAACAAAAAATAAATAAATAAATAAATAAAACAAATTTTTGCACACCTGGATAGCCTCATTTTTTATTTATCAAAATTTTTGCACACCAACATAGCTCCATTTTTATTTATTTATTTAACATTTTCACGCACCAGCATAGCCTAATTATTTATGTATTTATTTAGATTTTGCACACGAACAGATGCATTTTCATTTTTATTTATATTTATTTAGAGTTTTGTACACCAGGATAGTCCTTTTTATTTTAATTATATAGTTACAGTTTTGCACACCAGGATATCATCTATTTTATTGGTATTTATTAAGAATTTCTGAATACCAGGATAGCCTCTTTTTTACATATTTATTTACGCAGAACATCTGGACACTTAGCCTATTTTATATTTAATTATTTAGATTTTTGCCAAGCAGGACAGCCTATTTTTTATTTATTTAGAATTTTTTTTTACAATTAGACATACCCTTTTTATGTTTGTTTAATTATTTAGATTTTTGCAAACCAGGATTGCCAAATTTTTTAAACAAATTTATTTAGACTTTCACATGCAGGACAGCCTAGTTTAGGGGCAACACCACAGACTTTCCGAGAGGGTCTAAGGGGACACTGTTATTATTGATAAGTTACCCAGAAAAAAAATTGCACTGGCACACATATATTTTGTATCACGATCTGTACACATACAGGACTATATTTTATGTTTCTGGTACAGAATGACTGCTGAAAATAAGACTTTTGAGTCCTAATCTGTATATTCCTGGCTAACAATAAAAGCTTTATTTATCTATAAAAGCTTTATTTATCTATATTCCGAGATGCAGTAACAGAGTAGTGTCTATGTAATAATGCAATAACTGGAATTCACATTATAAATGAATGTATAAAAATCTGATTTTGTAGGACTGAAAGTAGTTAGGTGGTAGAAATGCCAGAGAAAGGGAGTACCTGAGAGCAGAGAGTGATAATGTAATTAGTCCACTGGTACATGCACTGTGTTGCTCAGTAAATAAGGCTCACTTGAAGATCATGATATGCCAGGATCTTCTAATACTATCTGGTAGGCAATTTCAGCTGACCATAGCAGCGATGGCAATGGATTTCTTGTCAACACCCTTAGGAGCTCTTAGCATGTGAAGGAGGTGATTGGAAAGGGACCAAAGTTGGTAGGTTAATACCTTACTGCAGTCTTCAACAAACTTACTCCGACTGATGTTTTCCAAATCATAACACGCAACACTGATACACACTTACATGATAAATGGAACAACACCTTTCCAATGGAGTACTTAACTTAAAAGAACTTAAAGTGCAGCGGATGCCTCCAGGATAACTTCGTAAAACACAATATGTGGACACCGTTCAGCTTGTATTTCACATTAGTTCTGTACTGCTTCTTCCTATTAATTACTTTGGTCCATAAAAGGAAACAGGATCTTTGTTCCTTGAGAACCCATCAGCCCATCTTGCTAAATCCCCATCTGATGTCAGAATACTCAGCTTGTAACACCACAGTCATTCCCCTGGCAACAGACTGTGACATCACAATAGAGGATTATGAGGTCAAGCCAGAATAAGCTGTAGAGGAAGATGAACTCTTAAGACATAAAGACCTTGTTTTCATGAAACTGTCCTTAATAAATAAGGGAGACAAGAAAGCTATAAAGGATATCTGACTGAGCTGGGCGAATACCATTTACTGAATATTTGGTATTCACAGCCAAATATTCAGGTATTCGACATTCTGCTTAGATTGATCAGCTGATTAGTATACCCAGCACAAGACAAGTGTGCAACAGCAAATATTTCAGTGATTACACACTGGCCAGCAGAGGGGTGTTGTGCCGGTCACCCTGCTGGGGACCTAATTACTGTACATTTGGGTGTTGAAGGGAGGAGGAGGCTGACATGGGTGCCAAGGGGCAGGGATACGAGGGTGAAGAGAATGAGTGTGGAGAGGGTGCTGTGAGAGTGCAGTGATTGAAAAACAAACAAAGCCAAATGTCCTTTCCTGAATACAAATAATCCTGTATTCTGGAAGGTTTACCGAATATTTGGAAGCCCTAGTACTTGTGGTATTCGGGAAATGAAATTTGGCCCTTGAACAGCCCTTATATCAGATATACATGCTGAATTTTGTCTAAATGTTATGCTTTTTAATTCTCCCAGAGGCGTAGGCACCTCTTTAAAGGTTAATGATGGCTTTACTCTTCCGTTAGAGAGCTTACATCTTACAGTTTTTCCATTGGGTCACCAGGCACTTACCCCATGACAACCGAGCATATCCACTTACCCTGCAGAAGTGTGTGCCCGCTAGAAAGGTTCACCAAGCTTGGTTAGCCGACAACAGGAGCCCTGAGCTACAGATGTGAATCAAGCTCTCCTGAACAGCAAACGGCAGCAATGCAGCATCTGCCACTGGGATCGACTTCTGTGAATCACATCCTGAATTAAAGCCCCAATGCCCTAGGGTGTTTACAGCACAGAATTCCTGCCCATATGGAACTGCACTAGTAACTTATAGCTTTTCCAGGACCCCCCATTCCTGATCACATTACATAAATATGCCCGTGCCCTTTATTTGCTGCAACCCATTTTGTCAGCTTGCTTTGATTATTGTTTGAATGTACTTACAGTTTGGTTTTGCACTACAAATATTAGCCTATATGGATTCATTTTTGCTGGACTATGTTAACCTTATGACTACTGTTATCCTCCCTGGGACCCCCATGAAAATGAGATACTACATCTCATGGGGATATCTCAGATAGGGTCTGTGATGCTTGGCCAGCTGGTTATGATTGTTGTATAATATTTGTAATATAAATATATAGTAGGTGATTGTCTCACATAAGAGAGCCTGTGCTTATGGGTGCCCCCAGGTTTCAGTGAAGATACAGTGACACGTGACCTGAAACCAGGAGGTAATTAAAAGACCAGAGGGAGTTAATTAAGGGTCTCCTGTTTTTCTGTCTTAATTAGAACTGACCCAGCTGCCAGGATATAGGGCTCGTAAAGTTTTATGATTCCTAGAGGAAGAATATTTATACCAACATGGTGCTAAAAGTTGTA
The DNA here is from genome assembly GCA_016271365.2 of Neoceratodus forsteri. Lineage (NCBI taxonomy): Eukaryota > Metazoa > Chordata > Ceratodontiformes > Ceratodontidae > Neoceratodus > Neoceratodus forsteri. The sequence continues at coordinate 108,895,454 of JADMNL010000024.1, forward strand.
AAACCCTTTGATATGTCTTGGGAATAGGAACTGCTCAAGATCAAAGAGAAAATGTTTAATTAAGAAGTCATATTTAGGAAATGGAATTTTTGCTGATGTCACCTTATTTAATATACCTCCTGTTAGGACATCATGTTTTTATTTTTTTTCTATTCTAAAAGGGAGGAGCTAGATGACTCACCAAGGGGTTGGGAAGATGGAGTTGAAATGTATCCTTGTAACTGGGGAATATGACATATAATTTTGGGACTCAAGAGAGACAGGGCTCTCTGATATAACAAGCACTGTACAGAGGTAATACATCAGATAGAAAAAGACTAATTGCATTGTGGTAGGAGTTTCTGTTTTGTAATCTTCCCTTGTTCTTTTATATGATTGTGAGCTCTTTGATATATTGTGCTGTGTTTACATTTTTCATATTTTTATCATCATTTAGTAGAATCTTTTTTTTTTTTTAAAGATACTGGCTGGGTGTGTCTTCCAAGTTCTTTTTGCATGTGATGTATACGTGGTTAAGTTTTACAGCTGTTCTGAAGGGCTTGATGGTGTTACCAAACTGGGAAGAGGTCTTTTGTAGAGTTTTAAGGGTTCATTTTGGAAGCCTGGCTTGATGCACCTGGTGAAAGATTGTACCGCAAACCCCGAAGAGGGTACGTATCCAAGTCTGTACATTGAGTGCGCTAACATAAGGTTCACAGTTTGAATCCCCCCAGAACTTGAGACTAAAGGTGATTCGGACCCAAAAGCAGACAGGAGGGTTACCCTGTCTGTTACCTGTTCACATTACTGCGCTCGGAGGTTGGCACTGTGGGAGCAGAGGGCCTGACCTGCTAAGTGCGTTTGTGACAGGGTCATTTCAAATCAATAAATACATTTCCATCATAGAATGACAGGAAAAAAATCTAGAAACATTATTTGGTGAATTTACCCAACCATGGTTTTGAAACACTATAAACCCAATGTAGCCCTAATCAAAATCTGATTTCCAATCACGTGTGTTACAAATCATAACACTCAAACTCCAGCTTTTATAATCAACCTGCCTGTTCTTTCTCTCTATCTGTTGAGTGCAGCACAGCTCCTTCCCCGAACACAGGTGTGTGCATACAGTACGACACAACAGGGTGCTGGTAGTTGTATCACAACTGAACACCCTTGGGGCGTAGTAAGGCACAAGGCGATTGTGACACATCTAAAAACACTCTGGATTGTCTCACTGCACATATGGGTAACTAAGTCATTTTAAAAGTAGAAGTCATTCTAGGCTGTGGTTTAAAGGACTTCAATGCACTGCAGGGCTGTAAGAACACTCAGCCTCTTACTCCCCTGGGGCATGCAGCGACATTCTTTAAACCGCAGCCTGTCATGGCTTATTCCGAACACAGAATGTAGAGTTCATTTGTAATTTTCAGTTTGTGCCCCATATCAGCAACCACGTGAAGCTACTAAAAAGGAATAATACAATTTTTATGTTTGCTTGTGCGCATGTGCAAGAAACATTATGCGGCAGCTTAGGAGAGAAGCGGGTTATGGAGGTGCGGCACTGTGGCAGCCAACGGGGGCACTGCATTTGGAGGCTTGGCACTGGACCACCAATACAGGCCCAGTGTCCCGATGACACTGGTTCTGCAGAAGTGCCACCAAGTTGAAAAGTTTTTGCCACTGCAATTAGGGGATGCCTTGTCATTGCAGCATCAGCCATTTTGCTGCAATGAGGGAGCGACCCGTCACTGCAGGGCAGTACCTTGCCATCCGCATGCTCCTGACCCAGTACATTTGTCGTCGGGGGAGGCCTCCCGTCAGCATATTACCCTTCCCCATTTGTTGTGTGCCGAGGGGGTACCCAATCCCCCTCTGCATCATGCACCCTCCCAACAGTCTTTCTTTGCCGACGGGGGTCCCAATCCCCATCTCGGATTCAGTCCCCACCCTTCCCAGTAAATTTGCCGAAGGGGAAGCCCACTCCCCGTTGGAATAATGTCCCCCCTCCCATATATGTTGTGTGCTGATGGGGGTGCCCAATCCCCCATCAGCTACAACCCAAACAAACACCCAGGTGGCATGCTGGAAGCCCACCCCAGCGTGCCAAATGTCCCTGTTAAAAAAAAAAAAAACCTGTCCTGTGATATTTTCCATTTTTCTTTCTTTCTTTCTTTAAACCTGTAAAACAGAAAATGGTCCCTCGTTGAGTCCTGTGGCCCTTCCCTCAACCTGCGCCCACCCTCTGCGCACCAAACCTCCCCACACACCCCTCTCACCCCATACCTACATCTGGAGCTCAGCGCGACGATCTTCGGTGGACTGGGAGTGCATCTGCACTCTTCAGAGCTGACCGCAATCTGGTAAGCTGTATAATGGCATAAACAGGGTTTTTTCAACTTTGGTGCATATCTCAGGAATTTTGGCACCAAATTTTCAACATGGAGTTATTGGGACCCCTCCTCATGAATTCAGCCACTGTCATTGCGTTATTTGGTCCTGAAAGGTGATTTCACGGTCACTATGCAGAATCACCTTTCAGGACCAATTAATGAAACAACAGTGCCATTGTTCATGAGGTGGGCTCTCAAAAAGCCTATGTTGCAAATTTGGTGAAAAAATCCAAAAAATTACTGTTTTATTAGCGTGTGTTGCGCAGTTTCCACACATGCTCATAACCTCGCAAATTTGTAGTATTTTCACTCCAGATTTTCAACACTGGCATTTTTCCTCACCTCCTTATGAATAGTACAGCTGTCATTTTACACATCCTGGGCAAAATGCATCTTCGCACTTCCGGCACACAATAGCGTGGTCGCTGTGGGAAATCAGTTTTTGGGATTGACTGAGAAAATGACAGTGATACTGTTCATGGGCAGAGGTCCTAAAATGCCTATGTTGAAAATCTGGTGACGAAAGTCTATAAAATGACTTTGTTACAAGTGTGCATTGCGCAGTTTCCATGCACCCTTGTAACTTCGCACATTTGTAATATTTTCATGCCAGATTTTCAACACTGACATTTTTTCACACCTCCTTATGAACAGTATAGCTGTAATTTTTCACATCCTGGCCGAAATGTGTTTTTGCACTTCTGGCACAGAATAGCACGGTCGCTGTGGGAAATCAGTGTTTGGGATAGAGTAAGCTCGAGCGAGTGAGAGAGGGGGAGTGAATGAGCTCAACTGAGCTCTGTCGGGACTGCTGTGGATTTCTTTGTGGGTAGAAAAGGCGCTAATGCAGGCAGGAGCCCAGTATAAAGGCAGTCTGCAGCGCGGGAGAAACAGAATGGCGAGTGAGAGAGGGAAGTGAGCAAGCTCAGCGGACTCTGTCAGGACTGCTGCAGATTTCTTTGTGGGCAGAGAAAGCGCCAAGGCAGGAGCCCAGTACAAAGGACAGCCTGCAGCACCAGGAGAAACAGAGCGGCGAGTGGGGGACGAGCTCAATGGAGTTCTGTCGGGACTTTAGAGTTGCCCACTCTCCCGACAAGGGTCCTCTGGGTGGAGACAAAGCAATGATTGAATACTTTTAAGATTGCTGTAATAATACAGATTTAGTTATTCAGTTTATTTCTCTAACTGAGCTAAGTACTGAACTATACTGTTATGACTGCTATAACAATACGTATTTATTTGTTCTGTATTTCTCTAACTGAGCTGAGTAATACTTGGAGTGCAACAGAATTTCTAACTGAGCTAAGTGAAACTATATGAGAGCTGAGAACAAAAAGTATGGTAGCTGAGGGGTGAAAATCGGACAAAGAGGCTTTAGGATTGCTACAGTAATACAGTATTTAACGGATGAGATCTGAGACTGAATTACCCCGGTCAGCAAGGGGCCAGTAGGGGGACTAGTGGGGGGCAGGAATTTGAGTAAATAGGGGCCTAACAGTTGTAGTAGGGTACAGAACCTGGGAGTAAGAGCCCGTAACATAAGATGGGGACCAAAATGGGGCAGGTGCCACATGTCAATAGGGCGGGCATCTTTGGAAGGGTGGTGGGGTGAACAGGGTGTGGGTCTGCCATGATCCTGGACTGGGCTTGGAGGATTGGGTGGGGGTATGGTCTGTAGATGATTGGCTAGTTTGAGGGAGGAACTGTGGAGGTTAGGGAGGAGTCTAAGTGGCAAGGCAGATGAGTATGCTAGGCATGCTGGCTGGGGGGAGAATAGGGGATGGCAAGGGGACGGAAGAACAACAACTAGGGACTGAAACTGACCCCAGTATCAGAGGCACTAGCAGAAAAGACAGGAGAAGGGAGGGGTGCCTGAGGCGGGCGGGGCCTCCTGCTGGGGAAGAAGAGACCACGAGGTACCAGAGGAGAGAGCAGATGGCTCGGGTAGGGTGGGGAGGGAGGGAGGGACCAGGGTGGCACGGAGGGAACAAGTGGGAGGGAACCGATGGGGAAGAGATGCAGGAGGGGTATCAACTAGGAATAGATTCGAGCCTCTGCTATATGAGAGAGAGAGAGAGAAGGGGAGCAGGAACATACTGAAGGGGGGAGGACAAGCGGGGCATGACAGGGATGGCAACAGCTAGGGGAAGAGATAGTGAGGACGAAAGGGTAGAAGGGGAACTAGTAAGAAAGAGAGGGTGGTGACTGGAGGAGAGAAGGCTGCGGGAAGGGAAAGGATGGGAGGGGCATCATTTTCGGGGTACAAGGGAATGGGGGCTCTAAATCGACAACAGCGGGGATAGGAGAGGGGTTGGAAATCAGCAGGGGAGGAGGGGAGGTCGACATGGGAAGCCCAGTAGGAAGTAGTTAGACTGGGAAGGGGTTCAAGGGGGATGGGAGGAATAAGGCAGAGAAAAGGGGTGAGGCAGAAGTAGGGGGTACATATATAGACGTTACAGAGGGTGCAGCTGGCGGCGGTTAAGTGGCAGGGAAGATCGAATACTGGGGTGCTGGAAGGGGCATTAGAAGGGAAAGGGGCTAAGGGACAGGGGGGTACTCATTCTATGGGCTTCTATACTGAAAGGGGTGAGATGGGGCAGAAGGGGGAAAGGCACAGCCATATTTGGGTTGAAGCTATCCCCAGGTTGACTGCAGGAGGGGCAGGGCAGGCACTGCTCAAGTGTGCGAGGGGGAGGAAGAAACCTCATTTACTGTTGCATGTGGGTACAAACGACTTGGCGGGGGAGAATGTGGAAGTAGTGAGGGGGAGGTTCGAGTAGTTGGCCAGGCAGTGTGAGGGGGTGGGGGAGTCAGTGACATTCTTGGAGGTACTCCCGGTACCATGTGCAAGCATGGGAAGGAAGGGCAGGATTGAGGAGTTCAACGAGGGGCTGATGGGTTGGTGCCACACCAAAAATTATGGGGTAGTGACTAACTGGGGTAGGATCTGGGAAAATAGTGACTTGTACGCAGGGGACAGGGTACACTTCAGCAGGAAGGAGAGGGGTGTATTAAAGGCAAGATTAGAGGAGTATATCTCTACTAAGGTGGATTTAAACTAGTGGGGGAGTGGCCAAAAGACTGATGTTAGTAGAAAGGTCCAGACAGGGGAGCCTAATGAGCTCACTCCCCTACATACAGGTAAAGACCGAGGCGTCGTAACCCTGGGAGGGGGCGGGCAGAGTGGTCTGGGTGTAATACAGAAGGCACCACCACCTGGTAAGAATAACGAGGAGAAAGGGTGAGGACTACCGGGAGGAGGGACACAGGCCAAGGAGGAAGGAGAATGAGTTGTACGGGTGGAAGGTGGTCTCTCTCAACGCAAGAGCCTGGGGTACAAAACTGCAGAACTTCAGATGCTCCTTTCAGAGGGGAAGGTGGACACTGCTGCAGTGACAGAGACTTGGGCCAAAGAGTACCATGATTGGGGCTTGGCAATCCCGAAATACAGGTTATACAGCAGGGACCGGGGGTTGGAAGGGGGTTGCACTGTATTTCCGGGAAGGGATTAAATGCATAAGGAATCAGGGAGAAGAGGAGAGGACAGAGGCACTTTGGGTGCAGCTCCTGGACTCCAAGGGCAGAAAGTTGAGGCTGGGAGTGATGTACAGACGTACAGACCACCAGCTCATTCCGGGAAACTGGATGGGGAGTTGGCAGATAAGGAGGGTGTGTAGAAGGGTGTGGTGATAGTGGGGGGATTTTAACCTACCACAGGTTGACTGGAGCACCCCGGCCACTAGCAGTACCAGCGAGCAGGTGCTCCTTGATGCACTCTAGGATGGCCTTCTGACGCAATTGGTAAGTGGGCCTACAAGGCTTGGTAGCACTCTGGACCTAGTATTGGCAAATGGGGAGGCAGTGAGGGAAGTAAGGGTGGAGGACCCACTAGCAGGTAGCGACCACCAAACAGTGTGGCTCGTTGTCGTGTTAGGCAGGGAGACAGGAGACATGGGCACTAAGGTGGTGGACTTTATTAGGGTGGACTTTGGGGAGATGGGAGCAATACTGAAAGGGAGACTCCAGGATATAAGGCCGGGGATGGATGCAGAACAAAAGTGGGGAGTCATAAAGACTGGGCTAACAGAGGCCACAGTAGCCTGCACCAGGGCCAGGAGTAAAAAGAGCACAGCCAAGAAACCATGCTGGCTGAACAAGGAAGTGCTGCAAGGGGTGAGGGCAAAGGCAGCTGCATACCAGAAGTACAGGAGAACAGGGAAGGGAGAGGATAAGGAGGCTTTCCAGAGTTGGTCAAGGGAGGTTGCCAGGAGGGTGAAAAAAGCTAAGGCCTCCAGGCAATTAAGTTCAGCACAGGGTATAAAGGGAGGGGAAAAGGACTTTTTTAGGTATGTCAGGGAAATGAGGAAGTGCAAGGAACATACTGTGAGGATAAAGTGGGAAGGGGAATGGGTGGAAAAGGTGATGGAGCAAGTGAAAATTTTAAATGAATACTTCTGCTCTGTTTTCACGAAGGAGAGGGATGGCCCACTACCCAAATGGGCTGGGGGGTGAGGAAAGGGGGGGGGGTGACGGACAAAGTGATCACAGGAAGTAGGGTGCTAGAGGGGCTGAGGACAGTAAGGGTGGACAAAGCACCAAGTCCCGATGCCATCCACCCCAGGGAGATGGCGGAGCTGTTGGCTGAGCCGCTGGCAGATCTGTACAACACCTCCCTGGAAATGGGCTGTGTGCCCCAGGACTAGAGGGTGGCCCATGTGGTGCCCATACAAAAGAGTGGTCCTAGGGAGGATCCAGGAAATTATCATCCAGTAAGTCTCACATCCATAGTTGGTAAGCTTATGGAGACAATACTGAAGGAGAGGCTGGTGGCATTCCCAGACAGCAGTGGCCTCCAAGATGGCAGCAACACGGGTTTGTCTCAGGGAGGTCTTTTCAAACCAGCCTAATAGAGTATTGTGACTGGGTGACAAGGGAGTTGGACAGGGGCCATGTGGTACATGTCCTGTACTTGGACTTCAGTAAGACCTTTGATACAGTGCCTCATGGGAGACTGGGGGGGAAGCTGGAGTGGGGTGGGGAAAAAGTGGACTAAATGGATAGAAAACTGGTTACAGGGGAGGGCGCAGAGGGTGGTAGTGGTGGGGGAGCTCTCGGCACCCAGAGCAGTGACAAGCGGGGCACCGCAGGGGTCAGTGCTGGGCCCGGTGCTATTTGGGCTCTTTATCTCCAATATAGCACACCGAGTTTGGAGCAGGGTTAGTCTGTTCGCACATTATACCAAATTGGGGGCGGAGGTGGACGAAGAGGATGGGATGGGAAAAACTGCAGGGGGACCTAACCAAAATAGAGACATGGTTGATGTAGTGGCAGCTAGTATTCAATGCAAAGAAGTGTAAGGTGGTACACTTCAGGGCTAAGAACCAGAAGAGGGACTATTGTTTGGGGGTCAGAGAGGAGGAGAAGGACCTAGGGGTGTTGGTAACTGGGAGCATGCACAACTCAGCCCAGTGCAGGAGAACAGCAGCGAAGGCAAAAAGGATGCTGGGGTGCATCGCAAGGGGGTTCTCATCCAGACAGAGGGATGTGATCCTACCTCTCTACAGATCATTGGTCAGACCACACCTAAAGTACTATGTGCAATACTGGAGACCATACCTGAGGAGAGATATAAAGTTACTGGAGGGGGTGCAAAGGAGGGCAACAAAAATGTTAAATGGATGGAAGGAAAGGAATTTGAAGTTAGGCTAAAGGAGCTGAACATGTACACACTGGAGGAGAGGAGGGATGGGGGGATATGATTTAAGTGTTTAAATACCTGAGGGGGTAAATAAACCTAGCACAGAGGGGGTGTTTAAACTGAGGAGTGGAAGAGAGACAAGGGGGAACGGACTAAGGTTGAAAGGGGGATGTTTCAAGAGGGAAATGAGGAGGCACTACTTTTCTGAGAGGATGGTGTGTAGTTGGAATGCGCTGCCAGAGGGGGTGGTAACATGTAGGACAGTCAATAGCTTTAAGGAGGAGTGGAATAAAGCAAGAGGAAGAGTCGGGGAGCAGAGGCTGGGACAAGCGGGGGAGGAACTGAGGGGGAGGAGGCTGGGGCAGCTGCAATCTAGGGTGCTAGCTGCACACTCGGGCAAACTTACATAGATCAACTGGTGTGTTCTGCTGGCAGATTCGTATGTTCATATGTTTGTATGTATGTTCGTATGTAAAATCACAGTGACTCTGTTTATGAGCAGAGGTTCTAAAATGCCTATGTTGAAAATTTGGTGACAAATGTCCATAAAGTGACTGTATTACAAGCGTGCATGATGCAGTTTCCACGCACCCTCGTAACTTATAGTATTTTCACTCCAGATTTTCAACACTGCCATTTTTTCAGATCTCCTAATGAATAGTACAGCTGTCATTTTTCACATCCTGCCCGAAATATGCATTTACACATCTGGCACAGAATACCGCGGTTGCTGTGGGAAATCAATGTTCGGGACATAGTAAGAAAACCATAGTGACACTGTTCATGAGCAGAGGTCACAAAATGCCTATGTTGAAAATTAGGTGAAATAATTCCACTAAACGACTGTGTTACACGCATGCATTGTGCAGTTTCGGCATACGCTCGGAAGTTCGAGCATTTTTAATACTTTCACTACAGATTTTCCACATTGCCATCTCTTCACACCTCCCTATGAATGGTACAGTTGTCATTCTTCACATCCTGCCCAATCTGTGTTTTCGTACATCTGGTGCACAATGGCACAGTCGCTGTGGAAACTCAAATTTTGAGACACATTGACAAAATCACAGTGCCACTGTTCATGAGAAGAGGTCCCAAATGCTTTCATGAGGTGGGGGCCACAAAATGGCCATGTTGAAAATCTGTACTGCAATTACCAACACATGCCCAGGGCATTACAGTTTCTAACCATAACGTCCCACCCTGTACAGACTGACAGGCATCAGGGGTGTGCCTTTGGACTGCCGACTATAATGCTCATGCCATTCCAACCTCACTCCCCACCCTGAACCCACTGACAGGTATCAAGCTTTACCTTGGACTGTTCAGCCTCACAGTTCACCCCATTCTATACTGCACCCATTTCAGCGTATCTCCTTATGGAGTGGGGTGACGTAAAGCTGAACACCCCAAGGCACACCTCAACACTTAGTATCTGCAGGATAGGGTGGGGTGAAATGGCATGAACGTTATGGGCAACAACCCAAACGCACGCCCCAATGCCTGTCCGTCTCTGAAGGGTGGAGGTGGGGTTGGCGTGCAGTTCAATACCTCACTGCCATTCCTACTCTGCATCTGTCTAACTCCTGCATTTCCAATGCTAATCCCAGCAAGCAAACATTCTTCATTGACAAATACTTGTTTTTTTAAATGGTACCACTGCCTAAATGTTTAGGATTTAAGCACACCTCCTAGCTCAGAACTGCTCAGCAAAGACAAAGTAATAGTAATGTAAATATCAGATATCTGACAAAACAACCAAAAGAATGAGGTTTTCCCACAAATATCCAAGGGATAAGTCCGCTTCCAAATGCACTATCTAATGAAAACATGATGTGATAGCCAGCCTAGTGGCACTGAGGGTTGAGGCGCTGGACACCTTATCTAGTGCCACGCGGGCGACCTGGGATCAGGAACGACCTCGGGTCGTCAGGGAGCCGGCATGGGGGGGGGGGGACGACAGCAGGATTGAGCTGCCTGTCAGCTCTCCTCTCTCAGGAAGGTGGTCACTGCTCCGTAGTTCTGCCGTTGCCAGGTGGAAGTCCAGTGATGGTGTAGGCGGGAGGGGGCGATGCGAAGGAAAGGTGTCTAGTGGCGTGACGTGTACGTGCCTCCACATGACCAGTGGATGGGAACAGGGAGAAAAAACCCGGAAAAACCCTACAAATTACGTATGAAAAAGAAAACATGTGACGCCAACTTCATTGTTACCACTTTCTTACAACAGCAGTGGCAATCATGCTGCAGTTTCAGCAGTCACAAGCAGACGAGCTAAAAGCAGCTGAACCTCCGGGGAAAAAAACTTTGAAACTTACTGTTCCATTTTTCACTGTTTCACATATTGTGTTGCATTTGTTGCTACCTGCTATGTAACTCCTGGGTTGTGCCTGAAAATGGAATTTTTTTTGTCTAGTACACTTATGCGGTAAACAAAAGCTAAATAAATAAATGTATTATTTGAGATATCTGGGGAGGACAGTGGTACTCAACAGGTCAGCATAATACAGCAGGTAAACAGTGTATCTAAAATACACACAGGAAGAGAAACTGTCAAGGTGAGCACATCCAAACAGTAATCAAAGCAAGCTAACAAAGTGGGGTCATAGCAAACACAGAGCACGAGCACTGTTATGCAATATGATCACGTCCGGGGAGAGGGGGATTCTGGACCGAAACAAGTACAGGAGGTTAAAACAAAAAAGCAGCCTAGGATCACCACTGCGCAAGTTAAACAACACAATATCGGAGAAGGAAAGAACTTGCACTCACGCTTGTAGTCCCGTGCTAGGACACATTTATTTGAATACAGTAGACAAGTGCAACAGCACGCCGATCCCATTGGGGGTAAATGTAGCCTAGCACAGAACTACAAGCGTGAGTGCGAGTTTTTTTCTTCTTAAATATGGGGAGTTATATGGTGTCTGGAAGGATTTCTCCTCGCCATCATTTCTTATGCAGGAAATTTGCATGAAAATGATTTTTTTTTTATCCTTTAGAGTTCATCTGCCTGTACAGATTATTCCCTGCTTGAAGTCATAACCAACGTCACAGACGGTTGCCATGGGAATAACCAATATCATAAGCAGAGTGGAGTGACTTCAGGCTGGGAATAAGCAACAGGAGTTGATGGATTATCAAGGAACAAAGATCCCATTTTCAATAATCAAATAATCATGGAAATGACACAGCTCCAGGGCATTCGTGCTGTGGCTTTCATGTCTCTAATACACCAAATGGCTAAAACCTCAATCTAAGTGAGTGGTCTTTTATTTCTCGAGAAGAGTGCTGCCGTCTGTGCTTTTGCTCCATTCGTGGTTTGGTATGCACCCACCCTTTTTTTTCTGTGAGCGTGTTTGCAACTGTGCTTCCTGTTTCAATAAAAGGGAGAAGAAATACAGAACTGAGTAAGCAATATGCTGTGACATGACATGCATTTGCCATTAAAAGGGACACACGAGGCCAAAGGCCGAGTGTCCTTACACCCCTGGGAAGTGCATTAAAAGCCTTCAATGCACACCCAGGTGTAGTTTATTGTGCTTAAAAATGGCTCACTGCTCTCTTGTATTACAATGTAAAGGGAAACATTTTTAAGATTTCTTTTACATAAATCATTTGTTAAAATGCATTTAAAATAAAATATATGAGTGCAGCCAACTTAACTGCATACCCTATATACATAGATACATAGACAGTGTCGGCAGATAAGGGCCTATGGCCCACCTAGTCTGCCCATTTGAGCTTGTAAGTTCAGTTTGTTTTCCTAGAAGTCTATTTCCCCTTACCCCTGATCTCTAGAATTCCTTTATGTCTATCCCATGCATTCTTAAATCCCGTGATTGTTTCAGCTCCCACCACTTCCTCTGGCAGGGTGTTCCACTTGTCCACCACCGTTCTGTGAAGAAATTCTTTCTCATGTTTCCTCTGAATCGTCCTCCCTCAACTTCATCCCATGCCCTCTAGTCCTGAAACATCTTTTCGCTTAAAATAGTGTTTTCCTGCACCCTGTTCCTCCCTGTAAGATACTTGTATGTCTCTATCATATCCCTCTCTCCTCCTCTCCTCCAGGGAGTACATGATCAGTTCCTTCAACCTGTCTTCATAGGACTTGTGATGCAACCCATGCACAATCTTTGTTGCCCTCCTCTGAACCTTCTCTACCCTGTCTATGTCCTTACGTAGGTATGGTCTCCAGAACTGTACACTGTACTCCAGGTGGGGCCTCACTAGTGTCTTGTATAGCGGAATTATGACCTCCCTTTTCCTGCTGGTGATGCCCCTGCCTATACATCCCAGCATCCTATTTGCTTTACCTGATGCCTTGTCACACTGTTTCCCTACCTTGAGGTCATCAGAGATGACAACCCCAAGATCCCTTTCCTGCTTGGTGCATGCTATATCCTCACCCCCCAACTGATATATTGTGCCAGGGTTTTTGTGCCCCATATGCATTATCTTGCACTTCTTTGCATTGAATTTCAACTGAGTATGCGTTTACGCACAGTGGTCCTTCTCAATGCTATTTGACTGGCCCAGGGCATACTGTAAACTGTCCCATGTCAGTATATTGGTTCTGCGACTTTCCGAGTCTGGCTAATGCCATCTAGTTCATGACATGTTGTGCCTGCCTGCAGATTAGGATGACAGAGGAGAAGAGCTGTGAGTGAAGAGTCTTCTGGTCAGTGGAGTTCACCCTTACAAAAAAAGGTAGTTTATTTGTTTTGTTTAACAGCAAGGGCTGCAACAGACAGACGTGACAGTGTTAAAGCTAGGTCAGAAACCTTCCTGTCAGCGGCAGCGGAGCAGAGTGGGTGCCCTCTCCCATGCTCCTCAGATATATAATAAATATGTAAAATCCTTCCCGTTCTACACAGCTGACAAGCTGACTGCTTTCACTGTATGGGCTGCGGTCAGGAGAGGTGAAACTGGGTGGGATAAGGCAGCTGAGATCTGTAACTGGCGACTCAGCCAATTATAAACCGAGTATAAGCAGGGCAACGTAGGCAGTTTTTCTGAGGGCCTACAGGGCATAATTAACTTTTGCATCTTCTGCTGGGTGCAATGGGTTATGAGGGCTCTGGTCTGAGAGCTCTTGATGTCTCTGTAGCTGCAGTGCTGAATCAACCCACCCTCAAGTTCCCATAAACAAGGCAAAAAAAAGCAGAAAAGAAAAGCAAAAGTTTTTTTTTTTTTTATTATTCTTTATACAGATACTCCCCATCCACATTTTTCATAAAAATACTGTCTCTTGAGTAATAAAATGCTTGATCATGCAGCTCAGATCAAATTGTGTCATACACACACAACCTGGATGCAGTCAACTTTTTTTTTTATCTTGTTGCAAGTCTAGCCACTGGCAACTGGGAGAGGGCCATAGGACATAGGAAGGTTCTAGTATAATATTTCACACTCTGAGTTCTGTGCTGCTAATAAATTAGCAAGTCTGGATTTTACGCAAGTGCATGCCAGCCAGCGGACTGGGGCACAGTAAGCTTTGGGGCTAGTGCAATCACAGGGTGGGGGTAGTGCAGATGCGCACCACTTTCCCGGCTGGACCAGTACCAAAAAAGTTGAGTGTGACCTTTGTAAGCAGGCTATGTGTTTAAGAGATCTTGTATACTTTCTATTGGAAAAGCAAAACTGGCTGCATTTATATTGTTAACATGAATTATTTTATCAAGATGCTTACTGAGACTCCATTGTCTTGATCAGCTTAGTGACTGGGCACTTCACTGGCACTGAGATGCGCATTTCACTGGCACTGTGAGTGTGCGCCTCACTGGCACTGCGAGTGGGCACCTCACTGGCACTGTGAGTGGGCACCTCACTGGTACTGCAGTAAACACCTACTAACAGCTGTCATAAACTAAAATACCCAGTTTGACCACGGTCATATAGAGCTAGATATATGTGTTTAAAATGGCTCTTATATGCATTTAACAGGTCAAATTAACCTTCAGGAGCTACAAATGGAACAGGGACTTTAGAAAGTTAGGCACCAAAGCAGGCTGTGCATTAAAAGGAGAAAACGGTCCTTTGCAGGGGCTCCCTGCAAAGCTTACCCTCCGCTTTAGCTTTTGTAAGAAAAGCAGCTTTTTCCTCGCACCGCAAAGTAGTTTAGTTTAATTATCAAAAGTCTGCTACCTGGAAGAATGGCGGATGCTGGGGTGGCGCCATTAACTGCAAAGGTGCGGCGCCGCACTGTGCGCTTCAGTGCAAATGCATTGATGCACACAGTGCAGCGCTGCACCTTTACAATTAATGGAGCCGCCCCAGCGTCCGCCAAACTTCCAGGTAGTGGACTTCTGATAATTAAATTAAACTACTTTGTGGAGCGAGGAAAAAGCCGCTTTTCTTACAAAAGCTAAACTGGGGGTAAGCTTTTCAGTTTTTCTTTAAGAGGCATGTGTTTAAGTGGGCTTCACTGTACATGAACTAGTCCCTAATACTGATTAGGCTTTTTTGCCTTGGTAATGAGATCCAGCACCTGACCGTGCGGTACTAGGCATTTAATGTATAGTCAAGTGACATCTCTTGGGCAAGGAAGTTGCTAGATTTTTTCTTGCCATTTTATAATATATGAATTATAAAATGGGCTTCAGAATCCCTAACAAGTTCATTGGTCCAAACACATCATCCGACCATTGCTTAATATGTGGTATACACACAGTTTGTAATGAACCTATCCTAATGTACCTCAGACATTAGGTCCCGGGGAGGCTAGGGACCAATGGTCTTTATTTGCCTACATTTTGTTATGTTCTAAGCTTCTATGTACTTAGCAACAACATAAATAAATGAAAATAAAACCTTTCTTCATTAAAATAAAAAATGTCACTGTTCAAATGCAAAAACACACAACACAGCACAAGTTTCTTCAAAATGAATGCATTTCCCTGTTTCTTTCAAAGGCACTTGGATCTTTGTCATTAAACTCATTTTACCTAGCAACAATAAGTACAGGGAAAAAAATAAAACCTTTTTTTCTATAAAAAAACAAACCTTTTTTCTTTTATAAGTGTAGTTACTCACAAAAGGGCATGGGTTTCTTGAGCGGCTGAATACACTTTCCAAGGGCACTGACAGTTACTTGGTCATTGGCCTCGTGACTTCCAATTCACCTAGTGCTATTGCTTACATATAAGCTGAACTAGGTCCAAACAGTGGGCCCCCTTTTCAAAAGGTTAGCATGGCACAAACTAGGTTTGTGCCATGCTAACCTGGGATAGTGCCAGCTGTTGGGGTGTGCCCATATTCAAAGGGCACCTATGCGCGGCCCACCCCCGACAGCACCATTCTGCACAATATTGTGCTGTGCCTATGCAAATGAGGGTTCCCATGCATATGCGGCATAACACAACACAAAGTGTTCAGATGCACTAAATGGCCGCTAGCAGCAGCGCAGATTAACGCTTCTGAAGCCCAGTCCTTAACAGTGCATAGACACGTCTGCCCATTGTCAAGGGCTTGGTACCCTGGCGGTTCAGCGGTCCCTCCCTAGCCCAGATCTCCACAATAAAATAAAGTCCCCTTTTCCCTAGTAGTCCAGTGGTTCCCCCCTCCCCGAGCCCTAACCACTGTTATAATAAAAATAAAATCTTCCTGTTTCCCTGGTAGTCTAGTGGTCCCCCCTCCCTGCACCCCGATCACTTATATAAAAATAAAATCTCCCGGTTTCCCTGGTAGTCTAGTGGCCCCCCCTCCTTGTGCCCTGATCTTTGTTGTAATAAAAAAAATAGCCCCTTTTCCTGGTAGTCCAGTGGTTTCCCCTTCCCTGAGCCCCAATCTTTGTTGTAACAAAGGCCCCTTTTCCCCGATAGTACAGTCCAGTGGTTCCCTCGTCCCTGAGCCCTGATCTTTGTTATAACACTCTACCCGTTTCCCTGATAGGCTAGTGGTCCCCCCACCTTGTAGGCAGTGACCCACCACCTCGCACCCCCAATCCCGACCTGAACCAGTGACTGGCAAAGCCCTCCTCAAACCACCGACTGTACTGTACTGGAGCACATACAGTATACGGTACGTGCTCACTGGTTGGTCAACCAATGAGCGTGTACTGTATACAGTACGTGCTCCAGTACAGTTCATCAGCGGCTGGCCATGGTGGTATGGGGAAGGCTGTGCCAGCTGCCAACTCAGGTCGGGATGGGGAGGGGGTGCGGGGTGGAATGGTGTGCATTACACTTGTGACACGGATCGGAGCTGGGGGGGACTGGACCGGCACACTCCTCGGCAGCACTGGCACAAATGAGCCCATAATGGGTATGCAAATGGCCCCATAGCACTGTGCATGCCCAATGGGCTTATCTGCATGTTTGGGCTGAATATCACCCATGGGGTCCACAGCGCTAACCAGCATACACCATGCTGTACTCCTATGGGCGGTCTTCAGCCCCACTACCCGAGTCCGATATTCAAACAGATAGCACGGTCAGTTCGGATCGTGCTGTTTGAATATGGCGCCAGAGCTGGGCGGCCCTATTTTTTTCACGTGGTGCACCTTTTTGCGCGCACAGCTGGCTGGCTCTGAATATGGGGGCCAGTATGTTTTTCAGTGTTCTCCTGGAGGCATGGCTGCTTCTTAAACACAATATAATGAAAATTGCTAGTTCCAGAAAAACAAACATACGGTTACTGGGTTAACCCTTTCTGCCAGGAAACTGTCAAGCCCAAATTCATTATCAAGGTACCCACCCGCTTCAGACTTAAACCCTGTGAGAGTCACACCGTGTAGCACAGTGCTGTGACATCACATGATGCACATCCCATCTGGCATTTCAGTCTACTCCTCTGATATGAATAAACGGATACCCGATCAACGTCTTCATTTGACAGGGTCCTCCATGCCATGTGTAAACACAGAGGTTTGTGTTGTTGCCAGGCTGTACTCCGTATGTCAGGCTGCGCATTCACTGTTGCCATGCAGCTGCACCTAGCTCCATCTTGGTCATACGACTGTGACTTCAAGTGGAATAGAATGGGACTCTGGAAATCTTGCAGAGACCCCTGAAAGTCTAGGAGAAGGCTTCCACAGTACATACTACACTGGTGTGTATTTTGTCTGAGTCATTCTCCTACCCACATACACGCTATCACTTACTGGAGCTAAATGGATACACCGATACCCAGAGCAGAACGTGTATGGCAGATTTTATGACCCTGGCTTCCCCCAAGAACTATCATGGCCTAATACTCTCACAGTGTGCTATGGGTTAAAAGAGTCTCTCAACAGAGAACATTCAGGTTCAATTACAAAGGACGTTAATTTGCAGGGAATCATAGAAGTAACAGTCTTGGTAGTAGTGTCAAAAAAATGATTTTAGAGCCAAGTCATAGGCTGTGCAATCACTGGCCTACAAAGTGTGCATCTGAGTATGTGTTACAAACATAAGTTAGGTTGAAGAAACCCTTTATAAGAACATAAAGTACAGTCTTTTCGTCCTATAACATTGTTATATAAGATATTTAAAACACTAAAATTTAGAAATCTATTAGGAAATAAGAAATGATGATACATAATTCCCTTTTAAATTGGTGTCCTTGTAATGAATGGTTTTAAGCATGTTCTGTGTAATTTCCAAAGTGTACTGCTTGTGAATGACTACTAGTTCTATATTTCAGGCATCACGGTTCTCCAGGTTTTTGGTTGCAACTGTGTTTTAACAAATTTAATTTTAAATATTACTGCTTATGAAACAAAAAAAAAAGTTAAATGCCGAGATACTACTTACAGCAGCAGGGCACGTTTTTTCCCAAAAAAGTAGTTTTAGCTACAGTTAATAAAAATATCAGCACACTGTCACGTCTACTTTTCTAGCTGCTTCCTATGTATTTATTTTTTCTGTTTTCTTGATCCTAACCCTCGCCAGCCTCTGTACACCATATTTTTTTTATTTTTCTGATCCTAACCCTTTCCTGGTTTATAATGGTATTTCTAAGCCAAATGTACAGCCATCCTTTTTTTCTTGAGAAAAAAAACTAAACTCAAACATTTATAAAATATTCAAAGTTTGGTGGAACTAGAAAATGTTCCCACCAAATAAAACTGGAAGATGCCTGGAATCTTTCATAGGGATAAAAAGTTAGGATAACATTTCTTGCCCAAGTTTGTTAAACTGCTGCTTTTTTTTGTTAATCTTTTTCTGCCTCTGCCTGACCAGCCCCTTCTACCGACCACTCCAGCCCCATCAACCTGGCATCCTCCAGGACTTACCTGTCCAGGTCTTCTCCCAGGACTTATCCCCCCCCCCCACGGGGTCAGCCAAGTCTCCCAAACCCCATCAAACAGGGATCCAGTGTGCTGGACAGGGCCTGCAGGTGACCAGTGCCATCCTGCCGGCCGGGAGAGTTCTCATCATCTCCCCTGGAGGGGTGGACATGCAAAGTCATCAGGATGTAGTTTGTGTGCTTCTGCATGACGTGCGTCAGCCGCCGCACCTCTATGCATTTCTGGTGGCTCTGGACTGCCTTTCCCCCAGCCTCCACTAGGGGTCACGTGCATGCCGGACTCTGCATCTTCCCCATCTCCGAAGGACAACAGTTCCACGGATGCTCGAGCCTCCCCCAGCTGAACCTCTGATGCCCTGAGTGTGTTTCTGAACCCAGGTCATCAGCATTGCAAGTGGTAGCGCTACCCCTGCACGGGCAGGTCGGCCCCTGTACTGCTGCTTGAAAAGGAGCAACAAGTCTGAAGGAGACGAGAGGAAGGGCTGGCTCACCCAGCTCAGCAGCAGATCTGTTTAATAATTTACATTACAAATTACTTTGCAAACGTTCTGCATTGTTTTTTCTGTTTCTGGAATTCATTACTTGTACCTTTCTTTTCTTGTTTATGTGCGTGCATCCACTGTTGTCCCTTTTTTTTGGTTACTGTGGTTTCACTCCCTGCCATGTCCCCTCCACCGGGCTGCAGCTAGAATTGGAGCTCCAGCTCAGTGTGCCTATTCTCGGCACAAAATTTTAAATAAATAATTAATGTAACGTTTATCATACCATCAAAATTTCATACTGTGACATCCCCAATAGTGATGGTCCCAAGATGGAACCCTGGTGGACATCTATTTGCCTTTTGCTAAACAACGAAAAGCCGTGATTTAGTCTAGTCTTCTGCATCCAGTCACTTAAGATAATTTATTTAGTTTCTGGTTACCAGGTAGGTGACACTATACAATACAATGGTTACAAAAAACAATGGGACACTGATACAGAGACATATATCAAACATACTGCTAGGAGAAGGGAGGCAAAGTACGATCGATCCAGCTCAAATAAATGCATTCATTATGTACATTGTAGTGTGTTGGCAAACCTATGAACATATACATGTGGCTTACCTTCTGTGGTGCAAGTTTCTGTTGTATTGTGCAAAACATGAGTCAGGGTTGCAAAACAAACGTAGTTTAAACTGCAGAGTGCAGCAGAAGTGACAGGATAGTGAATGAAGACCTCAGCAAAGAAAATAACCTGCCAGTACCTCCACAGGTGTATTCATAGTGGCGAGATGATCAGATAGCGTGCGTGCACGTGACGTGCATGCATTCAAACTGACGTTTTTGCAAAATGCCTTCCTCAGAGCTGTGCACACAGACCATTTGCTGGCCACCTGATTGTCTAGCCACTATAGATATACTTATGGAGGTGTCAGCAGGTTATTATCTTTGCTGTGTTTTTCATTTAATAATCCTGTTGCTGCTGCTGCACTAGGCACTCTAAGCTATGTTTGCTTTCCAACCCTGGTTCACAATGTTTTGCACAATACCACTGAAGTCTGCACCACAGAAGGTAAGCTGCCTGTATTTAACTGGGTATACAGCTTACACTGTGAGCGTCCATGCTGCGTGGTCAGTGCCACAAGGCTGAGAAACATCTGTTTCCATTGTCCTAAACTGGGCACTCTGTTCTTATGTGCACCAGGCAGGGTGTAGTACACCAGAGAGGTGTTGTGCCTCTCCTCTTGCTTGCTTCTGAAACCTATGCACATGTCAGTGCTTCAGGTACAGGTGCAATTATCTGTGCAGCTTAAGCAAAAGCTCCCTTTTGAAGAGTATGTGGGATTGAGAGCTGAGAACCGACCAAGAAACTTCATATGAGTGCCCAACAGCATACAATTTAGGGCCGTTCTTGTAGGCCCACCTTCAATTTCTTTAGTAAAGTTCAACCTATATATTAAGGGCCAAATGATATTAAGGACAGATTTCTTTGGCCCCCAGTGGGGTTCCTAATTGACATGTTCCACTTTATAGCCCATGCACCCCAACGCTAGGGAAAAGAGGGTATTGAGTTATCCTGGGGCTGCGGAGACAAATAAAAGAGACTAAATGTCTCCAGACCCCCCTCAATACCATTGCAATCTGAGAGGTTAAACGGAAACCCCTTTCTGCCCATCTCTTGTCACTGTCCCAGTGGCACTGAAAAGATCCCATAGCAATTATCGTAGAAGAGTAGGGGAGTTTCCCTGCTGTCACTGCCAGCATTCCTTGTGTCTATAAAACAGGTCCATGTAACCCACCCCCAGGATGCACCTGGAAACGAGCTTCCCCAGCTCAGTGTGCAATTTCTCGTCAAAGTTCACAAGTAAATAAATAATTATGTTTGTTTGTTTAGTTTTCGTTGACAGGGTAAGTGCAGTAGACAAATCCTGCCTATTTTAAGGCACGACCCGGGGGAGGGGGATACAGATGAATGCCAACTGACCTTGAACCAGATTAAGCTGTTGGTGGTATTTTTAGTGAATAAAGGAAATTTGGCCAGGACACCGGGGAAATTCCCCTACTCTTTTCGATAAGTGCCATGGGATCTTTAACATCCACCTGAACTACCACCAATCCAGGCGGATGGGACCTCGGTTTAAGGTCTCATCCGAAAGACGGCACCTCAGAAGTGCAGCACCCCTCTCATGCTGCACTACAGTGTCAGTACTGGGATATTAACCCAAGTGTCAGATGTGGGAACTGAACCCACAGCCCTCTGATCTCCCGTATGCAGACTCAGGTGTACTGCTTTCCATATCTCTCTTACTCGGCAGTACAATAATACATGCTAGTCAGACTGAACTACAGCTATTAAACAGTTCTAGTACAACTGCTAAACATCAGACTCCATTGGATAAACAATCCCAAGGGAGATGTTTACAAATTTACAAAGGAGAGCACTCAGTTTGGCCATTACCCGCCACGCCAGGACTCTCCCTGTGCTCCCCTCCTGAAGCCTGATGGAGAACAGTTACTCCTACTGACAGACAAGCTGCTGACAAATTGGTCCTGCATCTAAAGGCTGACTAGGATCTGATCTGGCACCAAGCTCTCATAAGCATGGCAGGAAGCGGCAAGAGTCCTTGTGGCACCCCAGAAAACAAACAAGACAGGAGGAAGTGTGTGTGTGTGTGTGTGTGTGTGTGTGTGTGTGTGTGTGGTGGTGGTAGTTGTGAGAGGCTCTTTGTTCCACACTTGACTGTTATAGCCAGATACACAGAGTCCACGATTTTGCAGAACTCTAATACAGCATCTAATGTTGTATCTCATATGCTTTCTGGGAAACGAGTGGCTGCAGCGGAAACCTGGAATGCAAGAATGATTTGCCAAGACCATCCATTATGGATAGTGTTGTTTCCAGGAACAAAATGTTATAAGACTCTTAACTGACACACAAGACATAAAGAAGCAGTACCATGAAAGTGTGGTGTAGCACCATTTGTTCTCGTTTAGATTGCTCTTGTTTTCTGTCTCGTAAGGCGCTCCTTCTCACCCTTTTAAATCTGCTGTTGCATTTTTTTAGATTTGTAATGAACAAAAGGAGTGCGCCTTTTAATATGGCTACACCCAAGTTTTCATCCACATTTTGAGCTAGAGACCACAGCGTGTCGCATGCTAGTTCAACTGAGTCACAAGAAAAGTGATATTAGTGATACAGGTGCAATGTTCACCATGACATTCACATCTGCTTTAATTTAAGCAGACAGTACAATTTGCTGGTAATGACATGGTATTCAGTTCCCCATACCAATTTAAATAATTGCCTTCCCTCTACAAACCCACAGTCAATCAGACTGCCCTCAAACTGGTTCAACATTTTATATGTCCTGGGGTTCAGTTAGGCCCCTCACTAGACTTCAGGGGCCCCTATACAAAGTCGCAGTCTGGGGCTGCAAAGCTGTCACAAGGATCACTTTGTGGCACTGTTCCGCGCCCTTCTGTGCTGTACACAAAATGGTCGCAAGTCTTTTGCTGTGCCATCGCGCATATGAATTCGACAGTACAGGGAAAGAGATGGGGAAAGGCCCTGCTGAGTTAGCCAGTACACGCAGAGCCACAGTGTCATGCAAAGCAGCTCTGCAGCATCTTCATTCACAAAAGCAAGGTGAAGAAACCCCAAGGAGAGAAAATTCTAGTAACAGAAGTTCTTCCAGGGGTCACTGCCTTGTGAGATGTAACCAACATTCCAGCAAAGGAAGGTAACATCCGCAAGAAAGGAAACGGGACTGGGAAGGGGGACCCACCCGACATCATGGAAAGGAAAAAAGTGCGTTAGTTGTTTTGGGGCCACTGGACCAAGAGAGAGGACTGCTGTGAGACAAGATCATTTACAGAAATGCTGACATCTGCGGCTGCCTCGGTTCACCGTGTTAGTAATCGCACAGTCTGTGTGTGACCACTCACGTATGGATTAGCGATTTGCAGAAATATCCTGTGCAACACTGTTGCAGGGGGAATCTGTTCCCTACAAACAATAGCATCATTTTGTGTATGGCAGTTTCGGGGTTAGAGGTATGGGGACGAAAAAAAGAAGTGGGAGAAGAATCAGCATTTATATAGCGATTTTCATACACAATGCATCTCAAAGCACTTCACAAGCAATACGAGACTGATAGTGACGTGACTGTAAATGTGTAGTGGTAGCCATTTTGCTCATCAGCACCCACACACAGCCTTGGACAACTGCATGAACTGGTTTTAGGGGAAAGGGAACGTTAGCCAGGAAACCAGGGAAAACTTCCATTTGTTGCAAAAAGTGCCTTTTTTTTTTTTTTTTTTTACTTCCATCTGAACACCCACAAGGACAGCACCAGAGATCATTAGAAGGGACCTTAGTTTAACTTCTCATCTGAGGGACAGCACACACCTGACTGTGTACAGCACATCCCTCTAGTACTGCACTCGGGCGCCAGTATTTACAAGTCCATTCCCACTGCTGGACTAGAACCCATGACCTTCTGTCCCAGAGACAGATGCGCTACCACCTGAGCTTTGCGGACACCCTGCCTCTGTAGGCCCCCAAAGCCTACCACCCACCACTGTGACTGTGTATCAGGAGCTAGGAAACACAAAGACACATCCTATCTACTCTTGCACTGAGGACCGGCAGGCTGTACAGGTCATCTGTAATTGCTTCCCTGGGTATGTCGTACCTAACAATTCCTTCAGGTAGTAATGGGTCCACAGAGATGTCAGCTACCCGACTGCAACAAAATCTGTCCTAGGCAAAGTCGACACCATTGGCAATAATCTCAGGTTTGTCTTTCAGTGTGACTCCAATACACACTATTGCTATTAGACATTTGGTGCGTCACCAAACTACCTGAAATTCCTCCTCAAACCGATCCGTTCACCCTATACCACATTCCATACACACCTAGGATGAGTGGAGCAGCCTCCTCACTTTACTTACTACCTTCCAGGGAAGACTGCAGAAGTGTGGAAGATGGGGGGGTTCCTAGAGGGGAACCAAAAAATAAGTTGGTGCTCACCCAGCTCTGGAGATGCAACTGTGCCCCATATCTTAAAGGAAATAACCACTGTTGCACTTGTGTGCCAGTAGTTCCTTAATAAACTGTCAAAACAGTGCTAAAGCCTGGTGGTAGGTGGCAGGCCCAAATCTAATGTTTCACACAAACTCCATGCGTTTCTCAGAGGCGTTTTGTATCCTAAATTACTAACTTGACATAAATGGCTAAAAAATATTGTATTGTGCTTATGAGATACAATCTTGCATTGCATTTTTAAACAAATAATATAAGTAAAAAAAAAGATCTATGTATAACATTTTTCCCGTAACATGCACTGTTACTTTAAAGGAGTGGCTTTTCTGAATCATAGCTCGTTATCTTAATGTGACATTAGCCATTTGAGGCATAAATCAGAATTTTTCAGTGTCAAGTCTGAGCGACAAGGGATTGCAACTCTGGCCAAACAGCTGGCCAGTTGATCCCTTTTACTTCCCAGTCCCCCGCACTCAGATGTTTAGTGATGTCTAACTAGGGAGAGCACGGGCGCACGCCCCATTGAGGTCTATGGGGGATGCTTTCAAAACATTTTTATGAATGCTTAAATAAAGTCTGTTAAAAATGTAAGCCACCACTCAACTATTAGGCACCCTATTAGTAGGTTACTTTAACTACAAAACACATTTTGTTTTAAATCAAAGAAAAAGAATATGCAGAGACCTGAGAAAATTCGAGGCGTGGTCAATGGTATGGCAGCTGGGTTTCAATGTGAAAAAGTGCAAAATAATGCACTCGGGGCACAGAAACTAAAAGGGTGAGTACAAAATGGGAGAAAAGCTACTGACAGACATCAGACAAGAAAGGGACCTGAAAGGTGGTGAAGCAGTGTGACAAGGCAGTTGGTAGGGCCAGTAGGATGCTGGGGTGCACAGGGAGGGGTACCACCAGCAGAAGGAAGGAGGTGGTGCTGCCACTGTATAGATTGCTGGTGAGACCCCACCTGGAATACTGTGTCCAGTTCTGGAGGCCACATCTCTGGAGAGACACAGACAGAGTGGAGGTTGTCCAGAGGAGGGCAACTAAAATGGTGCAGAGCCTGCATCAGAAGCCCTGTGAGGAGAGAATGAAGGACCTCAATATGGAAGAGAGGAGGGAGAGGTGATATGAGAGACCTATAAATACCTCACAGGGGTAAATAAGGCCTGCGAGTATTTTCAGAAAAAGATGCACAGGAACAGGGGACATGCAAGTGAGGCTGGGGGAGGGGAATTCAGGGGAGATGTGAAGAAGTTCTTCTTCAAGGAAAACGTGGTGGATGCCTGGAACAGTCTTCCGACAGAGCCGGTGGGAATGAAAACAGGGATGAGGTTCAAGAAAGCATGGGACAGGCATAAGGGAATCTTAATGAAAAGTAAGGTTGGGGGGGCAGAGATCAAGTAGGGTCTGCAATGACACTATGAGCAGGAGAAACATGGGTAGACTGGATGCAGCAACACTACAGACATGGAAAAAATGGGCAGACTGGGTGGGCCAAGTGGTCCTTATCTGCCATTAAGTTCTATGTTTCATGCATTCATCCCATACATTGGAATGCAATTTACTCAATAACCCACAAGTTCTGTGCAGAGCTTTAAAATTCATTACTTCCAATATCTTTGTTAGAAATCTGAACCATCCATAGCGTAATCCTCAAACAAAATGGCAGTCAAGGGGAAAATAAGTTAAGAGGGGGGCAGCTGCAAGCAGAAAACATCACGTTTGGTGATGGTGTGCCAGAGCTTACTCTGGAGGGGGGCAGCTACCAGCAGCAAACATCATGTTTGGTGTTGGTGTGCCAGGGCTTACTCTGGAGGGGGGCAGCTACCAGCAGCAAACATCATGTTTGGTGTTGGTATGCCAGGGCTTACTCTGGAGGGGGGCAGCTACCAGCAGCAAACATCACGTTTGGTGTTGGTGTGCCAGGGCTTACTCTGGAGGGGCAGCTACCAGCAGCAAACATCACGTTTGGTGTTGGTGTGCCAGGAACTTACTCTGGAGGGTGCAACTACCAGCAGCAAACATCAGGTTTGGTGTTGGTGCGTCAGGACTTACTCTGGAGGGGCAGCTACCAGCAGCAAACATCACGCTTGGTGTTGGTGTGCCAGGGCTTACTCTGGAGGGGGGCAGCTACCAGCAGCAAACATCACGTTTGGTGTTGGTGTGCCAGGGCTTACTCTGGAGGGGGGCAGCTACGAGCAGCAAACATCACGTTTGGTGTTGGTGTGCCAGGGCTTACTCTGGAGGGGGGGCAGCTACCAGCAACTATCACCACATTTGGTGTTGGTGTGCCAGGGCTTACTCTGGAGAGGGACAGCTAACAGCAGCAAAATACAGGTTACTCACCTGTAACAGAAGTTCTAGGAATGGTATATGTTGTTCATCCACACTTACTGACAGGTTCCTTGCTGCTTTAAATCTTGCCGGAAGGTCTTCAAGCTGGCTCCTCCCACCCACCCAGGTGGTAAAACTCTCTGCTCCGCCCCATGACGCCAGATCTAACCCGCTGGAAGCCAGGTTGCACGTCGAAGCTGGGAAGGTCGGGTGGGTCGTGTGGATGAACAACATATACCATTCCTAGAACTCCTGTTACAGGAGAGTAACCTGTATTTCTAGGGACATGGATATGTTGTTCAGTTCACACTTACTGGCAGACTCCTAGCAGTTTTCTGGGAGGAGGGAGGCAAGATGCGCACCCCCTACTTGGGAAATAAGGACTGGAGAACCGAGGTCCCAAAACGAGCATCCCGGCATGACTCAAGGTCGATGTGGTAGAGGGTGATGAAGGTGTGTGCTGACTTCCAGGTAGCAGCCCTGCAGATTTCCTGGATAACGACGTCCCTGGAAGCAGCCACTGATGTAGCGGTATGGCGGGTAGAATGAGCTCTTATCCCTTTGGGAAGCTCCATGCCCGCCAACCTGTAGCAGAGATCTATGCAGGAGGTGACCCACCTGCCTATCGTCCGCTTGGCTGCAGGTCTGCCAGGTGTGGCTTCAGCGTAGGTGACACACAGCTGGCAAACCTCTCCCCGAACTTCAGCCATCTGCTCCTTGTAATAAGACAGCGCTCTTCTAGGGTCCAAAGTATGGAGCCTATATTCGGCCTCCGAGGTGTGACTGGGGTAGAACACCAGCAGAGTCAACACCTGGTTAAGGTGAAACTCCGACACCACCTTCGGAAGGAATTTCGGTTCGGGGTGCAGGACAACCTTGTCCCTGTGGAAGACCAGATAAGGAGATTCAATGGAAAGCTCCTGGAGCTCTCCCGTCCTTCTGGCTGACGTGATAGCCACCAAGAAGGCGGTCTTCCACGACAGATGGGAGATATCGCACCTGTGCATCGGTTCAAATAGCTTGCCCACATGAACGTAATACCAGCAGTAGATCCCACGGAGGTGGAGGTTCTCGCACGGAGGATATGTGATCAAGGCCTTGAAAAGCCTGACCACCTTCTCCTGCGCCACCGACTGCTTTCCGGCCCGCGCCCGGTAAGCAGAGATGGCGGCCAGGTGCACCTTAAGGGTCGTCGACCGAAGCCCTAGCTGAGAAAGGGACCACAGGCAGTCCAGAATGCTGGTCAAGGAACAGGAGGAAGGGTCCAACCCCTTATCCTGACACCAAATGGAGAATCTTTTCCATTTGAAGGCATAGCATTTTCTGGTCGACTCCTTATGCGATGCCTCAACAACGTTGAGGACCTCGTCGGAAAGACCCAAGGCCTGGAACTCTAGCCGCTCAGGAACTAGGCCATCAGGTGCAGGGATTGAAGGTCCAGGTGGAGTACCTTCCCCTGGTTGATTGAGATCAGGTCCGGGAGGGCTGGAAGCCGCCTCTGGAGCCTGGAGATGAGGGTGAGGAGATCTGGATACCAGAACTGGCGGGGCCAGTCTGGGGCTACCAGAATCACCTGCGTCTTATCCCTCCTCACCTTGAGAAGCACCTTGTGGATCAAGGAATATGGGGGAAAGGCGTAGAAGAGGCCCGGGGTCCACGGCCTCCAGAAGGCATCCCCTGCAGCGAGCCCTGCTGAAGGGGGTGGGCATTGAAACAGCCTCAGCTTCACATTCTCCTTGGAGGCAAACAGGTCCACCTGAGGTATGCTCCAGTAGGAGAACAGATCGTGTACTACCTCCGGCAGGAGAGACCACTCGTGAGATGCAGCACCTATCTGGTTTAGGGCATCGGCCAGAGTGTTGGAGGCTCCTGCCACATGAATGGCTAGGAGATCCGCCCCCAGTCTACTCACGAGAGACCAAATGCGGAGAGCTTCCTTGCACAGAGTCAAGGAGCGCGTCCCGCCCTGGCGGTTTAGGTAGTACATGGTCGTGGTCTTGTCCATCTGGACCTGGACCACTTGACCCCATAACAAATGGAGCAAAGGTGGTGAGGGCTAGTCGGACTGCTCGAAGCTCCAGCAGGTTGATGTGGCATCAAGACTCCTTTTTGGACCAGAGGCTGTGCACTCTGAGCTCCCCCAGATGGGCACCCCAACCCATCAGAGAGGCGTCGGTCGTTAGAATGACCGTCGGCTCTGGGCGGACAAACGGGATACCTCCTGCAGATGACCCGGAACGATCCACCAGTGGAGAGCATTCCCTATCTCCTGGGTCACTATCACTGGCTGGTCCAGAGGACTGGAGTGCTGTGACCACTGGCAGGCCAGCCCCCATTGCAGGGGACGCATATGCCAGCGGGCCCAACGGACCACGCTGGTGCACGCCGCCATGAGGCCCAGGAGGCACTGGAAGTCCAGGCAGGGCGTAATTGCCCAACCAGAAATGATTGGGCAAAGGAAGAAAGAACCTCATCCCTGTTCTCCGGGAGCTATGCTCTGGCTCAAAGAGAGTTGAGCTCTGCCCCGATGAATTGAATCACCTGCATTGGCACAAGTTCCGATTTGGCCTTGTTGATGAGGAGGCCAATCTGAGAGCAGACCTGGAGGGCCAGATCCTTGGACCGCTCCACCTCCAGCCTGAAGGGGGCTGCAATCAGCCAGTCATCCAGGTAAGGGTAGACCCGGATCCTTCGGCGCCGCAGGAATGCTGTCACCACTGCCATGCATTTGGTGAAGACCCTGGGAGCTGGAGAGAGGCTGAAGGGCATGGCCCGGAACTCATAAGGGGATCCCTCTGCCCTGAAGTGGAGGAATCGCTGGTGAGATGGACGGATTGGGACGTGAAAGAACGCGTCCTGGAGGTCCAGAGAGCAGAACCACACGCCTCGTTCCAAGGATGGAATGATCTGAGCCAGAGTGACCATCCTGAAGGTACGAGAACCTAGGAACTTGTTCAGGTCATGCAGGTCTAGAATGGGGTGCCAGCCCCCCCGTCTGTTTTGGGACCAGGAAGTACCTGGACACAAATGCTGGGTCTGGTGGAGGATCTGCCACCTCCCTGATCACTTCCTTCTGGAGAAGCAGGGCAATGTCGAGCAGCGAGCCGACAGAGTAGGAACCGTAACCCCATGGGGCGGCGGCTCGATAGGGTGGGGAATGCTCGAATTCCAGAGGCAGACCCTTTCTTACCACTTCCAGTACCCAGCAGCCTGGGGTGATATCGGACCAGGCGGAAAGGAAGTGGCGGAGCTGTCCCCCCAGGGGACCCGGGGAGGAGTGACAAGGTTGGGCGACACCCCTCAACCCGTCACTGGGCAGGATTGGAGGAAGAGCCGGCAGAGGGGCCTCCTGGACCTTTCCTTCCCGGTTTCCTGCTGGAGGAAGCTGCAGGCTTGGCTTTGGGGTGCCAAGTGCCAGCCTGCTGGCCCTGATGCTGGTGTTGCTGGGCCAGACGTGCCACAGGGGCTGAAGGCTGAAAGGGCTTATGCTGCTGCTGGCAGCCTTTGTCCTTCTAGGCAGACATGACCGAGTCCAAGGTGGCACTGGACTTCTCGATCCTTTGCAGATGACCCTCCACCCCGGGACTGAACAAGTCGGTACCCAAGAAGGGAACATCTGCCAGCTTGTGCTGGGCATCCACTGTAAAAGTGGAGATCCGCAGCCAAGCTCTGCAGCGCATGGCCACTGTGGCTGCTACTGACTGGGCACATGAGTCAGCTATATCCAAGGAAGTTTGGAGTTGCTGTTTGGCCACCGCCCTTCCCTGATCCCGCATCTGCTTAACCATTGTCTGGAGGTCAGCCGGGAGATGAGGAATCACCTCATCCAGGGAGCCCAAAAGGGCGTGCGAAAAGTGTGCCATCAGAACGTCCAAGCTGGCCTGACGAAGGCCTAGGGAGGAAACAGCATAGACTTTCTGCCCGGAGTAGTCCAGTTTCTTGGACTCCTTATCGGGTGGCTTGTCCACATCCCGAGCATTTCCGGAGCGCCGGAAAATGCTGTCGGTCACTAGCCCCTCCGCGGAGGGGTGTTCCGAGAAACCAGAGAGTGAACCAGTGGGAATGGCATACTTTTGAGCCATCCTGGCCGAAGATGCTGGACAAGAAGCTGGCCGCTGCCATAGCTCCAGGGCCAGATCAACAATGACTTCAGCCACCGGGAAGGCCTCCGTGGGGGAATCCCCTCAGTCCAGTATCTCCGTGAGGGGATACTTGACCCGCTTTGAAATGGGTTCGAGCTTCATCCCAGTGGACTCAGATGAGCTGAAGCATTCCAAGGAACGAGGATGGGCTCTCGTCCACCGACTGACCCCAAGTGGACTCCAGGTCAAGGTGCCTGGAGAATGGGAAGAGTCATCGTTAGACTCCAAGGAGTCTGCAAACAGCTGCCGAGGGCCTGAGCCACCCTCCACCTGCCAAGGCCGATCGGGAGTGAGGGTGACCGACAACCGATGGGGCAAGCCCTGACCCGACCAAGAATCCTTGGTCGGGGCCCCAGTTTTAGGTTGTGGAGGTGGGGGTTCCACCACAATGGGTGGCACAGCCAGTTTTGGCCAAACAACCGGTGCCAGCTTCAGCTCCTCGATTATAACAAGGGGTTGTTTTGGCCGCTCTGGTGACAGCCACTTAATGGCCGGGGAAGGTGACGGAGTCGGCTTATTCCCAGTCAAAAGGAGCTGCTGCCACATCAGATCCTCGTAGCGCCGACGCAATTTGTGCTGGAGCCTATCCTCCGAAGAGGACGAAGACGAGGATGAGCAGCGCTGCCACTTTCCACGATGCCGAGACCGAGACCGCCGATGTCGGCGGGATTGGCTGAACCGGGAAGAGGTCCGAGACCGAGACCTTCGGTGTTTCTGAAGGTGGGTCTGAGAGGGGCCGGGGGAAACCCGCTCCTCCCTCGGTTCAGGGACCTTAACTGGGGACTCCGGCACAGGAAAGTTCTCGGCTTCCACCGGGGAACCGGTGAAGAAGGGTTGTCGGCTTCTAGTAGACAGCCCATCTGATCGGTCGAGAAAATCTGACTCGCGCCGACAGGTGTCTCGGCCGGCTGACCTGACGGGGACACTGTGAAGCCAGCGGCCTTAGCCGCAACATCGACTGAAGTCGAGAGTCGACTATCCAGGGAAGGGGACCTCTCCCGCTCCCACAAACGTCGACAGTGGAACTTATCCTTGGAGTCCTTCTTCTTGGACTGAGAGGAATGTCCCAAAGGCCCCTCTCCCTTGGTGAAGAGGGGCTGACAAAGCTCCTTGAACGAAGCCGTGTAGGAGGAGCCCAAAGAGAGTGGGATAAATGCTGTGACCGAAGAAGATGATGATGATGCGGGCTGGGCCACTTCCTCCTCGAGGGTGATCATATGTTTGAGCTGTTCAGCCGAGCCTGCCACCACGGACACCACTCAACGGGCCTCCTTTGACTTGACCGGAGGATAACGTTTCTCGGGGCGCTCAAGTTGCAATCTGGCAGCGCGATCCTCTAAGACCGTGGCCGAAAAGGACTTGCACAAGTCACAGGCCTGCGAATCGTGCTCAAGCTGAAGGCAGTACATGCACATGGAGTGCAGATCGGTCCGGGACATCTTCTCCCCACAGGAGCACCGACGAAATCCAGGAGTTGATTTGTCCATCGCAGCCGCGAGGGAAGATAAAGACTGAAGTCTTGTAAATTTTAAGATTAGTTTCGGGTTAACAGAAGAGTTTGGATCCAGGCCTAAAACACAGAGCGCAAAGGAGGGAACCTGAGCTTCCAAGCGGTAAGGAGGATCTGGCATCATGGGGTGGAGCAGAGAGTTTTACCACCCGGGTGGGTAGGAAGAGCCACCTTGAAGACCTTCCGGTAAGATTTAAAGTGGCAAGGATCCTGCCAGTAAGTGTGGATTGAACAACATATCCATGTCCCTAGAACATCACGTTTGGTGTTGGTGTGCCAGGGCTTACTCTGTGGGGGCAGCTACCAGCAGCAAACATCACGTTGGTGCTGGTGTGTCAGCTTACTCTGGAGGGGCAGCCACCAGCAGCAAACATCATGGTTTGTGTTGGTGTGCCTGGGCTTACTCTGGAGGAGGGGTGGCAGCTACCAGCAGCAAACATCACGTTTGGTGTTGGTGTGCCAGGGCTTACTCTGGAGGGGGGCAGCTACCAGCAACAAACATCATGGTTTGTGTTGGTGTGCTGGGGCTTACTCTGGAGGGAGGCAGAAATCATCACAGTTGTGTTGGTGTGCTGGGGCTTATTCTGGAAGGGGGCAGCTACCAGAAGAAATAATCACGGTCTGTGTTGGTGTGCTTGGACTTACTCTGGAGGGGGGCAGCTACCAGCAGCAAAGATCACGGCTGGTGTTGGTGTGCTGGGGCTTACTCTGGAGGAGGGCAGCTACCAGCAGCAATCAGCACTGTTAATGTTAGTGTGCTGATTCTGAAGCCAAAGTCATAAAGCCCTACTTTGTCATGACCACAGCAAAAATGATATCACAAACAGGACAATATAACTTCAGTTTCAACCTCCGCCTCAGCTGTGAGGACAGTGACCCAGTTCTCAAGCAGATGCTCTTAATAAAATGGCTCTAAATACAATGGGCTGTCAGTGAAGCAATACACCCACAACTTACGACGCTGGCAACCCGGGCAGAGGAATGAACCCGGGGCATCAGAGGAAGGAGGACTGAGTGATCAGAGGTGTAGTCTCTGCTACAGCACTGTCACCTGTGTGATTGGGGGTGTAGTCCCCACTACAATACTGACACATGTGTGATCAAGGGTGTAGTCCCCACTACAATACTGACACGTGTAATCAAGGATATAGTCCCCACTACAATACTGACACGTGTATGATCAAGGGTATAGTCCCCACTACAATGTGACACGTGTAATCAAGGGTGTAGTCGTGTGATCAAGGGTGTAGTCCACACTACAATGCTGACACGTGTGTGATCAAGGGTGTAGTCCCAGGTATGCCCCTGCCAGCCATATGTACAAATATATGATGATGTGTTTTATGTGATTTCTGTGTATGTTAAAATGCCAATGTGAAGAAAGGGGAATTTTTTTTTTTTTAATGGCTGATAGTCCTGTAACCTGCAAAACAGCTTGCTTGGCAAGAAGCTAATTGCATTTCCTGACTAGCTGACCCAGAGGTAATAAAATCAACTCATATTGTCATAAACCTTACAGGATCTTTCTTGTAACTTAATTGAAGGAAGCCAGTTCAAAGCCCAGGATGTTTTAGCCAGGACTTGAGCAGCAAATGACCATTCTGACAGGCTAATGTGAATTTTGTCCTACGAGTGCAAACTGTCTACGGGGGACTTCAAAAGGCTTAAACTCTGAATGAGCAAGGATGGGGAGGAAGAGAGTGGCCTAGTAAACTTAGGGTAAGTGGAGGAAGGAGGAAGCAGTAGGTAGAGGAGGCGGGGAGCCTGGATGGTAAAGGGAGCCAGAAGGGAAATTGTAAGGGTAAAGGAGGGGGTAGAGGGGTAGTGAAGGGGGAAGAAACAAGGGTGGGGAGTAAGAGGAAGGGGAGAGCAATCAGAGGGGAGAAAAATGAAGGGTGGAGAGTGCTAGAGGGGCACAAGTGGAAGACCAACTAATGGACACAATCACGGCTACTTAGGGCCGTAAGGTGCCTGCAAAGCATGAGCTTGAAGAGACCTAACTTAGGTACATTCACAGTATCGAGGGAAGCGCACTGAGCCATGTGGGAGCCCTGTAGCTTAAAGGTGCGCTGGGCTTGGGAGGTCCTACAAAAAGGGACAATGAATGTTTGTCTGGAGGCACTGTGGGTCATACAAGGGTTAAGAGAAGGCTTAATGAGGGGCAGGGTAGCAGGAGGAGCAAGTTCCAGTTGAATTTTCTTGGCAAATAAGCAGCATAGTTAACCCTATCCTTGAGGTGGAGCCAGTTTGTTTGCACATATAGATCACATGTGTGTACCTATCAGCACCAAAGACAAGCCTACAGGATTTGTTTAGTGTGACTGTAATTCTATTAAGGGCAGTGTCCGATGCCACTCCAGAGATTAAACCATAGTCAATACTGGAGATAACTGAACTGATGACTATTTGTTGGAGGGCATCAGGGGTCATGTAATGTCTATGCCGTTACAGGATACCGACTCTGGAATTGATCTCCTTAGAGATCTTATTGATGTACAACGCACAGGTTAGTGGGCAATCAAGAGTAATGCCAAGGTATCTGAACTCGTTAACTTGTACAAGGGGCTGTTTGAGATTGTTAAGGATGTTAAGGGAGGAGGAAATATATCTGTTACGTGGGTGTGAGAAGAGCATCACTTTTGTGTTTTTTGTAATTCATTACAAGTTTATGTTTGGTGAACCAGGATTCAATTGATAGGAAGCCAGCTTGCAATGCATTAGACAGAGGGGAGGGTTGAGTGTGGCAGTCGAAAAGAACAGCATCATTGGCGTAAAAGATCATGTTAGTGTTGCAGGCTTGAGGGAGATTCTGTGACTAAACTGTTACTGCTACAAGGTGCCATCATAAGCTGCCAAATTGAACAAAGGATCTGAAAAGGGAAAGTCTGGATAAAAGGGTGAATACGAAAGTCTCAAAGAAGGGTCTGTGGGATTTGAACCGGGTTATTGCACGCCTTGTGGGAGAAGGCAGAATCAGGGTTACAACACTACCCCAAAGAGGTTGTAATGCCTGGATCTTCCCCCTTTGTGTAACAACCAAGAAGGGGTTCTCATGTGGCTACAAGACTCGAGACTGGTATTGTACTCTGATCCAGAGTAAAGAGGGGACCCTGGGATTTTGTGGCAAGTGTTCAGTTGTGAAGCCAGCGAGCATTATAGAGGGACTCAAAGATGGTATCTATCTCGTTTTCCCCCTCCCTGTCACGGATTGCACTTAGGGGTGGGCACTGTGAGCTCAGTGGACCTGACCCTCAGGAGTGGGTTCATGACAGATCTGGTGAACAGAGGTGGGATCTGAGAGATCTGGTATTAGTAAGATTCGAGAAATATCGGTGGCACAGGCATAACAGTTGAATTCGAGGCCAGTGTATCAGACTGATAAACTGAAAGCAGTCCACAAGCAATCAAGGCAGACATTTGGAAAATAATAATTTGGCTACAGTACAGTATAAAGTTCCCTACCTGTTTTCTTTTTTTTTTTTTCCTCGGTGTAAGCTAGTGTAGTTATAGTTAGGGAAGAACATGGCTTCCAACTATAACGAATGCACTGCAGACCATCTAAGGCCGCTGTGTCAGGAAAGAGGGGTCCAGTACGAGGAGCGAGCCAAAAAGCACCTCATGGAGGCTCTCGAGGCAGCCGATGAGCTAGCGGCTGCCCAGAACCTCAAGTCACTGCTAGTGACTGAAAAGGACGAGAGTCTAGGCGTGGGGGTGCCAGGGTCCATCGCAGAGTCTAGTCCCAGGGAGGACAGCGAGACCAGAAGGAACTCTGCCACAGCAGCTGGGGAAGGTCACCACACAGCTGGGTCTAGAAGGGATCAGGCTGCAGCTGGAGTTGAGGAAAAGCTGGAATTCGAGCAGAGAAAGCTTGAAGCACAGCAGCAGAGGCAGTTCAAGCAGAAGAGGTTTGAACTGGAGATGCAGGAAAAAGAAAACCAGTGTCAGTGAGAGGCTGAGAGAGAGGAAAGAGCGCCAGAGGGAATTCAAACTGGAGAAGTTAAGACTCCAATGACAAGTGCCAGAGAAGGTAAGTGGTAGAGTTGAAATTGAAACTCTAGGGCTGGAGTATAAGTTAAATTCTACATTAATAACTGAATTTAAAGAGGGGGAGGATATGGATGCATTTCTGAATTCATTTGAAAAGGTCTATATTCAGGCTAAAATACCCAGGGAGTCCTGGAGGTTTCAGTTATCCCCGCTACTTATTGGTAAAGGGTGTGAGGTGCTAGGCCAAATGGATAATCAGGACAGTAGCAATTATGAGAAACTTAAAACTGCTTTGCTTAAAAAGTATGAGTTAACTCCTGTAGCATACAGGGTTAAGTTCTGTAAGCTCCGAAAAAGCCCTGACATGAGCTATGAGGAACTCACCACAAAGCAACGTCAGTTTTTAAAACGTTGGTGGGAGGGAGTAGAAGCAAATTCTTTGGAAAAAATTGAGGAGGTTGTGTTGCTAGATCAGTTCTCTTGGCCTTGCCCAGCTGAGCTGAAAATCTGGCTAGAGGACTGAGATGCAAAAACAACACAGCAAGCTGCTGAGCTCTCAGACCACTATGCCAGGAGCAGGCCTTCTCTGAAAGGGAGTGGGGAGGTGTGGCAGCGCATTAAGGGAAAAGCGCACCTTCAGGGCAGCTAAAACCCTCACTGCCTCCACAGAAAGGGGGAATCCCCAAGTTACAAAGAAAGAGATTTCGCAGATAAAAGAAATGATGACTGTTGATTTTATAAACAGCCAGGGCATCTTGCTAGACAGTGTCCTAAAAAAGCACAGAGTGGATAAAGTGGTGATCGAACAGAGTTGGGTTGTTTGTGTATCCCTGAGAGCATGCCTGTAAACATGAAGGAGCACATGCACCTGGTTACTGTAAATGGGGTGCAGACCCATGTGTTAAGGGACACGAGGGGGGCATCTCTTACCTTAGTAAAAGGGGATTTGGTTGGGCCTGAACAGCTTATATCTAATTAGTTTGCAACGCTGAAGGGATTCACTGGGCAGGAAAAAACTCTGCCACTTGCTAGCATTCTCTTGGACTGGGGTGAGGCAAGAGGGACGATGCAAAAAGTGGCCATGACAGACGATCTCACCCTGGATTTGGTAACAGGGAACAATCTCCAGAAGGGGGGGTGGTGTGTGTGGTTACCCACAGTCAAGACGGCAAAGGCCGACTGTAGTTCCCTGAACCCCATAGAAGCCCCTGTGAAAAAATGGGAGACTGGTTCCCCAGCCTGTGTCTCCTGAAATGGAAGTTAGAAAAAGGGAGGTAGGACTTCCCAAGGTAGCCATTCACAAGACAGCTACAGAAGGTTACTCTGCGGAGGGAGGGGTAACAAATGGACAGAAGGTTAGGGATGGCAGTGATCCTGAATGCCCTGATGCTACAGCTATGGACCCCAGTCTAGGGGTCCATAGCTATGGGCTGGCAGTATAGCCTAGAGGCTAGACTAATGAGCTGTGAACGAGCTTGGTACATCCAGCAGACCAGATCTGGGTTTCTCTCAACCTCCACTTGCATACTGTGCGATTCTGAGCATGTCACTTAACCACCCAGTGCTCCCAGGTCACCCCTGAAAACAGGCACTTGTGCCTAGTGGGCCTTACCCAGTTACCAAAGACTAAAAAAAAAAAAAGTTTAGGAACTGAAGAGAACATGTCATATGTCTTGTGAAAATGTGAAGATTTTGCAGTTGCTCAGAGAACTGATCCTAGTTTGGAGAGGCAGAGGGCTTGTGCAGAATCTGATGGAACACTGGGAGGGGACATAAGACACAGGGTATTTTGGGACAATGGACTGTTGTACACACAGGACTTGAGGACAGAGGGAGGGAGGATGGGCAGGCAGCTTGTCGTTCCTCAGGGGTACCGTCAGCGGTTGCTCACGACTGCTCATGATATCCCCATGTCCAGACATCTGGGAATCACATGCACCACACGGCAATTGGCCCAGAATTTCTATTAGCCCAACTTCACCCAACAGGTGAAGCAATATTGCAGGTCTTGTCACCAGTGCCAACAAATAGGGAAGGCAGGCAGTAAAACCAAAGCTTCCCTAATTCCCTTGCTCATTGTGAAGGAGCCATTCCAAAGGGTAGGAATGGATATTGTAGTACCTTTGAGTACCCCAAGCTCCTCCGGGAAGAAGTTTATCCTGACGGTAGTTGATGACGCCACCCGATACCTAGAGGTGGTCGCCCTCTCCTCACTTAGGACAGATAAAATGGCAGATGCCTTGATAGGGATTTTCTCCCATGTCGGATATCCGCATGATTTTTTCACTGATCAAGGGGGTGTACCTTCATGTCAGACCTAATGAAGTGTTTGTGGGAGAAGTGTGGGGTGGTACAGAGATGCACAACACCTTATCACCCACAAGCCAATGGGCTTGTAGAAAGGTTTAATGGTACCCTAAAAGTGATGTTCCAAGCATCTGCTTAACAGCATGGGAGGGACTGGGAGAAATACCTTCCCCACCTGTTGTTCGCATACAGGGAGGTGCCCCAAAGGTCGACAGGGTTCTCCCCCTTTGAACTCTTATATGGACGTAGGGTGTGTGGGCTCTGGACTTGATCCAGGAGGACTGGGAAGGCAAGCATGCCACCCAGGGAATTCCCATAGTGCAGCATGTCCTTAAGTTTAGGGAGACGCTGAAGGAGCAAAGCAACCTGTCAGCTGCCCAACAGAAACAAAAAGTCCAGTACGATCATGGAGCCAGAGCTTGCATGTATGGCGTAGGTCAGGAAGTCATGGTCCTAATCCCAGTCTGGAAGCACAAGATACAGGCCGAGTCGGTGGGACCACACAAGGTAATCTGACAGGTAAATTATATAAATTATACTGTGGCACTGCCTGACAGGAGACATAGCCAGAGGATGTACCACGTCAACATAATGAAGCAGGGCTGACAGGGTATTTGTAGTATGTAGTCCTGGGGAGGAGACAGACGAAGAAGACCCCACTCCTGGACTTGCTGGAGGAAAGCAAGTGGGAGTCCTCTGTGGAGACAATCAAGCTGTCGCCCCAGCTGACCCCGGAACAGTCCTAGGAAGTGAGGGGGTTTTAGAGGACTTTGCCCCTTTGTTTACTGCCAA
The DNA here is from genome assembly GCA_016271365.2 of Neoceratodus forsteri. Classification (NCBI taxonomy): domain Eukaryota; kingdom Metazoa; phylum Chordata; order Ceratodontiformes; family Ceratodontidae; genus Neoceratodus; species Neoceratodus forsteri. Next base: position 108,934,347 of record JADMNL010000024.1, read on the forward strand.
GCCGGGATGTACCCCCTTAGCGACACACGATGTAGATGCAGAGATGCAAGCACCTATCCAACGGACAGTCTACTGGGTGTCTCAGGCCATCCTAAAGGACATTAGGAGGGTGGTGGAAGGAATGCTGGATTTAGGGGTAATCTAGAAAATCCCACAGTCCCTGGGCCTCATTCATAGTCCTCGTTCCCAAGTCAGATGGCTCTACTCGCTTCTGTGTGGACTATCGTGGACTCAACGCAGTCACGAAGTCTGACGCCCACCCAATGCCATGGACGGACAAAGTACTGGACAAGTTGTGAGGGGTGACATACCTTACCACCAGTAACTTGACGAAAGGGTACAAGTAGGTGGAGTTAACTGCCAGAGCTAGGGAGCGATCGGCCTTCATCACTCCAACAGGATTATTCAAGTTTTGGGTAATGCCTTTTGGAATGAAAAAAAAACCCTGCCACCTTCCAACAGTTGGTCAACCAGGTGTTACACGGCACTGAAGAGTACACAGTGGCTTATCTGGATGATACTGCCATCTTCAGTGCCAGTTGGAAGAACACCTGTCCCATCTGAAGGAAGTTGGGCAGGATGCAGAGGCCAGGGTTCACTGTCAAACTTGAAAAGTGCCAGGTGGCTATGGCGGAGGTGGCATAGAAAGGCCATGTAGTAGGGCGGGGGCAGCTTCATCCCAATCAAGCAAAGACTGAGGCGACAGAGGGCGTGGCCCAGGCCTGAAACCCAGAAGCAGGTTTAGGAGCTTTCTAGGGACTGCCAGGCACTATCGAAAGTTTGCACCAAACTACAGTACCTTGGCAGCTCTCCTATCTGGCCTGCTAAAGAAAAGAAAGCCCCAAAAAAGTAAACTGGGAGCCAGCCTGTGAACGAGCCTTCACACAGTTAAAGGAGGCACTGTGCAGTGCCCCTGTATTAGCTAATCCAGATTACAGTAAGCCATCTGTAGTCCAGACAGATGCCTCAGATGAGGGGATTGGAGCAGTCCTCAGAAAGACCTCTAATCAGGGAAAGGATCAACCAATAGTGTATCTGAGCAAGAAGTCACATTCCTGGGAGCAGGCATATTCCACAGTTAAAAAGGAATGCCTTGCGCTGGTATGGGCCCTGAAGAAATTAGAGTTGCATCTTTACAGGAGACGCTTCATGGTACAGACCGATCACAATCCCCTGATGTGGCTGAATTAGATGGGTAAGACAAAAGGTCATCTCTTAAGGTGGAGTATTGCCCTACAGGCCTACGACATGATAATTACCGACAGTGCCCGATCAGCCAATGCCAACACAGACGGCCTATCTCATCAGTTAGAACAGTAACAGAATTTGTGAAAATCATACCATGGAGTCCCACAACTTCAGTCTAGGAAGGAGAACTGAGTGATCAGGGGTGTAGTCTCTGCTACAGTGTTGACACCTGTGTGATTGGGAAGTGTAGTCCCCACTACAATACTGACACGTGTGTGAACAATGGTGTAGTCCCCACTACAATACTGACACCTGCATGATCAAGGGTGTAGTCCCCACTACAATACTGACACCTGCATGATCAATGGTGTAGTCCCCATGACAATACTGACACGTGTGATTGGGGGGTGTAGTCCCCACTATAATACTGACACGTGTGTAATCAAGGGTATAGTCCCCACTACAATACTGACATGTGTGTGATCAAGGGTGTAGTCCCTACTACAACACTGACATGTGTGTGATCAAGGGTGTAGTCCCAGCTATGCCCTTGCCAACCATATGTACAAATATATGATGTTGTGTTTTATGTGATTTCTGTGTATGTTAAAATGCCAATGTGGAGAAAGGGGAATGTTTCTTTTTTTAATGGCTAACAGTCCTGTAACCTGCAAAACAGCTTGCTTGGCAAGAAGCTAACTGTATTTCCTGACTAGCTGACCCATACATAATAAAATCAGCTTATATAGTCATAAACCTTACACGATCTTCCTTGTAACTTAATTAAAGGAAGCCAGTTCAAATCCCAGGATGTTTTAGCCAGGATTTGAGCAGCAAATAACCATTCTGACAGGCTAATGTGAATTTTGTTTCACGGGTGTGAATTGTCTACAGGGGACTTCAAAAGGATTAAACTCTGAATGTCATATCCATGTTAATTATGTGTGTCAGGATTTGATTTTTGATATTCTTGGAATTTTTGAAACAGCAGAACAGTGACTTCTCCTGGCCAAACGGGGTAGTTGCTCTGACTCACCCGATAGATAAATAGACCCGTTTCTTTAGAACTGGGATAACTGATGACACTGCAAGTTACAGAAAGTAATTAAAGCCTTCAGCTCAGGGCATGAGCACACTTTTCATCTGGACTTTCTCCTGAACACAGAGAAGCAAAACTGCCACAGCACAGACTATGGTTAATAACTAGAGACTGCAGTCACTCTTTACGGACTTCAATTTACTACAAACTAAAGTAGAACTTTAGATAACTGTCATAGTGCGGGTTTTCTTGTACAATTCCACTTTTTTTTGTTATGCCGTGACCAAAAAGATTATTTAAATCTTTTTAGTAGTAACTATATGATTAGCAGCTATTTAAGAAAAACATTTTGTTTTTAAGAAAACCGGCCTGAATGAGATTTTCTTATACTGGGTGTGCGATTGTGGGAGGTTCAGTATTAATCTGTGACCAAACTGTTATTGCTACGGGGTGCCATCATAAGCTACCAAATCAAACAAAGGGTCTGAAAAGGGAAAGTCTACATAAAAGATAGGGAGAACACAAAAGTCTTAAAGAAGGGTCTGTGGGGATTTGAACTGGGTTATTGCACACCTTGTGGGAGAAGACAGAATCAGGGTTACAACACTACCCTGAAGAGGTTGTATTGCCTGGATCTTCCCCCTTTGTGTTACAACAGAGAAGGGGTTTTCATTTGGCTACAAGACTCTAGACTGGTAGTATACCCTGATCCAGAGTAAAGAGGGGACCCTGGGACTTCATGTCAAGTGTTCAGCTGTGAAGTCAGCGAGCACTGTAGAGGGACTCAAAGGGGGTATTTATCCCCCCTTTTCCCCCCTCCCTGTCACGGACTGCACTTAGGGGTGGGCACTGTGAGCTCAGTGGACCTGATCCTCAGGAGTGGGTTTGTGACAGTCTCTGCTACAATACTGACATCTATGTGATCAAGGGTGTAGTCCCTACTACAATACTGACACCTGAGTGATTAAGGGTGAAGTGCCCTTTACAATACTGATACATCTGTGATCGGGGGTGTAGTCCCCACTACAATACTGATACGTGTGAGATCAGGGGTGTAGTCCCCACTTCAGTACTGACACCTGTGTGATCACAGGTGTAATCCCCAGTACAACACTGACACCCGTGTGACACATGCCTGATCACAGGTGCTGTCTCCACTGTAATGCTGACACCTGTGTGACACATGTCCAATTACAGATGCTGTCCCCACTGTAACACTGGCACATGTCATATCACAGGTGCTGTCCTCACTGTAACACTAACATCTGTGTGAAAAGGGGTGGCAGGGCAGTTGAGACTTGGAAGGAGGGAGGGGTGGATGCAGGCTGAGCTTTGTGGCAGCACAATTTCCGTACGTGCATACTTGGAGCTTATAGCGGTTACACTTTATTTTAAGTGTCTGTTTCAAGGTAAATACAGTGCCTTCAGAAAGTATTCACCCCCCTTGGAGTTTGTCACATTTTGTGATGTTGCAAACTCAAATTAAAATACATTCATATGGGATTTTTTGTCACGTGTCTACACAAATTACTCTATAATGTTAAAGTGGAATGAAACTTCTGGAATTTTTTGTACATGCAATTTAAAATAAAAACCTGAAATGTCTTGATTTGATAAGTATTCACCCCCTTTGCTATGACACTCCAAATTGAGCTCAGGTGCATCCAATTTCCTTGTGAGATCACTCTAAAACTTGAATGGAGTCCACCTGTGGTCAGTTCAAATGGTTGACATGATTTCAGAGGAAATACACCTGTCTATATAGGTCCCACTGTTGACAGTGCATGTCAGAGCAGAAACTCTACCATGAAGACCAAGGAGCTGTCTGTAGAACTCCTTGATAGAATTGTGAGGAGGCATAGATCTGGGGAGGGGTATAAAAACATTTTTAGGGTGTTGAAAGTTCCCAGGAGCACAGTCAAGTCCATCATTAGGAAATGGAAAGATTACGGAACCACCCAGACTCTTCCTAGAGCAGGCCATCCTCCCAAACTGAGCAACCAGGCAAGAAGGACCTTGGTCAGGGAAGTGACCAAGAATCCAATGACCACCCTGACAGAACTACAAAGTTCCATGGCTGAGATGGGAGAACCTGTCCAGAGGACAACAATCTCTGTAGCACTTCACAGATGTAGCCTCTATGGGAGAGTGGCTAGATCCGTCTAGCCACTCTCCCATAGAGGCTACATCTCCAGAGAAAAGGCCACATAATAGCATGCCTGGAGTTTGCAAGAAGGCACGTGGCAGACTCTGAGACCATGTGACAAAAGATTCTCTGGTCTGATGAAACAAAAATTGAACTCTTTGGCATGAAAGCAAAGCGCTATGCCTGGCGCAAACCAAACACAGCTCATCACCCATGTAACACCATTCCTACCATGAAGCATGGTGGCAGCATCATGTTATGGGGATGCTTTTCAGCGGCAGGGACTGGGGCACTTGTCAGGATAGAGGGAACAATGAATGGAGCCAAATACAGGCACATCCTTGAGGAGAACCTGCATCAGTCTGCAATAGACCTTGGACTGGGGTGAAGATTTACGTTCCAAGAGGACAACGACCCAAAGCATACAGCCAAAGCAACACTGGAGTGGCTTCAGAACAAGAAGGTGAATGTCCTTGAGTGGCTTAGCCAAAGCCTATACTTGAATCCCATTGAGAATCTGTGGAAAGCTTTAAAGATTGTGGTTCACCGACGCTCCCCATCCAACTTAACAGAGCTTGAGCAAATCTGCAAGGAAGAATGGGCGAAAATCCCCAAATCCAGATGTGCAAAGCTGATACAGACATACCCAAGAAGACTCAAAGCTGTAATTGCTGCCAAAGGCGCTTTTGCAAAGTATTGACTTGGGGTTGGGGGGGTGAATACTTAAGTAAACAAGATATTTCAGTTTTTAATGTTTCATAAATTTTTGTTACACAATAAAAATATTTTTGCCCCTTTAAATTGTTGAGTATGCTGTGAATCAAGGGGGAAAAATCATTTCAATGCATCAAAAATTCTGGTAGTAACACAACAAAATGTGACAAAATCCAAGGGCGGTGAATACTTTCTGAAGGCACTGTAGTCCCCTCGAACAGCCCTAAATCTTGCAGTACGGCAGTCCTGTGTTGCAGGAGACCGCCTGCCCTCCCAAAGCTAAATTTAAGGATTTCCCTGCCTGCTCGGGCACGACTCGGACCTCCACGACCCCTCGGAAAGCCCTAAATCTTGCAGTATGGTGGTCCTATGCTGCAGGAGACCGCCTGCCCTCCCAAAGCTAAATTTAAGGACTCCCTCACCCGCTCAGGCATGACTTGGACCTCCACGGCCCCTCGGACAGCCCTAAATCTTGCAGTACGGCAGTCCTGTATTGCAGGAGACTGCCTGCCCTCCCAAAGCTAAATTTAAGGTAATTTGAACCTTCCCAGAGTCGGAACAAAAGGCAGCGCTTATCTTACCGCATGCTCGCTGCTGGTGCACATAGCAAGTTGTGGACTTTTAAATTTGATTTTGGCGTCTTTTTCAACCAAGCCGTTGGTGGAATTGTATTTGCTGCTGGCAGCCCCTCTTAGATGCCGCTGCGGACACTGTAGTTTGAACTTTAAATTAATTCCTACAAAAGCTTAAGTAGCTGCAGCTTATTGAAAAGGGTATTCTGTGCATTATCTGAAGTTTTTTTCTACCTTGTTATACAGTCTATAGTAGCCGTACCTAAATTAGTATCATATCTTAGGGCTGTTAAATGTTACAGTAAAGTTTAAAAGGCTAAGCTTCATTGTTTATGGTAAAGTTTAACTTGTGTATGTAGCCACTCCCCTGACGTCTCTGCTTTTTTCCTAATCTAATTAATTTCGGCTCCGGCCTCTGTCCTGCTACTCTAACTCTGCCCTCCTGATCTTACCCGCCCCATTTCTTTGTATTTTTAGCACTGCCTACTAAGCTCACGCTGTTTAAATTTTGCCCCTTTTCCTCTCTCTCTCCCTCCCAGGACTTCCCCACCAGCTCAGGCACGACTCGGACCTCCATGGCCCCTCAGACAGCCCTAAATCTTGCAGTACGGCGGTCCTGTGTTGCAGGAGACCGCCTGTGCTCCCAAAGCTAAATTTAAGGTAATTTGAACCTTCCCAGAGTCGGAGCAAAAGGCAGCGCTCATCTTACCGCATGCTCGCTGCTGGTGCACAAAGCAAGCCGAAGCCCCGCTGGCGCGTTGTGCCAACTCCCCACCCACCACCCCTCCCGCCCGCCCTATCTGGGCATTTCCTTATATAGGTTGAGTTTGTTAATTTCGTCTGATAACTAACAGGTCGTTTTTCCATTTACTCCATATAAAAGCGTACCACTAGGGGTGTCTGGTCGTCACTGGTGCTCACTAGATATTCATAGTTTACGGTTTGTATCAGCTTGAGCTACCTGACTACTTCTCACATTAACTATCCTGTTGAGTTGGTTATATCATGAAATTGCTGCTCTCTCTTGTGACCAGCATGTTGCTGTTGTTACTTGCAAGGTTTTCCTTGGTTCCAAGCTCCTATAGTAGTTCCTGTTAGACTAACCCTAAAGGGAATTTCCACTTCTCCAATATGCTGGTCAGACCTACTGACTGCTTGGATCTCACTCCACTACTAATCCCACAGTTCCTCAAATACCTTTTGACCACCTACTTAGAGTACAGATTCTGATCCAAAATCACACTTATTACTCCTTTTATTCATCGCAAACTTTGGTACCTTATGCTGCTCACTATCCTGTTGGCGGGTGATGTGGAATTGAACCTTGGTCCTTCACATCATCAGCATTGCAATGATGTCTCCTGGGCTACTACTTCAGGGCTCCACATAGCCCATCTGAACATCAGGAGTCTAATATGTAATCTCACAGATTTGGAAGCTTGGGTCTCCACCTATAAGCTGGATATTTTGTGCCCATCTGAGACATGGGTCAAGTCTTCTATCCTGGATTCAGTCTGCTCATTAAGAAACTATAGTCTTATCAGGAAGGACAGGATATCTCCCAAGCGGGGTGGGGGTGTTGCGCTGTTTTACAAAGAACATCTCAGTATCTTGATTAATTATATCCAGCAATCATCCGCATGTGAATCCCTTCATGCATGTCTACAATTGGGTACTAAGAATCTACATACAGTTGCTGTTTATAATCCGCCCCATGGAGGACTGTCTGCCTTCACAAATTTGTTGGGAGGATTCGGTGAAAATAGGAGGTCATAATGAATTACTCATTCTTGGGGATATGAATCTAAACTGGCTTGGCCAAACCCATGGCTCTCTTCTATCTGTAGTCCAGAGCTATTACCTGCATCAAGTTATAACTGAACCCACAAGGATCTCCCCTAAGGCAACGTCAAGCACGTTACTGGATTGGGTGTTAAACAAGGCTGACAGAATTGTTGATGCAGGCATCCTACCGGTTACAATATCAGACCACTCCCCTATTTACTGAGTGTGGAAGCACTCTTGCTCCCAGTCTCTGCCACATTATATCACCTTCAGGAACTATGCAAATCTGGATCAGGTGAAATTCCTGCATGAAGTCTCGTCTATTGACTGGTGTTATCTCTCTTAGTTCCTAGATGCCCAAACAGCTCTTGACTACTACTTAGAACAATTTCATGCAGTTCAGAACAAACATACGCCCCTAGTAATCCGGCGTGTCTGACTGAAACCCACAAAGTCATTACATAAAACCCTCCTAGCCGCATTGCATGAGAGGGACAACAGCTGGAGGCGTTTCAGAACATCTGGCCTCTTAACTGACTACCAGACCTATAGGCCACAGAGAAGTGATTTTAAAAAGCAGATCAGACTAGCTAAAAGCTCTTACTGCAAGGGGATTCTGCTGGATGCATCTGGTGACCCCAGGAAATTCTGGGCACATGTGAAAACATTTCTGGAGGCAAACAAAACACACTTGGATGATGATATGATCATTGGTGGAGTCCACTGCAACGACCCCAGGACCATTGCTGAAGCTTTTAACAAACAATTCTCAGACCTGTCCAACTTCACATCGGGGTTCCTCCCTGCTCAGCCCTTACCTCCATCTGCTCCACCCATCCCCACTGTACTTCCCCCTCCTTTTTACTTCAAGGCAGTATCTAAGTCTGAAGTCCTTCGCTTACTAAACACCACCTCTGATAATACCAATGTAGGATCTGATGGCATTGAGCCCAAACTTCTAAAACTGGCTGCACCATTTATTGCCCAGCCTTTGCCTAGGATTTTCACTCTCTCTCTCTCTCTCTGTATAATGGAACTGTCCCTGACATCTGGAAAATGGCCAAGGTCACACTGGTCCTTAAGAAAGGTGATACAAGAGATATGACCAATTATAATCTGATAGCTATACTACCAGTCTTGTGCAAAATAATGGAAAATATAGTATCAATCCAAGTTATTGAATTCATGACTAAATATAACTTCTCTCACCAATTCAATATGGCTTTCATAAAGGCCATAGCACCTCCACTGCCTTGTTCCACTTTGCAAATGAGACACTAACTGCTATGGACAATGGCCACCTCACTGAAGCAGTCTTTAATCGACCTGACAAAGGCATTTGACCTTGTCAACCATCCACTTCTCCTAGACAGTCTCCTAGCCCTTGGTTTCTCCCTTAACTCTGTGGCCTGGTTTAATAGCTATCTATCAAATAGAACACAACATGTTAGATTCAACTCTGCCGTGTCCAGCCCTATGGCCATAAACCTAGGTGTTCTGCAGGGATCAATATTAGGACCCCTCCTTTTCTCTATTTTTATTAATGATATTGCGTCAAATATCCCTGGTTGCTCTGTTATCCTATACGCGGACAACCTGGTCTTGTACTGTAGTGATAAGAATATTTGCCACATTAATCAGACCCTTACCTCGGCATTTATGTCTATTCAATCTTGGCTCTTCCACCATAAGTTAATCCTTAATGCTAGTAAAACACAAACTATGTGGTTTGGTTCCGCAGCCAAGTTAAAACACAACTGGGACCTTTTTAAGGTAGCTGGTCAGGGTGGGCTGGTCCTTGAATCAGTGCGCTCATTTAGGTATCTTGGAGTCCTCCTTGATGAAAATCTTAACTTTGACAAGCACATAGCATCTACCTGTAAATCAATTAATGCCAAAATTGGAGTAGCCTACAAAACCAGCTTTATCCTAATGTAATCAGCAAGATTAGCCATAGCCTGTGGGATCTTGCTCCCATCGCTATCCTATGGGGTAGTCACTTATCTTGGTGCATCCAAAACGCTCCTCAGGATATGGGATACCACCTACAACAGCATCTGCAGGTATGCCTCCTCCTCCCCTTGGTCAAAACACCACTGTCAGCTTTATGCTGATCTAAACTGGCTTCCCCTATCTTCTATTCGAACTCTTGCCTTTGGCTCCCTGACAGACAAAATTATTAGAGCAGGTACCCCTGTCTCGCTTGCCTCCCTACTATCGCCACTGCCCTCCTCTCACGGTCTCCGATCATCTGTAAAATCTCTGCTGCTCATACCTAGATGTAAATCTAACAAAGGAACCCTAGCCTTCTCCCACTCAGTGGCCAAACTCTGGAACTCCTTACCTCTTGAGGTTCGCCTAGCCCCTAGTCATGCCCAATTTAAATACAAATGTTGCTCCTTCCTATTTAACCAGGTCTCGTGTACCTGCTTCAAACCTCCATGAATGTTTACTTCCAGCTGCTGTCTCTCCTTCACCCCTGCTGCAAACTGAGCTCTGCTTATCTTGGCCACCTAGTTACTGATGTGGGCATTTATGTCTCATTTTGAAATTGCTTCATATATTCTTTTAACTCAATTGTTGTTTGCTATCTGTGCTTGTTGTTACTGTATTGGTACTGTTTATGAACTCTCATGGACTGTGTAATCTTGTTTTTGTCTATATTTTTCTGTTTTGTTTTCCCTGTACAAAAATGTATTCACTGTTTGCAAAAATGTATTCCCTGTCTATCCCTCATTGTAATCTCCCGGGTCGTGCCTGAAAATAGTCATGTCTTGGCTATGGTACTTACCCGGTAAACAAAAACTAAATAAATAAACTGTACTGGCCTTTGTGCAGGAGGGGGATAAGGAAAGCACCCCAACAGCCCACAGAATAATAATTGAACAGATGATTTAGTTATTCATTCAGAGAGTACCTCTGAACACAGGTGTTCGTTTACAAAGGTTCTAAGTCAGTGTCAGATCCATGAGGTTAAATACAAGAACAGTTTCTTCATCAATTCCAGTGGAATATAGTCAGGACAGGCGCAACAGATGATGGACGAAATTAAGCACTACAATAGCAAATACACTGTGGAGTTACAGAGCAATTCAAGACGGCAGTCATGCAAGCAAACAGATTAGCGAAAGCAGGTACGACAGGAACTGGAAAAGAGGGCTAATCACAGTGATCTTTTAAACTGGACAATATTTGGGACACTTAGCAGAGATCAGTACAATTCGTTCAACCATCCAACTTCCCTAAGAGCAAAGGATTTACCTTGGCTGGTTCTCCAGAAAGGCAGTTCTAGGGCATACCTTGTCATGCTCCTAGCATTATACCGATTGGTGATGGGGTTGAAGCAGTTTCAAATGGGTGGGGGTGATGAGGACCAATAGTGCCTTTAAGCAAGCAGACAGGTTTGGTACTTTAATCTGCCATGCAGGGGTAACCAATTGGTGAGGGAGTACAGGGTGCAACTGTGGATGAGCTTGTTCCCCCCTAGTGCAGGACGACAGACCTTACTGCAGATCACCTTAACTCTGTTTAATACGCTGTCACACTCAGCACCATATACAGGGAGGCCATAGTCAATGAGGGACAGGATGATACTGAACACAACAAGATGTCTTGCTTCAGCAGTAATGTTGAGGCAGTTCCTATACAGGACGTCCAGTCTTCCATCTGCCATGGTAAGAATGTTGTCCATACGTGGGGCAAATGATAAGAAATCATTCAGCAAGACACCAAGGTACATAAAAGATTTTCACCTGTTCCAGACTTTGACCTTTAGCATTGAGGATGACCAGTGGGGGGGCTTTTTTCCACTTGTGGGCTAATGAATACTGCAGTGTTGTGTTTTTTGTGTAATTCAATACCAATTTGTTATCGGCGAACCATTTTTCTAGGGACTCGAAAAGTGTCCTGGAAGTCAGCAGAAATGTTACAGTGGTTTGCATTGCTAGTGAAGATGAAGGCACCATCATCACCATACAGGAATATGCTTGCAGACCATCAGGCCTCTGGTAGGTTGTTGTTAAACAGATCAAACAGGAGGGGCCCCAGTACTGATCCCTGAAGCACCCCCTATGGAGACACTCCTATCATCCAATAGGAAGCCATCGATCTTTACAAACTGGGAGCAGCTAGTAGGGTAGCAATAAAACCAAGCCACTGTGTCCTGAGACAGACCAATGGAGAGGAGCTCGGCAAGCAAATGTTTGGGGCTGACTACATCGAAAGCCTTAGTCATATCGACACAGAAGACTCCGACCAAGCCTTCGCTGTCAAGAGCCTCATGCAGGTAGCTAGTGTATTCAGCTAGGGCAGTACTGGTGCAATGGTGCTTTCTGAATCCATTCTGTTGTGCACAGTGGATGGTGTATTTTTCCCAAGTAAATGATCAGCAAGTCTGAGAGGAGTTTCTCCAGGGCCTTGGACAGAGGAGAGGATGGAAACTGGCTTATAGCTAGCCAGATTTGAGCAGTCACAGTTTTTAAATACCATTGTGACCAGCGTGGTTTTCCATATTCCAGGGAACTGCGAGTACTGCACAGAAAAGCTGAATATCTGGGAAACAGAGTATGAGAGTTCCTCAAGGGCCAAGGCTAGCAATTTCATATTCAGCGAATCACCCCTACCATGGTTTCACCTAGCACCCTTCTGATATACTTTAGGGTGTCTTTGGTACAGACAAGCTTGAAGCAGAATTTAGGGTGCCCTATCTCTGCAATGTCTGCAAGAGGCTCCAGTATCATCATCATCAAGAAACGCCTGTGCAGGACTGCCAGGGATAACTGCACCTACATTCGTAAAAGGCTGTGTTAAATTTGTTTGCTATCTTTGTTGGGTTCAGGATCTCTGTCCCATCAATTTTGAGAATTTTAGAGGGCTGTTTTGCACCCTTGCCTAGGAGGTCAGCAATGTTTCCCAGTATTTGTTCACACTGCTTCAATTTTGGATTTGCTGGGCCTTGCAGTATTTCAGATTTAGCCAGCCTAACCTTACTGGTGCATCTACTTCGTGCTTCTCTGTACTTTTGCAGCTGCATTGGAGACCCGGTCTCGTCACCAGGGATCACCAGTTGTCCCTTTCCCTCATGAGAGCTAGGAATTCAGAGGCGATCCATCCAGATGGGGTACCTCGTACATTATGCTTTTTTTTTGGGGGGGGGGGCAAACTTGTCATAGGCTGCAGAGAATTCCTTTATTAGAAAATCAAGAACAGAATCTATGTCAGGGATGGTGTTGAGATAGCTTGAATCTATGTGAGTCACGGGTGGTTCAAATGCTGCCACATTATCTTTATATAGGACACGGCTGGTGGTAACTCAAGGGGGGGAGCTTGGTCTGTTTCGCTCCCCTTGAGTATTCTACAGGGGGATGGTCACTAATGACTTCAGGCAGCACTCTGACATCTCAACCCTGTCAGGACAGGTTGCCAGAATCTAGTCTATTAGGGTACTGCTGCCAGTTTTATAGTTGACTCTGGTGTTTTCAGCAATCATTTGGGAGAAAGAGGCCAGCAACCATGTCCCTATGAGCCACACTGGATTTGGAGGTCCAACTGATATTGAAGTTACCGGTGACAATCATTTCCCAGTTTTGAGTAATTTGCTTGCAGTAGCTGCAGAAGGACTCAACGCCAGATTGGTGTTTACCAAGTGATCTGTAGGTTGTCATAAGGATGAAGGATTTGTGTTCCCAACCCAGCTGGAGTTTAGCAGCCAGGCATTCATATTCCCAAATCAAGCCACTAATTTCTAGTTTGCCAGCAGAAGGCAGTCTATTGAGTATGCTCAATTGTAGAGCCCCTGATCTAGAGATTACAATGGGCCCCTTCCCTGTCAACCCTGCCCCTCCCTATCATAGGGAATGCTCCGGCCATGGTCCAGGTTACCGGTCCCCTTTGTGCTGGTTCTAGTATTCCCCAGTGTAGACTCTGTGTCAATGACTTTTTCTTGCACCTGTGCATCTATGTTGGTTCCAGTATTCCCTAGTACAGACTCCATGTCAATGACATTCTCTCGCAGCTGCACATTTATGTTGGGTCCAGTATCCCCGGTACAGACTCCATGTCAATTACATCCTCTCACGGCTATGCATTTATGTTGGTTCCAGTATTCCCCAGTACAGATTCCATGTCAATTACATCCTCTCGCAACTGCACATTTATGTTGGGTCCAGTATCCCCAGTACAGACTCCAGGTCAATGACATCCTCTCACAGCTGCACATTATTGCTGATTCCAGTATTCCCCAGTACAGACTCCGTGTCAATGACATCCTCTCACGGCTGCATGTTCATGCTGGTTCCAGTACTCCCCAGTACAGACTCCATGTCGGTGACATAATCTCACAGCTACATTTTTATGCTGGTACCAGTATTCCCAAGTACAGACTCTGTGTCAATGACATTCCTTTTACAGCTGCCCATTTATGCAGGTTCCAGTATTCCCCAGCACAGACTCCGTGTCGATGACATCCTCGCACGGCTGCACGTTTATGCTGGTTCCTGTATTCCCCAGTACAGACTCAGTGCCAATGACATCCTCTCACGACTGCCTGTTTATGTGATTCCGGTATTCCCCAGTACAGACTCCGTGTCAATGGCATCATCTTGCAGCTGCACATTTATGCTGGTTTCAGTATTCCCCAGAACAGACTCTGTGTGAATAACATCCTATCATGGCCACACATTTATGCTGGTTCCAATATTCCCCAGTACAGACTCTGTGTCAGTGACACTATGTTGCAACTTCACATTTATGTTGGTTGCAGTATCCCATGGTACACACTCCATGTTATCATATATCATCTCACAACTGCACTGTTTTTTGTTTTTTTAAGGGGGGGGGGGGGATTTCCAATGCAGGGTGGCATGTCTTTGGCCATTCTCTTCCTGATAACCTGGAATAGCTCCATTTGAGTTTCAGCTGTATAGTACAATCGTCCCTCCTTACTCCCCAAATGCACAAGGAACAACAGCTCATTCTAGGATGACCCAGTGTCAAACAGAAGCACAATGTGCTGTCACGTCTGAGACCATGGTTTGCATTCGATCTACAAAATCCTGTACTGGTTGTGCCCAAAGCAGAAACAGAGAGGCAAGGCCACTCAGCATTTCCACACTCCCTGCCTGCCAACCAACCAGGCTGTGAAATGAGGCGCCCCGAAGGCCCAGCAGCAATGCGTCGCAGGGTCATGCAGATGATCAGAGTTCAGAGCGAACTTGAGTCACAGCATCAGGAGGCAGACAGTGCCACTGCTGCTGTGCTTGCTCATGCATTGCAACTGGGAGGGAAGGTGTTCAGCACCCAGTGCCACAGCAACTTCTGCGGTGAGCACAGGGAGTTTGCTTCTCTCCACAGATGTTGCTTTGTGCATTCAAGGTTGTCAGTAGGCTCCACCCACAACACAAAAGGAGCCACAAGATGATGTTATTGACACAGAGTGTACTGGGGAATACTGGAACCAACATAAATGTGTTAGCTTCTAATAAGGGAGAAAACAGGATAAAATCCCACAACTATCTAAATGATGGCTGATGTCACTGGCTCTCCTGGGTCCTTGTGCCCTAGACACTGGATCCAATCCACCTGGTGTAGTAGAGTGAGACAACCCCTTCCCTGAGCCTCTACCAACAGACAGGAATACATGGGAGCCACCTGGTGGCAGCTGGACCCAGGAGAGCACCAGCGCTGAACAGGGTATATATCCCGGAGGACAACAAGACCAAGGGAGACAGCCACCCCTGCAGCCACAAGGGGAATCTGTGGAACTGCCTGGTGGAAGCTGGACCCAGGGGACTGGGTAACACCAGCCTTGAACAGAGAATATCCCTGAGGATGCTGAGGGAGACAGCCCCCTCCAGAGCCACAGAGGGGAATCTGTGGGAGTAACCTGGTGGAAGCTGGACCCAGGGAACTGCGAAACAGCATCCCTGAAAAGAGAATTTCCCTGTGGATGACTACGCCAAGGGAGACAGCCACCCTGACCCCTGCAGCCACAAGGGGAACCTGTGGGTATTGCCTTGTGGGAGCTGGACCCAAGGAACTGGGGAGCACAAACCCTGAACTGAGTACATCCCTGAGGACAATGAGGCAGATGGAGACAGCCCCCCACCCCACTAGAGACACAGAGGAGAATCTGTGGGAGCTGCCTGATGGAAGCTGAATCGAGGGGATCAGGGAGTATCAATACTGAACAGAGTATATCCCTGAGGATGACGAGGCCAAGGGAGACAGGACAGCCCCCCCATGGAGCCATAGAGGGGACTCCGTCAGCACCATCTGGTGGAAGCTGGACCCAGGGGACAAGGCAGCACCAGCCCTAAACACAGTACGCCCCTGAGGATGATGAGACTAAGGGAGACAGACACCCTACCCCCTCCTGAGTCACAGAGGGAAATCCGTGGGAGCCGCCTGGTGGAAGCTGGACCCAGGTGACTGGGGAGCACCAGCCCTGAGCAGAGTATATCCCTGAGGATGACAAAGCCGAGGGAAACAGCCACATGCCCCGGAGCCAAATATCCCTGGGGATGACAAGGCTGAGAGGGACGCACAACAGGGAATCCATAGGAGCCTCCTGGTAGAAGCTGGACCCAGGGGAATGGGGAGCACCAGCCCAGAAAAGAGTACATCCCTGAGGATGACAGGGCAGAGGGAGACAGCATCCCCTCGGAGCCACAGAGGAAAACACGTAAGAGCCACCTGGTGGAGGCTGGACCCAGAGGAATGGGGAGCACCAGCCCAGAAAAGAACTTATCCTTCAGGATGATGGGGTCCAAGGGAGACAGCACCGCCCGGAGCCACAGAGGGGTATCTGTGGGAGTCGCCCAATGGAAACCTGACCCATGGGACTGGGAAGCATCAGTGAAACTTGACCCAGGGGACTGGGGGAGCATCAGACATGAAAAGAGCTTATCCCCGAGAATGACGGGGTCTAAAGGAGAGAGCACCCACCCGGAGCCACAGAGAGGAATCCGTGCGAGCCGCCTGGTGGAAGCTGGACCCAGGAAATGGGGAGCACCAGCCCCAAAAAGAGCTTATACCAGAGGAGAGGATGATGGGGCCCAAGAGAGACAGCATCCCCACCCCCGGGAGCCACAGAGGGAATCTGTGGAGCCCCTGATGGAAGCTGGACCCAAGGGAATGGGGAGCACCAGCCCTGAAAAGAGCTTACCTCTGAGGATGACAGGGCCCAAGGGAGACACCCCCCCCCCCCGCCGGAGCCAAAGAGGGGGATCTGCGAGAGCCACCTTATGGAAACAACCCAGGGGACTGGGGAGCATTAGCCCTGAACAGAGTATATCCCTGGGGATGACGAGGCCAGAAAAGACAGCAGACCCTCTGGAGCCAGAGAGAGAGAGAATCTGTAGCAGCTGCCTGGTGGAAGCTGGACCCAGGGCACTGGGGAGCACCAGCCCTCAGCAGAGTATATCCCCAAGTATGATGAAGCCAAGGAAGACAGCTTCCTCCGAAACCACTGAGGGGAATCCATGGGAGACACCTGGTTGAAGCAGAACCCAGGGGACTGGAGAACACCACACTGAACACAGTATGTCCCTGAGGATGACAAGGCCAAGGGAGACAACCCCCCCCCCCCCAAACACTTTGAGCCACAAGGGGAATCAGTGGGAGCAGCCAGGTCGAAGCTGAACCCAGGGGAAAGGGAAGCACCATCCCTGAACAGACAATATCCCTGAGGATGCGAGGCCAAGGGGACAGTGCCCCCCGCCCCAAAACCATAGGGGAATCTGTGGGAGGCACCTGGTGGAAGCTGGACTCAGGGACTAGGGAGCACCAGCATTGATCAGAGAACAAAGTATATCCCTGATGATGATGAGGATGAAGAAGCTGCATCATAAAAAAAAAAAAAAAAGAAGTGAAACTGCCTGTGGTGGTAACTCATCCCCTGCCCACCCTCCCCAACCGAATAAAGGGTTCAGTCTATAAGTGCCCAAACACTGGGGTACAGGGAGCCCAGAGGAAAATGGTGAGAAGAGTGTTCAAATTAAGTATAAAAAAGAACAACTCTCTTTCTGCAAGATCTGGATTTTCTTAAGCCAGGCAAAAAAAGTGTACTTGGTCTGAGCATATCAATCTAATTCTAAGAATTCTCCATCTGTCAAAAAAACTGGAAAATCCTCACACCACAACACAAGGAAAGCATCGGCACATGTCTACAGAGGAGGGGGAGGAGGAAGGAGGTTAGGGCTGTGGTGCCTTTTTAAGTTCTTCTTCAAGCCGCACAGAGTTGCCAAGCTGCCATGCATTTTCTATCTTCATCATACAACAGTTTACTGTATCCCTTAAGACAGCATCAGGCATTCTTTACCAAAGCTTTCATCTAGAAACCACAGTAGCTGATTGATTGCATTATGGGAATAGAAACGAATGTCAAGACATGATAACTGACAAGGTTTTAGGACTCCCTCTCGCATAATAATTCTTGGGGGTGGGGAAGTCTCCATATTTGCCATCTCCTTGGAAACATTCCTTCTGAGAATCCCTCCACAACACTGAAAGCTCTAGATCAGAAATTACTCCTGACAGTGCCATGTCCCAAAGTATACAATTTTCTTAGTGGGAGGTACAGAACTCTAAACTGAGAAAAAAACCAGATCCAGAACCGATGCATCTAACTCAAAGGGAATACCATGACCTGTAGGGCCCTAATTTTCCATTAAAAAACAAACAAACAAAAAACAGGCAATTCCGTTTTACAAAATCTAAAATCCAGCCCCCCCCACCCCCAACAAACCTGTGTGCAAATCAGCATGCTCACTGAAAGTCTGGTACAAACATTTCTTTTTTCACAAATGTAATGCAAAGTGTGGTTGTAAATGTGGTACAAATGGGGGTTTATAAGAAAAGTGGCTAAGTGGTGTTTAAAAATGGCAGATTCTGTTTTAAACCCCTTTTTTCCAGTTTCCTTGGAAAAAGGGTGACCCTAGACCAGAAGTGGTCCCCTCCCTGTACCATAATCCTACTCGCTCCTTTTATGGTTGCACCTTTCTTACCCCTTACTGCTAGACTTCTAAGGGTCAGCATCCTTTCTCGGTCTCCGTTCTCTATAGAACCTCCCCCCACCACCACCACCACCACCATCTTTATCTTAAGCAATTCCTCCGGGTTCATTCTGCTTCTTCCAGCTCTTGCTCCTGGTACTGTTCTGCATAGTTGGTTCTCGTTTCTGTGCGGTTTTGCCTACTGTTGCTATATCTCATTCTCTGCACATCGCACCTATTTCTTTTCATGACTGCACATCCGTTCTGTACCAATGTTTGCTCTATTGCACTTCAGATATTGCATCCCTTTCCACTGTGCCCTACCCGGACTGCCCACTTGAAACTAAGCCTCGGATTAGAGGGAGGGAGGGAAGGAAGATATCCCTTCTTTTTAAATTCTCTTAGATACAAAAGTCCTCAAACAAGATTTCAGAATAGTTACCGAACTCTACCTTTAGAATGTCTTTTTTCCTTTACCTGTTTATTTCCTGGTAGGTCTCTGCCCTTCACTCCACCATCACCCATAGGTCTAACACACCTTAAGATGGCACTCCGAGTGGCTGTATGGGTTTACCACCACAGTGGGTCTTAACTCTCTGCATGTTCTTCCATGGGGCAGGGAGTGCAGGGACCAACAAGGCACCACTGGAGGGGCAGGGGAGGCGTATGCGTCATTCTGTTTGGCACAGCCCATTTGCAACTCTAAAGCTCCTCCCACTTGTCTGTCAAATCGCCATCAATGCAATAACTAGCTTTAGGCAGACAAGGGCTTTCAATCTGTGGTCAGCCATGATCTACAATACCACTGCTGTTCCGCACTGTCCCCCTCTCATAAAATGGCTGACATGACCTATACAGACATATGCAGTGGTCCAGATAATTAATAGCACGGGGGTTCTTCACTGCTAACTTTTTCAAAGTGGTAGTATTTTCATGTATATAGAAGTACTACCATCATCCTCGGACTGCTGTGTCCCCCACCGCTGAATTAATTATGTCTTAACCCTGCTGTGCACCTGTAGCTGCTGCCCCTTGGGTTAACTACCAAGGGAAGTCTGAGATATTTCCCCACTGCAGTGCCCTTCGCTGTTAGCCAGTTCTGTTTTAGTGTTGTGTAACTGTGTTTAGCCGCTCTGTTTCAGTGCAGTGTAACTATTTAGCTGGCTCTGTTTCAGTGTTGTGTAACTATGTTTGTCTGCCTTTAGCCAAATGAACACGGTTTAAACTTCAAAACCTCTGTACTGTATATCATTGTATTCATGTAACTGATTGTAAATAACTGTATCTATACAACTGAATGTAAATAACTCCTTTGTACAAAATGATGTGATTGTATGTAATATTCTCATTTATCTATTCTAAGGGTGGGATATTCAGACTGTGCCAGGCAGGGGCGCAAGCCTGGGCACAGCACAACCAGGCTGAGCCAGGGCATGGACCAGGCGATATTCAACGGTGCTGTGCCATGGCTCAGCACTGCTGAATACGGCACTGAGGGTGCACGCACTGCGCCAGCGCAAGTGGCAGAAGAGGAGCAGGGGACTGCGCCAGTGCAAGTGCGACTGCACTAGGCACAGTAACTGCAATATTCAGCCGTGGGCATGCAAACGAGGCCATTATGCATGCAAGGTGCAAATGGGGCCATTTGCATGTCATTATGGCCCCATTTGCATGCGGTGCACCGATCCCTGGCGACCTGCACCTGGTGCCCTGCCAGGCTGCAGCCGTCGGGGACCAATGCCCTGCTGCCCCTTGGCGGGCTCCGCTCCCGTTCGCCCGATCACGGGCATGTGTAAAATCAATCCCTGGTGGTCCAGTGGACCAATCCCCATCGCCCGATCGCGGGCGTGTGTAAAATCAATCCCTGGTGGTCCAGTGGACCGATCCCCATCATCCCGATCGCGGGTATAAGTTAAAACTCCCTGGTGGTCCAGTGGAACCCCCTCAGCACCCGATCGCGGGCAGACTGTACAAAGGACACCCTGGTGGTCCAGTGGTACCCCCTCCCCACCCGCCCACTGGGTCCCCTGCCACCCTGCACCCCCAGTCAGCGGCGGGTGGCAGCACCCCCACCCGCAAGCAGCCCAGCCGCCCGCCAACTGACAGCGTACAGTAGGGTCTGTATGCCTATTGGTCTACTGCGTGGGCCAATGGGCGTGCAGACCACAATGTAGTACATAGGCCTGAAATGTGAATGAACTAGCTGTCTGTTTCATTGCTGTGTAACTGTTCACCGTCTCCGTTTCAATGCTGTGTAACTATGTTTATCCGGCTGTTTCAGTGCTGTGTGACTGTGTTTGGTTGGCTCTGTTTCAGTACTGTGTAACTGTTTAGCTAGCTCTGTTTCAGTACTGTGTAACTGTTTAGCTGGCTCTGTTTCAGTGTTGTGTACCTGTTTAGCCAGCATGGTTTCACTACTGTGTGACTGTTTAGCTGGCTTTGTTTCACTGCTGTGTAACTGTTTAGTCGTCTCTCTTTCAGTGCTGTGTAAAGTACAGTTACGTAAGAACTTACCGTAACAGTAGATCTTCGAGAGGAGCTCTTGCAGCAGGCTATAACAATTAGGACTATGCTGCAGGCACTAGGACCCTCTGGAAACATTTTCAGCCAGCAGTATACAGCAGGGACTGCCCCCGACGTCGGCCCTAGTACAAAAAGGGGGTGGACCCAGCTCCACCTCAGTTCTCCAGCCAAGGCCCGCGAACAAGCCCTAACAAGAGACGGAGACTAAGCACATAAAGGAGATGTAAATGAAGATGGATCTGCACACCTCAAGGGGGAAGGCGGGTGGGAAAGTAACACCTGCTGCAAGAGCTCCTCGCGAAGATCTACTGTTACGGTAAGTTCTAGCGTAACTGCTATCTTCACCGAGTGGGAGCTCTTGCAGCTGGCTATAACAATTAGGACTGAATACCAAGCAGTCCCACGCCTAAGAGGTAGTCGACCCCAGGAGGTGGAATATACTGACTCCAGCGGCCTAGGACAAAAGTCCCTGCAAAACAGCCAGACCAAAACCGGCACAGCGTCTGTAGACGATATCCAAGCTGTAATGCTTGACAAAGGTATGCACCGAATTCCAGGTAGCGGCCACACATATGTCCCTGATAGAGACATTTCTCAAGGCGGCAAAAGAAGCACACACTGCCCTGGTGGAGTGACCCCTGACCAGACACGGTAGGGGCTTATTGTGTTTTTCATAGCAGAAGGATACACAGCGGACAATCCACTTCAAAATCGTCTGCTTGGTCACCGGTTTGCCCAAGCATTGTGG
Organism: Neoceratodus forsteri; assembly: GCA_016271365.2. NCBI lineage: Eukaryota > Metazoa > Chordata > Ceratodontiformes > Ceratodontidae > Neoceratodus > Neoceratodus forsteri. The sequence continues at coordinate 108,956,053 of JADMNL010000024.1, forward strand.
TGCAAAGGCCACAAAGAGTTGCTCCGATTGACGGTGCGCAGCCGTCTGTTTGAGGTAATACCTCAAAGTCCTGTGGACATCCAATGTGTGGAGGAGAGCCTCCCCTCTTTTAGACGGGGAAGGAAAATAGACTGGAAGGTCAACCGACTGGTTGAGGGTCAACTCCGAGACCACTTTTGGAAGAAACTTAGGATTTGTTCTAAGGGAACCCTTTTCCCTGTGGAAAATCAAATACGTCTCTTTACACATCAGAGCCTGAAGCTCGGAAACTCTTCGAGCTGAAGTAATAGCAACCAAAAAACAAGCCTTCCAAGAAAGAGAACACAACTCACAATCCGCTGCCGGCTCAAAGGGAGGGAGGGAGAGCTTCTCCAACACAAAAAGGAGATCCCAGGGTGGGACAGGGTCCCGAATGGGAGGGCTCATATGTAAAATTCCTCTCAAAATGGTGCAGGCGACATCCAATTGTGCCAACGCCTTATCTCCAATGCGAGCATGATAGGCGGAGACAGACCAAATATGCACCTTGACAGCGGAGTAACTCAGGCCATGTTGGTACAATGAGAGGAGGTACCATAATGCTGAGTTCACTGGACAAGTGACAGGGTCCAAATGCTGTGACGAGGCCCATAAACAAAAACGCTTCCATTTCATAGCATAGGCGGAGCGGGTGGAGGGCTTCCTTGCCGAAACTAGGATTGCCGCCACTTCTGGGGAAACCTCGTATCTGTGTTGAGCTATGTCTGAAGGAGCCAAGCATGTAGGTGTAAGGAACGAAGGTCCGGATGGACCAGCGACCCCTGTTCCTGGGACAGCAACTGCGAGCATATGGGCAGCGGAGTTGGAGGCTCCGTGGATAACCGCTGCGGGAGTGGGAACCAAATCTGCCGAGGCCACTTGGGGGCTACGAGAATCATTCCTGCCCCTTCTGCCTGTAATTTTAGTAGGACTCTCTGAATGAGACGGAAGGGCGGGAAGGCATAGAGAAACCTCCCTGCCCAGCAAAGGGATAACGCGTCTGGCTAGAAAAGTCCAGGCGTGTGCTCTCATGAGAAGAACATTGGCAGTTTGGCGTTGCGTGGTGACGCAAAGAGGTCCAGTTCTGGATGACCCCACTTGTCGAAGAGCTGATCTGCCATGGACTGTAGCAGCTCCCACTCATGTGCTCTGGATCGAGACCTGCTTAAGTTGTCGGCCAGATCGTTCAGGACACCTGGAACGTGCACTGCGGACAGTAGAATGCGCCACTCCAATGCCCAGTGCCAGACTCTCATCGCCTCCCTGCAAAGGGGATACAAATGAGTATCCCCTTGCTTGTTGACGTAGAAGATGACTGCCATATTGTCTGTTTGAACCAGAAGAGAGCCTGGCACCAGGTCCTCTTGAAAGGCCTGTAAGCCACAGAGAACCGCTCGCATCTCCAGTACATTGATATGAAGGGATCGCTCCTCGGGTGTCCAAACCCCTTGCGTTTGATGAGCACCCAGGTGCGCTCCCCATCCCAGGTCCGATGCATCTGTCATAAGAGTCTGACCTGGTGGCTCTGAATGAAACCTGACCCCTTTCTCCAAGTTCTGGGGGTCCATCCACCAAAGCAAAGTTCTCCTGACTGGCTCGGTGATCCTGACCATGAAGTCTAGATCGTCGTAGCCCTGGACCCACTGTACCCTGAGCATCCATTGTGGGACCCGCATGTGGAGGCGGGCCAGAGGAGTGACTGGAAAGGTCGCCGTCATGTGCCCAAGTAGTCTAAGGAAGTTCCTTGCGGGAACTTGAGGAGTTATTGAGATCCCTTCGGCAATCTCTCGCAGGTGATCACCCCTATCTGGGGGAAGGAAAGCCATGCCCTGGATAGAATCCAGGACTGCTCCAATGAAGACGAGCTTTTAACTGGGCTCTGGGGACGATGTCCGGACGTTCAGGGTGATCCTCAGCTCTCGGAATAGAGTATAGGTGTCTCTGAGGGTGTGAAGTAGGCATGACCTTGATGGGGCTGCAAGTAGTCAATCATCTAGGTATGGGAAAATGCAGTGCCCCATGCACCTCAGAGCCGCAGCCACCACTGCCAAGCATTTTGTAAAGACTCGCGGAGCAGAAGAGAGGCCGAACAGAAGAACTCGGAATTGGTAGTGCTCCCCTTGGAAGTGGAACCTCAGAAACTTCCTGCGGGGAGGGAAGACCCTGATATGCATATACATCTTGCATGTCTAGGTAGCAGAGCCAGTCTCCTTGGTGCAGCAGAGGAAGCAGACTTGGGAGGGTCCCAATCCTGAACCTTTTGTACTCTATAAAGAGATTGAGAGAGCTGAGGTCCAGAATGGGATGAAGATACTGTGTCTTTTTTGGGACCAGGAAGAGGTGGGAGTAAAACCCCTTTCCCCGCTGATGCAAGGGGACTACCTCTATTGCCCTTTTCTACAAGAGGGTCTGAATTTCTCCTTCTATTAGTGGGAAGTGAGAAGGAGGATAACAGGAGTACTTTGGTGGAGTATCTGGAGGAAACTCCGTGAACTCTGGCGTGTGTCCTCTCCTGATGATATCCAGGACCCACTGGTCCGCAGTAATCGACTTCCACCATTCGAGATGAAGGGAGAAGTGGCCCCCGACCGTCTCCCTTGAGTCTTCCTCTGGAAGGGGGGGTGGAAGGGAGTCATTGGGCTGAGCCGGGCGTAGGCAGAGAGGCCTGGGAGGACTTCGGCCCATGGGCAGGAGCACCTCCAGGCTGCTGGTTACCGGCTCTCCCACGAAAGCCGCCTCTCTGACCCTGCTGATTACCACGGGCGTGATCGTGGCCACCTGAGGGCTTACGAAATGACCATTTTCATTGCCGTTGCTGGTCGTCACAGTACATTTGGTGGACCAACCAGATAGACTTGCCCAACTCTTGAAGACGAGAAATCAAAGCTTCCGTCTCTTGCCCAAATAACACGGTAATTTGGAATGGTAAATCCTTGATACTGGACTGCAGATCCTGGTGTAAGTCCGAAACTCTCAACCAGGTGTGGCGCCAGAGGCTAACCCCGGAAGCGGCTGCCCTGGCTGCCATATCTGCAGTATCGTACGAGGCTCTCAGGACATGGGAGCCTACGTCAGAGCCCAATTTCATGATATCCAGAAGTTCCTTCTTCTGATCGGAATCTGGCATGGCCTTCAATAGCTCTTGTCCCCTCTCCCACAGAGCATTCTGGTACAGGACCATATGCATCAGGAAGTTAAGGGACCGGATGGAACAGGTGGAAGCAGAATAAACTTTCTTGCCCATCTGGTCCAAATACCGAGACTCTGGATTGAGAGGCTGCGAGCTAAGGTGCTTCGGCTGCCTGGATTTGTCATGGGCAGCCGTGATCACCGAAGAGTCCGCCTGAGGGTTCTCTGCTAGAAAAGCTTCTATCCTCGGGGCCTTATACAGCCTATCTGACTTCTTGGGAACAGCCGGGATGGAAGCTGGACGCCTCCAGGTAGTCCAAGTCAGGTCCTGGAAGGTGTCTACTAAAGGAGGGACCACTAGTGGTTTCGGCTCCTTCTGCCTCAGGTATTTTGCCAATCTCCGGCATTCCGGATCCAGGTCCTCTGTTTCCCACTCATTGGAGGCTTGGATATGCCTCATGACGTCCATGAAGGTTGGATCATCGGGAGGTGAGCGAGGCTGGTTCTTTTCTCCCGGATACCGCTCTACGCTCAGAGGGGAAGATGACGAAAACGAAGAAGAGGGAGACAGACTATATAGTCTGGAATAGTCTGATCTCTCCTTATGACCAGACTCCTTCTGTCGTCGATAACTGGAGGACTGACGTCGGTCCGAAGACAGACTCCGGTCCTGAGACTGGCGACAGAGCAAAGACCGACATCCGTCAGAGAATCAACATTGGGAGCGCTGTCGTCTAGAAGAACGAGAAGGGCTACATGTATGAGACCTGGACCGGCGACAGTCTCCAGAGTCCTTGGAGTGTCGGCGGTGGTCTCCAGACCGGGCGCGGGAAAGAGCCCTAGAAGGAGGTGTAGGCGGTCGCTGCAGGGACTTCCTCGGGAAAGGCTCACCTCCCGGCTGTGGTTTGCCCGGTACTGGTGTCTGGGCCAGCGACGGGGGGGGGAGTCCGCTTCTAGACCTGCCCCCACCAAAAGGAGAACAACTCCTGCAGCTCGTCCTTCGAAAAAAGCTCAGCAGCTCGGCCCGGAAAGGGAGTATCCAGGACATCGGCCTGCGAAGGAGAGCCCTCCTGGGGGCCCAAGGGGGAGGAGGACTTGGGAGACGCGAATGTCGGCTCTTCCATGGCCGATCCCTCACCTAGCGCTTCAACCGGCGTTGGTGGTGGTACCGATGACAGGGTGCCGACGGAGAGTCCTTGGGCTCTGGGGGTGTGCCTTTAGAAGGCAGCGCCGGTGCCTTGGCAGGTGGGGCCGCAGCTTTCACCTCCAAGGGCTTGGTGGTAACCCTTAGCGGGGTTACCTTCGGCTTGGCTGGCTTCTCCCTCGAAAGGCCGGCCTTGGCCTGTGACAACTTGGGACGCTCTCCCAAGCCCAGGGAAGGACGGGCCTTCTTGGGAGATGGCCGCGAACGAGATCGGGACTGCATCCAGGACCAGTGCCGGGACAAACTACGGTCTTTCCCGTGGCACTTGGCTGTTTCTTTGTGCTTCCCCTCGGAGGAGTGCAGATCCATCTTCTTCTCCAGTAAAAAAGCCTTCAGGGACTTCAGATGTCAGATCCGGGTCTGGCTGGTAAACGCCTGGCAGGCTGAGCAGGCCTTGGTATCGTGGTCCGGCCCGAGGCAGAAGACACAACTTTTGTGCCCGTCCTTGGCAGGGATCTGCCTCCCACACTCACACTTATTCTGATGGGGATCTGGCGAGGCAGACGACGGTGAAGACATCCGTCAATGAACTGCAAAAACCATCGGAAAACGGCCTGATGACGGTAACTTGAAAAAAACATGGAAAAACGGCAGCAAAAAGCGGGTTTTCAAAAGGTAGTTTAGCTGTTCCTGGCAAGCTGTAACTAAGTATTTCTCTTTACATGTGGGACGCGGCAGGAAAAGAACGGAGGTGGAGCTGGGTCCGCCCCCTTTTTGTACCAGGGCCGGCGTCGGGGCGGTCCCTGCTGTATACTGCTGGCTGAAAATATTTTCGGAGGGTCCTAGTGCCTGCGGCATAGTCCTAATTGTTATAGCCTGCTGCAAGAGCTCCCACTCGAAGTAAGATCTGTGTTTATCAGGTGGTTTCAGTGTTGTGTAACTGTGCTTAGCCCGCTCTGTTTCACTGTTGTGTAACAGTGTTTAGCCAGCTATTTCAGTATTGTGCAACTGTATTTAGCTGGCTCTCTTCCAGTGCTGTGTACCTGTGTTTAGCTGGCTCAGTTTCACTGTTGTGTAACAGTGTTTAGCCAGCTCTGTTCCAGTGTTATGTAACTGTTTAGCTGGCTCTGTTTCAGTGTTGTGTAACTGTTAGCCAGCTGTTTCACTACTGTGTAACTGTGTTTAGCCAGCTCTGTTTCACTACTGTGTAACTTTGTTTAGTCGGTTCTGTTTCAGTGTTGTGTAACTGTTTACTGGCTCTCTTACAGTGCTGTGTACCTGTGTTCAGTCATGTCTGTTTCAGAGTTGTGTAATAATGTTTTGCCGGCTCTGTTTCACTGCTGTGAAACTGTGTTTAGCTGGCTCTGATTCAGTGTTGGTTCAGCCAGCACGGTTTCAGTGCTGTGTTACTGTGTTTAGCCACCTGCTGTGTAACTTTTGTTTAGCTGGCTCTTTTTCAGTGCTGTGTAACAGTGTTTAGCGGGCTCTGTTTCAGTGCTGTGTAACGTTTAGCAATATCTGTTTTAGTGCTACATAATAGTGCTTAGCCAGGTCAGTTCAGTGTTGTGCACCTATGTTTAGCTGGCTCTGTTTCAGTGCTGTGTAACTGTGATTAGCCATCTGTGTTTCATTGCTATGTAACTGTTCATCCATCTCTGTTTCAGTGCTGTGTAACTGTGTTTAGTTTGCTCTGTTTCAGTGCCGTGTAACTGTTTAGCCGGTTCTGTTTCAGTATTCTGTAACTCTGTTTAGCAGGCTCTCTCTCTGTGCTGTTAACTGTGTTTAGGTAACTCTGTTTCAGTGTTGTGTAACTGTTCAGCAATATCTGTTTTAGCGTTATGTAATAGAGTTAGCCAGGTCAGTTCAATGTTGTGCAACTGTGTTTAGCTGGCTCTGTTTCAGTGCTGTGTAACTGTTTAGCAATATGTTTTAGTGCTACGTAATAGTGCTTAGCCAGGTCAGTTTAGTGTTGTGCACCTGTGTTTAGCTGGCTCTGTTTCAGTGCTGTGTAACTGTGATTAGCCATCTGTGTTTCATTGCTGTGTAACTGTTCATCCATCTCTGTTTCAGTGCTGTGTAACCGTGTTTAGTTGGCTCTGTTTCAGTGTTCTGTGACTGTTTAGCAGGCTCTCTCTCAGTGCTGTGTAACTCTGTTTAAGTGTTGTGTAACTGTTTAGTAATATCTCTTTTAGTGCTATGTAACAGTGCTTAGCCAGGTCAGTTCAGTGTTGTGCAACTGTGTTTAGCTGACTATGTTTCAGTACCGAAACTGTTCAGCTGGCTCTGTTTCAGTGCTATGTAACTATGTTTAGCCGGCTCTGTTTCAGTGCTGTGTAACTGTGTTTAGCTGGCTTTGTTTCAGTACTGTGCAACTGTTTAGCTGGCTTTGTTTCAGTACTGTGCAACTGTTTAGCTGGCTCTGTTTCAGTGATCTGTAACTATGTTTAGCCAGCTCTATTTCAGCGCTGTGTGTGTTTAGCCATCTCTGTTTCACTGCTGTGCAACTGTTCATTCATCTCTGTTTCAGTGCTGTATAACTATATTTAGCTGACTCAGTTTCAGTGCTGTGTAATTGTTTAGCAGTCTCTTTTTCAGTGCTCTTTAACTATGTTTAGCCAGCTGTTTCATTGCTGTGTAATTGTGTTTATCTGGCTGTTTCAGTGCTGTGTAATTGTGTTTAGTCAGCTCTGTTTCAGTGTTGTGTAACTGTTTAGCTGGCTCTGTTTCAGTGTGTGTGTGTGTGTGTGTGTGTGTGTATAACAGTGTTTAGCCAGCTCTGTTTCAATGTTGTGTAACTGTTTCAGTGCTGTGTAACTATGTTTAGCCGGCTCTGTTTCAGTGCTGTTACTGTGCTTAGTTGGCTCTGTTTCAGTACTGTGTAACAGTTTGGCTGGATCTGTTTCAGTACTGTGTAAGTGTTTAGCCATCTCTTTTTCAGTGCTGTGTAACTATGTTTAGCCAGCTCTGTTTCAGTGCTGTGTAACTGTGTTTAGTTGAGTCTGTTTCAGTGTTGTGTAACTGTTTAGCTGGTTCTGTTTCAGTGTTGTGTAACTGCATTTAGTCGGCTGTTTCAGTGCTGTCTAACTGTGTTTAGCTGGCTCTGTTTCAGTGTTGTACAACTGTTAAACCAGGTCTATTTCAGTGCTGTGCAACTGTGTTTAGGTGACTCTTTTTTTCAATGTTGTGTACATATGTTTAGCCACCTTTATCTCAATGCTATGTAGCTGTGTGTAGGCAACCCTTTTTCAGAGTTGTGTAGCTGTGTTTAGCCAGCTCTGTTTCAGTGCTGTGTAATTGTTTAGCAATATCTATTTTAGTGCTATGTAGCTGTGCTTAGCCAGGTCAGTTCAGTGTTGTGCAACTGTGTTTAGTTGGCTCTGTTTCAGTGCTGTGTAACTGTGTTTAGCAGTTTTTGTTTCATTACTGTGTAACTGTTCATCCATCTCTGTTTCAATGCTGTGTAACTATGTTTGGCCGGCTGTTTCAGTGCTGTGTAACTTTGTTTATCTGGATCTGTTTCAGTGCTCTGTAACTGTGTTTATCTGGCTATGTTTCAGTGCTGTGTAACTGTGTTTAGTTGGCTCTGTCTCAGTGTTGTGTAACTGTTTAGCTGCTCCATTTCAGTGTGTGTAACAGTGTTTAGCCGGCTCTGCTTCAGTGCTGTGTAACTGCGTTTAGCTGGCTCTGTTTCAGTGTTATGTAACTGTTTAGCCAGGTCTATTTCAGTATTGTGTCACTGTATTTAGGTGACTCTTTTTTCAATGTTGTGTAAGTGTGTTTAGCCATCTCTATTTCAATGACACGTAACTGTGTGTAGGCGACTCTTTTTCAGAGTTGTGCAACTGTATTTAGCTGGCTCTGTTTCAGTGTTGTGCAACTGTGTTCAGTTGGCTCTGTTTCAGTACTGTTTAACTCTGTGTAGCCAGCTCTGTTTTAGTGAGGGCTAGAAATAATTTTTTGTGGATGTCCGTCCAAGGGACAGGTGCAATATTCATTTAATTGTCCACAAATTTAACACAGAAACACAGAAGCATAGAACTGATGTCAAATAAGGACCTCTTGGTCCACATTGTCTGCTCATTTTCCCTACCTGTTTCATATACTCCAGATCCGAAATGATCTGCGACTTACCCTCTCTTTCCTATTGCTAGAGTTCCATTATGTCTGTCCCATGCATTTTTGAATTCCCCTAACATTTTTGCCCCCACGACCTCTGCAAAGAGGCTGTTCCATGCATCCACCACCCTTTCCATGCAAAAATACTTTCTCACGTTACCCCTGAGTCTTATTTTATTTACTTATTACTAGGATTACAAATACCTTTGAACCAAGGGTTCTTTTACAAAGGTTCCGCGTCAGCAATGGGTGCAAGCAAAACAGCGGTAAGATGCAATACAGGGTCAAGAGGTAAACATAGAAGTAGGCAGAGGTAAGATACAATACAGGTCATGAGGTTAACTTAGTAGCAAAAGACAATACATGTGTATAGACTAGCACAGTAGCAAACAGTCAGTGGCAAATATCAATGCACAATTAACAATATGGGTGTGCATATATAGCAAGACACAAATACAAATAAAAACTATCCTAGGGGTGATGTAAGTGGAACAAGGGGTGGGGATAAGAGGGGGTAGGCAGTCAAGGATTTGACATTGTCGTAAGTGCAAGAACAGAAAGATAAGTGCTAGGTAGTCTGGGGTGGAGCACCAAGAGATAGGGTGATAGGGAGGGGGAGACAGGAGGAGAGGAGTGGGAGAGGGGTGGAATAGTAGGTGAGAGGGGTAGAATGGTAGGTGGGGGTGGGAGAGAGATGGGGAGTAGCAGCAGATGGAGGGGTGGAGAGAAATGGGGAGGGTAGCAAGGGAGGAGAGAAGAGGAGGGAGAGGTGAAACAAAGCCGCAAGCCTAGGCAGAGCAGTCATAACTGCTGAGGTCAGTGAGGTGATGGCAGAGTTTACGTTTGAATGGGCCAAGCTTGTTTTCAGCTGCAATTTCAGGGGAAAGGTTGTTTAGCAGCAGGAGGGCCCTGGTGTGGAAAGCACATTGAGCCTGTCCGGTACGGCAGAATGGAACGATAAATGTTGGTTTGAGGGAACTGCACGTAAAATGTACAGTGACTGCGGGCAACATTAAGGCATGAGTTGCAGGGGCTGTGAGGTTAAGACAAATTTTGTTAGCCAGTAGGCAGGTCTGGTAGACAAGTCTACTATTTAGATTGAGCCAGCTGGATTGCTTATAGAGATCACAGGTATGCGTATGCTTCCCTGCACCAGTGAGAAGTCTACAGCATTTGTTAAGGGCTGTCTTGACCGGTTTTATGGTGGTATAAATGGCAGCCCCATAGAAGACAAGCCCATAATCAATGACGGGTAGGACTGAGGCAGTTATGGCTGTGCGCATAGCTTCTTTGGTAAGACAGCGACGGTGGCGGTAGAGGACCCCAATTCTTGAGTTGACTGATTTTGAGATGTGTTGAACATGTGAGCTGAAAGACATTGTGCAATGAAGGGTAATACCAAGGTATTTAAACTCCTGCACTTGCTCAAGTGGCTGTTCAAGTTCATTATGTATGGTGAAGTTTATGGATCTGTATTTGCTGTGAGAGCTATGGAACAGCATGGACTTTGTTTTTTGTAATTCATCAACAATTTATACTGGGGACGTCAAGTTTCAACTACGCTGAAGTTCATCTGTAGCACCTTGGAGAGCGAGACGGGGTCAGTATGGGAGGAATAGAAGACAGCATAATGGGCATAGAGTATTAAGTTATTATTGCAAGCTGCAGGAAGAGTATTGATGAAAAGGCTGAAAAGTAGAGGGCCAAGGATGGAACCCTGGGGTACACCAGAGTGGACAGGGAAGGACACTTGAGAGAGAGTCAACGATTTTGACTTTTTGGCTCCTTGCCGAGAGGTAGCTTTCAAACCATTTGGTTACATCATTAGATAGTCCAAGGGAGGAGAGTGAGTGAAGCAGGAGCTGGTGGTTCACAGTGTCAAATGCCTTGGTCAAATCAATGAACACCGCACCCAGTAGGTGGCCAGTGTCAATCGCCTTATGAATATGGCTGGTGAAGTCAAGCAGGGCAGTGGTAGTACTATGGTCTTTTCTAAAGCCGTGTTGTTGCAGGCAGAGTAAGTTATATTTATTGAGCTGTTCAGACAACTGGTGAGCTACAATTCATTCCAATGCCTTGGAGAGTGGTGGGAGGCTAGAGGTAGGGCGGTAGTTAGACAGAAGAGACCTATCACCGCTTTTATGAACGGGTGTGACCACTGCTGATTTCCAGAGCTGCGGGAATTGTTTATGAGAGAGTGAGAGACTCAGAAGTTTAGTGAGAGGTTGTAGGACAACATCAAGGGAGAGAGAGAGAGAGAGAGAGAGAGAGAAAGAGAGAGTTTGAGGTCAAGGGTATCGTTGCTGAAACTGGCTTTGCTTAGCACTTTAAGATATAGGTTAGCTTCAGACATGGATACCCTCTTAAAGGAGAATGGGGAGGTATTACTGTGGAGAATGATTTTATTATTGAGGCAGGGCCAGGCAGAGTTGTCAAAGAAGTTGGGGGGAAGGACACTGCCAAGATCAGTAAATGCGAGATTAAAGGAGTCCGCTATTTCTTTGGGGTCCTGTAAAGTGGAGCCATTAACCTCAATCATAGTGGGGGAGGATTTTTTTTTTTTTCGTCAAGTTGTTTATTGTTCTTCCAAAATACATTTAAAATTTTGGACATAAGATTCAAATCCAAAAAAATCAATAATCTATACAAAACACATTCTAACGTTCTAAAATTTCATCAATGTTCGTTCATGATGGATTCTCCTCCCATACGCCTTTTTTTTTAAACTAATAACAGTTGAAAAAAAGTTAAAACATAATATTGCATTGTTCACATTCCCAAGATGGAGCAAGATAAATATGGGATCATAATCCAAATTTAAATATCTTTGTAAAAATTCAGCTAAAATCAGGTTTTTTCTCTTGTTATACAAGGGACATTGTAAAACTATATGATATAAAGTTTCCTTAAACCCTTTATTACAAGGACATTCATCAATATTATGATTTGTGAGGGAAGAAAAGCGACTATAATATGTGAATTTAGAATTAATTATTCCAAATCTTGCCTGTGTTAGCACCTTACAAATGTTCAGAGCTATAGGAAGATATAAATATTGTTCTGTTAATGAATCTATTTTGTTCTTACCAAGCCAAATAGCTTGTTTTTGAAGTCTGACCATCCTTAGTTGGCTATTCAGAGCAACATCAAAGATTTTATTTTTTTATTTTATCTCTATAGGTGCTAGATCTCTCCAGAGATGAATGCAGTTTAATTTTTGTAAATTAGTAATTAAAGCTCTTAACCATGGAGAAGTGAAGCCAAAAATGTCCTATGACTGTTTTTCTTTAAGACAATAAAGCAATAGTTTATTATTATGTTTATTCAAAATCCTAAGCCAGAATGAATGGAGTCTAAAAATAACCAAATCCACCAAAGGAATTCTGCCTAATTCAGCTCGAACTAATACACTAGCTGTAGACTGAGGATATTGGAGTGTTGCTTTACAATAGTAAGATAATGGATATTCTAGCTTTGGATTACATTTAACACCCCAAATTTCGGCACCATGTAATAAAATTGGGGTGATCTTTGACTATCCTGCTTTGATAGCCGGGGTTATTGATAATCCACTAAATTAATGATTAAAACTAAGAAGGTGCCTTAGCTACGTGCTTTGCTTAATTAATCTGAACATCATGACGCAAGTTCCACTAACCGGTTGAGGAAAATGTTATACCAAGATAACAATACGATTTAACTATTTCTATTTGTGTGTTGTTTAACATAAATTTTAGTTTTGTTAAGTCCAAATACCATTATCTTTGTTTTTTCAAGACTGATTCTCAAATTTAAATGATCACATTTGTGTTTTAACTGATCTATTTTGATTTGTAACCCTTTTTTGGATAAAGCAAAAAGAACCAAGTCATCAGCATAAGCCAAAATATTAATATAATGATTATTAATTTTAGGCAAATCCAACGATAGTGATTCATCAAAAGAGAGCAACAAGTCAATATAAAGGTTAAACAGGAGTGGGGCCAGTAAACACCCCTGCTTGACCCTTCCATTTGTTTTAAAATATGCTGAGATGTTACCCAATGTATCATATCTAATCGCTGTGCTGGTTTCAGAATATAATAAAAAAAAAATGGGTGTTAACAAGTTAATGGGTATACCACGTTCTAATAAAATCTTCCAAAGGCTTTCTCTATTTGCAGAATCAAATGCCCCACAAAAATCAATAAACAAAGCATACAGATTCATTTTCCTGTACAATTTGTACTTTTCAATTAAGTGGGTCAATACGAAAATGTGATCTAAAGTTGAGAAATCCTCCTGAAATCCGGCTTGGAATTCTGAAAGAGGACTAAATTTGTTAATCCAATTTTGAAGCCTATTTAATAATATCCTGCCAAAGATTTTACTACTAATATCAATACGACTTATAGGCTGATATGTATTAGGATTTTGTAATGACCCTTTTTTGTGAACCGGAATGATGATAATTTTACGCCAGGAAGTTGGAACATATTTTTCTCGGAGACATGAGTTAAAGAATTTAATGAAAAAAGGAACCCAGAAATTAGGATTTTCTTTATAAACTTCTCCTGGGATAGAATAAGGTCCTGGCGCCTTGTGATTAGCCAAATTAGAAATCGCCTGCTCGACTTCTGGGTAAGTAAATTCCAGAGGTTGATAGGAATCCCTCATCATCCATTCCGGAATTCTAAAATAAACCCCTAAGTCTGAATCATTCATAAATAGTTCGGAAAAATAAGAAACCCAGATTTCTTTTGGAATATATACTGACATGGATGGTTTGTAAAGCTTAACACCCTTAGCCACTAATAACCAAAAAGCTTTCATGTCATTATTTTGTACAGTTTCTAGCATGTATGCCCATTGTTTTTGAGTAAACTCATGTTTCTTATATTTCAAAAATGTTTTATATTGTTTCCTTGCTCTATTTATAGATAATGTGGGTTCTAGATGGATTTTTGGATGCATTTTTGATCATAATTCCTAATCTTCGTTTCTCTTCAATACATTGTTGGTTGAACCAAGTTAACAACTTGGGAGTTGAATTTTTATAAGAATATATTACAGATTTAATATTAGAATAACATTCCTCTAGGTGTTTATTTATATTTTGTACTGGGTAATTATCATGAAGCAATGCGAATAGTGAGATTGTACTAGTAGAATAGATTATATCAGCTACTTTATCCATATTTTTATTATTCAAACGAAGTTTATATTTACCTCTAAGAAAAAGAGAAGGGAGAGGAAGGGTGTTTGAAATGATCGTAGAATTATACGTCATAGTGTCTACCTTGACCAATAAAGCCGCATGGTCACTTTCTGGCATCATTGTAACTTTAAATCCATGGAAATGATTATAACTTTCTGGAGAAATCATTAGGTAATCTATGATGCTCCTCCCATTTGAAGAAATTAAAGTAAATGCTCCATCCTGATCACTTTCCCCTCTCCCATTTAAAATAATTACCGTTGTTTATAAAATCCATCAGTTTAAAACCAACTCCGTTTACTACTTTATCTGCAGAAACCCTCGGTTCTAGGTCTCCCATATAGATCTGAGACTGTAGTGTATCCAAATTATCATATTTGGCTATTCTAGCATTTAAATCTCTGCCGATTATAATAATGTCTATTTGGTGTTTTAAATAGAGGGAATCAATTTCTGAAGACAGCTGGGACCAAGGGTCATTTTCCTCAGAGAGATGAAAATTAGGAGGAAAGTACACATTAGTAATAAAAAAAAAACAAGTTATCCCAGCTTACAATTATATGCTGCACTTCTTTCTTCAATGAAATATGCTCTATAATACGTATAACATCTCTAATTTTAATATGTGTGGCTAGACCCCCTCTCGGTCTCCCATATTTTTCTTCTTTTGTAGCTGGAACTTCACATAGCATAAAGCCACTGATATATATTTTCGAAGTAGCCCAGGTCTCTTGGAATAATAGAATATCAAACTTTGAAATGTAAGCCTGCCAGTTTAAATCAGCCAATTTAGTTTTTAGGCCTGCAATATTCCATGAAATAAAATTATGTGGCTCAGCAGATTGGATATTAGCCAGCACAAGATCAGCTCCATTATTATCATTGCGGTATGAGGTTTCCCTTAAAGCTGGCAGTCATTTTTTATCTAATTTATTTTCAGACTTCTTGTCGTAACTTACCCTATCCATAAAATCCACCATGTGAATGTTATATTTATCAAGTTTATGAGTATTTAACATAAGATAATTGTAAGTGTCTAGGGATTTAATTTCTATGTCTACTTGGGAATCCAATTGTTCTGAAAAAATTCTACTAACAAATCCCAAATCTTGAGGGCGTATATTACAGTCAAGACTTAAAGCAAATAATGACTGAATGTAAGTTGTCAGTCTGTTGGTATTTTCCCCCTCAAATTTCTGGATTCCAAACACAGACACTCTTCGACAAAAATGATCATTATCAAAATTCCAATTTAGCAAAGATAAAGTGGAAGTAATATTTCCCTTAGAACACTTAGTGGGAGCTGGAGATCCATGAGCAAACTTTCAAATTGTGGACCAATTTACTGGGAATGAAATGAGTAAGTCCAATTTATTAATTAGGCAATGATTAGCCCATATGGACTTAGCAATGTCCATGTTAGATAGTAATACATAGACTGGAATGTTAGGAAGTGAATGGTCTCTATAAACTAGTTTAATATCCTCAATTGCAATATCTAATTCCAATTCAGTAGTAAGAAGATGAAAAATCAAGTAATATAATGAAACTTCAGTTTCATAGGGCTTTAGAAAAATATGCTCGAGTTTAAAAATGACCTCTTTCCCAGAAAAGGTAAGTTGTTCCACAGGAGGAAGGGGAAATAGATCTGCATCTGACACTATTTCCAAAAAATGGTTACCGGTCATCTTCTTTAGAGATACAGAAGGGTTTAAAGTCTTAGGTTGGTCATTCTCTAAATTGATCATGATGACCCTGGAAGAAGAGCTTACAGGTACTGTTTCTGAGAGAATATTTCCATCCTCTTTAAGTTTCTCAGGACACTCTTTAGCATGATTTGGTAAAGCTAGGTCCTGCTCTTTACCATTCACAGAAGTTACTGACAATGGGTTCTGAGTTAAATTGGAATCAACAATATTGATAGCATTAGAGGAAATATCCTCTTTGCTTTTTATTTTGTTTTCCTTTTTATTTTTACGAGACCTAATTTTCTTTTTTAAATTTTTATGCAGAGAAGTTCCTCTCTTAATTTTGTTAGGTAAAGGAGATATATAAATTGAAGAAAAAGATGGTCTTTGATTTCCTTTTTCTCTACTCATATCTCCCCTTACCAAGTTGTCCACTTTAGAGGGTAAGTGCGAAAATTTGTTAGAAAGGATACCAGAGAGATTCTCTATGTGAAGCTTAAGATCTTTAAAGGCTTCAAGTAGCACAATATTAGCCATACCAGGGTGTGCTAAAGCCTTAATCGTATATTTAGAGATGGTATCCGGGCAAGCTAATAGAATTTCCAGATCAAGATCTATATTTTCTACCTCTTTGTCAAGCCTACTAAATACTTGTTTGGGTGAACCTGCCAAGAAAAAAGACTTTTCCTGATGGAGGGGGGAAGAGTCTAAAGTAACATGGGAGTCAGCAGGGCTAAAAAAATGCAACTCAGTTGGGTATAAAGAAAGCTCTGGACCTTCAGACATAGGTGAAAACTTAGTCTGTGTTGGGTCACTACCCAGCTGTGCAGGTATAGAAATATCTATACTCTTATTTTCAATAGAATGCTTTAGTGGGGACTCACTTTTTTTAGATTTAAAAGAACATAGATAAATTGGAAAAAAAACAGTTTTTTTTTTGATTATGGACTTTTAGTCCATGGGTAAACTGCTTTAATTTATTAACTTCCTCTGCTTATCTGATAAAGTCCCTAGATTCCTCAAATCCTCCAGGAAGCACGTGGGAATCGATGATTTCTGTTTCAATGTGATCAACATAGTCACTATTATTAGTATTCAGATTAAATAAACTGTTAAAAGTATGAGAACCATTATTTGAAAGAGTAACCATAAAAGAATCAGATACTGGAGTATTCTGAGGAACAGAATTAATATTATACTGAGGCATTAGTGGTTTGGGAAATGATGCTTCTGTTGATAAGGGGGGTAGAGTTATAGTCAATTCCATTATCTTTCTTAAGTTGCATAGGTAATATAAATTTTTTGTAAAGTCTCATGTGTACTAATCCCTTGTGGAGAATTACTATAATTACCATAGTCCTTAGGTGTAGATGACGCAATGGATGATGCTACGCCAATAGGAGACAACCCCTGCATATAAACGCAGCAGTTTCTCCCATGACTGCCACGTTTCTCCACTTTTGCAACTGTAGTGTTATCCCCCTTCTTTAACTGCGCAACCTTCAACTCCCTGTCACTTCTAATGAACATGATATTGCTAAATAATAACTTCTGCGCTTTTGTTAAAGTCTTTTATCCTTTCCATGGGCACTATGTATAAAACCAAAATCTGAATAAACTATACCAAAATGGAAAAAAAAAAAGACTGGTTAAAACGAATCCAGAAACCTAGGAACAATCATTAAAACAGAACAGTTTCAATAGGTGACCAATTGTTTCCAGAGCAGAATCCCTTAGGATAACCGTTATACTAATGTAATAAAAATCCCTTGGAAATACACATACAGCTAAAAAATGTGGTGTAATGTAGTTCGAAAGTTTTAAAAGTCAGGATACCGGTTTCCGTACTGTTAAGTTCGTCTTCACTTCGTCTGCGCTACGGGGGTTCAAATCAGTGGTTCACTCTGTGTCTTCAAAATGATAATATTTTCACAACAAAAAGTCTCAGCACCCCCAGTTTGTAGGGTCTATTTTTTTAAGATGCTATATTTGCCATCGATATCTAACAATTGAAGTTTACAATGACATTTACTACAAAACAAGAGCCTGCTTTGATTTGAAATTTTTCAGCTCCGAGTGGTGCTCGTGCCACGCACGCTCACGCGGTAGCAGCACAAGCCTTTTGTAGGATAACTTCCCCTCCTCTCCAGCTGACGTGCACCATCAGCCACAGGATTCTTCCTGATGACCCGTCTTGCAATTATGTTCCCCAGGAAGTTTAAACACACAGTCAGGTCATTAAATTGTAGAGAGGAGTCACGGCACAATACGTTGTTTTAAAATCTCAGGTCACAGTCTCAGGGTCAGTGCAGGGAAAAAGCGAACCGGGGGAGGATTTGCTTGGTTTACCCATGAGGCTCTTGATGTTCTCCCAGAAGGGTTTGCTATTTTTCCAGGAGTTAGTAAGTTCCTGGTTGTAGAAGACTTGCTTGGCTCTGCATATAGCTATTGTGCATTGGTTCCTAACCACCTTATAGAGCTGCATATCGTGTGGTTTCCCTGAGTCCATGGCTCGGTGCCAGAGGTTATCTCGGTTTCGCATCATGGAGATGATTTCTGAGTTAATCCAGTGATTAGTGGTAGACTGAGTTTTGCATTTATGTAGGGGGGCAAAACTGTAACAAACTTTGTTAAACTGGGCAACGAAGAAGTCAAGTGCTTGGTCGATACTGCTCAAGGAGTCAAGGGGTGTCCAGTCAACCACTGACAGGGCAGCAAGGAATTGTGGAAGCTTTCCTTTTGTTAAGATTCTTTTATAGGAAAATGAGGACTTAGGTTTAGGTGCCTTGTTTGACCAGTGGCAAATAACTGGGGAGTGATCACTGAGGGCATCTGGGAGAACTTCCATATTAGTGATTCTACTGGGATGAGAGGTGAGGTTCAGGTCAAGTAAGGAGCTACTACCAGACTTATAATTAAACCTAGTAGGAAAGGCAACCATTTGAGTAATGTTTAGGGCAGCAATGGGTCGGCGTCTGGAGCGAGCCATTTACATTTAGGTCACCCATTACAATTGTCTCACCACAGGAGGTGCTGTCATCAATGAAGTTTGTGATAATTTGGAAGCCTGTAACATGTTCACGCGGCGGGATGTATACTGATGCAACTGTGAGGGATTTCCCCTGCTGGCCCAGGATTATTTTAACTGCTAGGATTTGAGAGTTGTTTGCGGGCGGGGTAATGGGATGACTAACCCTTTAAGAGTTTCCCTTAAATAAATGGTGCCACCACCCCCTCTCTTGGCAATTCTGTCGAGTCGGAACAGGGCATAGCCTGGAATGGATACAGCATTGTCTGGGACCTTAGGAGAGAGCCAAGTTTCGTTAAGGGCTATAACATCCAGCCTATGTTGTAACACCCAGACTTGGAGTGCATCGAGCTTAGCTGGCAGACTGCAGATGTTAAGTATCGCCAGCTTGATGGAGTCTTGTTTCTCGTGTTGTTCATATGCCGAGGTGGGCGGACCGGGGTTTGGGTGTACGTTCCCAGCTAGGAGCACGAGGAGAAAAGCAATCCTAGCAAGACAGTGAGCAAGGAACTTGTGAGCTGAACGCCGTCTACTTCTGATGGATTTTTCAGCTGGTGTGTTACTGCAGGGCATGAGTAATTGAAGGAGAATGAATACTCAGGGATGGGGAGGAGATTATTATTGTGGGAGGCTAGCATGGGAGCACAGTAGTGTGTTTTGGATGGCGGTAGTGTACACACCAAGGGATATATCCCAACATAGAGTGGCGATGCTGGTAAATGAGTGGGGTACCAGTGCTAGTGGAGTTGAGGGGTATGAAAAACAGAAGTAGAGGCAGCATTAAAAAGGTGTTTATGGACATAGTGAAAAGAGGTACAAGTGTCCAAAGCAGAGGGTAAGGCGAGAGTGCAGAGCTTATGAAGTTAGGGTGGTGGAGGGGAGTAAAACAGGGCAGACTGTTAGGCAACAGGGAGTGATCCTAAAAGCACAGACCTTGACAGAAGTAGAAGAGGGAGGGGGCAAAGAATGATAGATTGGATTGGGTAAGTGTGCTTATAATTGGGCCCTCTAGTGGCTAAAAAATATAATCTGCTAATGGAGGAAAAAAAAAAAAAAAAAAAAGGAAATTTAGGCAGCAGAGAGATGAGCTCCAGGGGACTACAAATCTCCAGGAGCTGAAGCCAGTCAGGGAGAGATAGAGTGCTGAATCTGCCTATAGTAGACCCAATTTCAGGCACCATCCACCAACTGAGTTCATGGCTAGCAAGCTGGACTGGAGCTGCTTTTCCGAAGTGTACCTGGAATCTTGCTCTTGAGGGCAGGCTGGGGAGCACTCTGCGGCCAGCTGCGCTCAGCACCAGATCGCTAGTGCAGAAGATGGAGTCCCCCTCAGGGAATCCTGGAATCTTGCTCTTGAAGGCAGGCTGGGGAGCACCCTGTGGCCAGCTGCGCTCAGCAGCAGACCGCTAGTGCAAAAGATGGGGTCCCCTCAGGGAATCCTCATATCATGACCCCTTGTTTTTGAAACTCTCCATTATATTCACCCCCCCCCATTCATCCAGGGAGTACATATTGAGATCCTCTAGTTGCCCCTCGTATGACTTCTGGTTCAGCCTCCCCATCTCCCGTCTCTGAAGCTCTTACTGCCCTGACAGAGGGTGTGAAATGATTGTCTCAGCCATTTAAACTCCTCTCTTTTATCTCTAAATAGTCTCCCCCTCTTTCTGCCCTGACAATCTCACCGGAAAAGGGCTTTCAAATATGGGTTTCCAGCCCTTACAATGGATTTTAATTAGCTTTACCCAAGCCATTTTAGTACAGTCCTGAAAATGTTTTTTAATTTGCATCCCCAAAACTCTGGTACGTATAAACAAGAGCTAGTCTTGGGCTGCTACTGCAAGTACAGCACACAGAGAAATGAGGTATGCAGTGCAGAAAGTAAAAGGAAGACGGGCAATACAGGATGACAAGGAACATATGTGTAATCGAATTCTACTTCAGCGCCATTTTTATTTCTGCTGCTTGTCGAAGTCACTAACTGCATAGAAAAGCTCATCACGAGAAGTGGGGTTGAATGGATCTCGCAATATGTGACACCATGATGCTGAGACATCCATCCATAGCCCGTTACCAGTGGCAACACGTCCTGGGTTCTAGTGCCAGCTAATACTTTTTCACTCGGTGCCTGTCCCAGGGACAGGCAGAAAAATTAAACTAGCTGTTCCTGGGGGAAACTGAGTGTCTGGGACAGGTAGACAGGAGGTTATTTCAACCCCTGGTTTCAATGCTGTGTAACTGTGTTTAGTCACCAGTTTCAGTGTTGTGTAGCTGTGTTTAGCTAACTCAATTTCAGTGTTGTGTAACTGTTCAGCCATCTCAGTTCCAGTGTTGTGTAACTGTGTTTTGGTGACTTTTTTCAATGTTGTTTAAGTGTGTTTAGCTGGCTCTATTTCAATGCTATGTAACTGTGTAGGTGACTCTTTTTCAGAGTTGTGTGTGTTTAACTGGCTCTGTTTCAGTGTTGTGTAACTGTGTTTAGAAGACTGTTTCAGTGTTGTGTAACTGTGTTTAGCCTGCTCTGTTTCAGTGCTGTTTGGCCGGCTGTGTTTCACTGTTATGTAACTGTGTTTAGCTGACTCTGTTTCACTGTTGTGCAACTATTTAGCCAGCTCTGTTTCACTTCGGTGTAACTGTGTCTAGCCATCTCTGTTTCAGTACTGTGTAACTCTGTTTAGTCGTTTCTGTTTCAGTGCTGTGTAAGTGAGTTTTTGCTGGCTCTTTTCCAGTGCTGTGTACCCATGTTCAGTCGTATCTGTTTCACTGTTGTGCGACTGTGTTTAGCCGGCTCTGTTTCACTGTAACTGTGTTTAGCCGGCTCTGATTCAGTATTCTGTAACTGTTTTGCCAGCAATGTTTCAGTGCTGTGTAACTGTTTACCTGGCTCTGTTTCCATGCTGTGTAACAGTGTTTAGCCAGCACTGTTTCAGTGCTGTGTAACAGTGTTTAGGCAACTCTGTTTCAGGGCTGTGTAGCTCTTTAGCCGGTACCGTTTCAGTGCTGTGTAACTGTTTAGCCGGCTCTGTTTCAGTGCTGTGTAACTGTGTTTTAGCTAGATTTGTTCAGTGTTGTATAACTGTGTTTAGCCAGCTCCAGTGCTGTGTAACTGTTTAGCCGGCTCTGTTTCAGTGCTGTGTAACTGTGTTTTAGCTAGATTTGTTCAGTGTTGTATAACTGTGTTTAGCCAGCTCCAGTGCTGTGTAATTGTTTAGCTGATTCTGTTTCAGTGCTGTGTAACTGTTTAGCCATCTCTGTTTTAGTGCTATGTAACTGTGCTTAGCCAGGCCGGTTCAGTGTTGAGTAACTCTGTTTAGCCGGCTCTGTTTCAGAGTTGTGTAACTGTTTAGCCAGGTCTGTTTCAGTGTCGTGCAACTGTGTTTAGATGACTCTTTATTCGATGCTGTGTAAGTGTGCTTAGCCAGCACTGTTTCAATGCTATGTAACTGTGTGTAGGACAGACTTTTTCAGAGTTGTGTACCTGTGTTTAGCCGGCTCTATTTCAGTGCTGTGTATCTGTGTTAGCTGGCTCTATTTCAGTGCTGTGTAACTGTGTTTGGCTGGCTGTTTCAGTGTTGTGTACCTGTGTTTAGCTGGCTCTGTTTCATTGTTGCGTAACTGTGTTTAGCTGGCTCTGTTCAGTTTTGTGTAACTGTGTTTAGCCGGCTCTGTTTCAGTGTTGTGCATCTGTGTTTAGCCAGCTCTGTTTCAGTGCTGTGTAACTATGTTTAGGAGACTCATTTTTCACAGTTGTGTTTGTGTTTATTCACCTCTGTTTCAGTTTTGTGTAACTGTGTTTAGGCAACTGTTTCAGTGCTGTGTAACTGTGTTTCGTCAGCTGTGTTTTTGTGTTGTGTAACTGTTTAGGCGACTGTTTCAGTGAAACTTAGAATTTGACAGCAGAGAAGGACCACTTGACCCACCTAGTCTGCCCATTTCCCTACCTAACGGATAAGCTGCAGATCCTAGTTAACCAACAGCCTACTTCCTCCTACCCCCACTAGAATTGCCTTATGCCTGTCCCATGCATTCTTGAATTCCTCCACTGTTTTTGACTCTATGACCTCCTCAAGAAGGCTGTTCCATGCATCTACAACCCTCTCTGTGAAGAAATACTTCCTCACATTACCTCTTAGCCGTCCCCCCTCTATCTTCAAATTGTGCCTGCTTGTTCTTGCACATCTCTTTTTCTGAAAGATGCTACTCTCTTGGACTTTGTTGATTCCCTTGAGGTATTTGAAAGTTTCTATCATGTCCCCCCTCTCCTCCTTTCCTCAAGGCTATACATCTTAAGCTCTTTTAGTCTTTCTTCATATGTCTTCTGGTGCAGACCCTACCATTCTGGTGCCCTCCTCTGGACAGCCTCCACCTGTCTATGTCTTTGCAGAGATGGGGTCTCCAGAACTGTACACAGTACTCCAGATGTGGTCTTACCAACTGTCTGTACAGAGGGCCAACAACTTCCTGTTTTCTACTGGTGATGTCTCCCCTATGCATCCAAGTATCCCCCCAGCCCTCCTTACTGCCTTCTCACATTGCTGACCCACCTTTAGGTCATCTGATATGACTATCCCCAGGTCCCTTTCCATTTTTGTTGTCAGTATCTCACCCTCTATTGTGTACTCTTGCCCTGGGTTTTTGTTTCTCAGGTGCATTAATTTGCACTTCTTTTCATTGAATCTACGCTGCCATACATTTGACCATTCCTCCAACCTTGCCAAGTCCCTTTTCATTCTTTCCACCCCACCTTGCGTATCAACCCTGTTGCAGATATTTGTGTCATCTGCAAAGAGACATACTTTCCCTTCTAGTCCCTCTGCAATGTCACTTATAAAGACATTAAAAAGGACTGGCCCCAGTACTGAACCCTGTGGTACCCCACTAGTAACTCTCCTTTCTTCACTGTGGACTCCATTTACTACTACCCACTGTGTCCTGTTGTCCAGCCAGTGTATTACCCAGGCTACCACCCTGGGACCCACTCCCAGGCTGGCTAATTTGTTTATTAATCTTTTGTGCAGGACTGTGTCAAATGCTTTGCTAAAGTCTAGGTAGGCCATGTACACAGCCCCTCCCTGGTCTACTACTTTGGTCACCCAGTCAAAGAAATCAATATGATTTGTCTGACATGACCTTTCTGCTGTGAATCCATGCTGCCTTGGGTCCTGTGCCCTGCTGGCCTCTAGGTACTCAACAATTCTTTCCTGCAGAAGTGATTCCATCATTTTCCCAACCACTGAGGTCAAACTGACAGGTCTGTAGTTTCCTGCCTCTTTCTTGCTCCCACTTTTGTGAAGGGGAATCACATTCACCCATCTCCAGTCCTCAGGTACCACACCATCCTCCCATGATTTATTAAAAAGGGTAGTCAGTGGTGTTACTAGTTCTTTCCTTAGTTCTTTTAGAATTCTGGGGTGAATTCCATCAGGCCCCATCGCTTTATGCACCTTCAGTTTTAAGAGTTCTTTCAGAACCCTTTATTCTGTGAAAGGACTAATATCAACCCCCCTATCCAGAGTGCTTCTATTGACTGGTTTAGGTATCTCCCCCTGCTTTTCCTTTGTGAATACTGAGCAGAAATATTTGTTCAATATCCCTGCTTTTTCACTGTCGCTCTCTGCCCAACCACCTTCCTCTTTATTCAGCCTCAGTATCCCAACCTTCATCTTTCTTTGCTCCCTAATGTACCTATAAAAGGTTTTATCCCCCCTTTTTAACAGAGTTGGCTATCTTCCTCGGTTTGGGCCTTTGCTATTCTGACCACCTTTTCTGCTTCCTTCTGCTTTAACTGGTACAGTTCTCTGTCCTGCTCCTTCTCTGTTTCCTTATACTTCCTAAATGCTATCTTTTTCTCCCTTACCTTCCCCGCCACTTCTTTTGAGAACCATAGTGTTTTTTTCTTTCGTTTTGATTTGTTTATTTGCTTCACACAAAGGCTTGTTGCCTCTGTGATGGCAATTTTGATGTTTCCCCATTGTTGCTCTACTCCACCTTTTTGCCTGTTTGCTAGTGCTTTTCTGAGGCACACTCCCGTTTTGACAAAATCAGCCCTCCTGAAGTTCAGTACCTTCACTTTTGTGTGGCTTGACTCTACAGCTAAGTTTATTATGAATCACACTGCTTGGTGGTTGCTTGTTCCCAGATGGCTACCCACTTCAAGATCAGAGATCATCTCTCCATCCCCATTTGAGAGTACCAGGTCTAAGATTGCTCCCTCCCGAGTGGGTTCCAAAACTAGCTGTCTCAGGCATGCCCCCTGTAGGGCATCAAGAATGGCCCTGCTCTTGGATGTAGCTGCAGCAAAGGTGCTCCAGTTAACATCTGGCATATTCAGGTCCCCTGTCAGCAATATCTCCCCTTTTTCTGCCATCCCAAGGATGCCTTCTATCATTTCCTTGTCCATTTCCTCCCCCTGAGACGGGGGTCTGTATACAACCCCTGTGCGGATTGTGGAGCCATTTCCAGTCTCCAGGGTGACTCACAGTGCTTCCCCTCCTCCCTGTTTACCCTTTAGTTCTGTTGCTTTGATCCCTTCCCTTACATAGAGAGCTACCCCTCCTCCTCTTCTTCCCTCCCTGTCCCTCCTGTAGATTGTGTACCCTGGTATGTTGATATCCCAGTCATGGTTCTCTGTGTACCATGTTTCTGTGACTGCCATGATATTCAAGCATCCCTCTTCCATCAAGGCCACAATTTCAGGGAGCTTTTTACCTAGACTATGGGCATTGGTACTCATTGCCCTCCATTTTTTTATGGCTTTATTTCTTTTTGCCCCATCCCTGTCCTTACTGCCTTTGTCTTTTGCTCTATTTACCCCTGCCCAGTGTTGTGTAACTACTTAGCCAGCCCTGTTTCAGTGTTGTGTAGCTGTATTTAGCCAGCTCTGTTTCAGTGTTGTGTAACTATGCTTAGGCAACTCATTTTTCACAGTTGTGTTTGTATTTATTCGCCTCTGTTTCAATTTTGTGTAACTGTGTTTAGCCAGCTGTGTTTTTGTGTTGTGTAAGTGTTTAGGCGACTCTGTTTCAGTGTTGTGTAACTATTTAGCCAGCCCTGTTTCAGTGTTGTGTAACTGTGTTCAGGTGACTTTTTTTTAATGTTGTTTAAGTGTGCTTACTCAGGTCTATTTCTTTTTTTTTTCCCCTATATGTAGTTTTCTAGGCTTTTTTCTGTTTTCTCCCTGATCCCCCTGCATCCCAGCTTAGCGTGTGCGTGTGGAGGCACGTGCACAACACGCACTTTGGGACCTACCAGTCGCTCCATTATCGCCTGCCACCGCGGTGACCTCCATACAGCGGCGGGACTACTGACAGGTGACCATCCCTCCCAGGAGAGGCGAGCCAGTGCTCTATCCTGCTCCCACCCTCCCCGTGTCAGCACCCAAATGACCCCAGGTCATTTCTGAACTCGGGTTGTCAGCATAGCACAAGGTAAGGAGGCATCCAGCGCTTCAGCCCTCAGTGCCACTGGGCCAACATCCAGCTGTGTGTAAGCGACTTTTTCAGAGTTGTGTAAGTGTGTTCAACCATCTTTATTTTAACAGTATGTAACTGCATGTAGGTGACTCTTTTTCAGAGTTGTGTAAGTGTGTTTAGCTGGCTCTGTTTTACTGTTGTGTAACTCTGTTTAGGCGAGACTTTTTTTTTAGTGTTGTTTAAATGTGTTTAGCTGGCTCTACTGTATTTCAATGCTATCAAACTGTGTAGACGACTCATTTTCAGAGTTGGGTAAGTGTGTTTAGTCAGCTCTGTTTCAGTGTTATTTAAGTCAATTCATCTTTATTTCTAAAATGCGCTATTCACACTGATCATAGTGCTTGCACAATAAAATTACATAAATATCACACTTAAAAATGTAAAATCATTCTCATAATCCAACAATATATCAGTAAATCAATAAGCAGGAAATGCCAGATCAAACAAATAATTTTTTAGGGCTGTTTTGAAGCTCTCTACTGTCAGGCACTCACATATCTGATGAGGTAGAGTGTTCCACAGGGTGGGGGCCACAAATGCAAAAGCCCAGGCCCCAGATGTGTTCAACCAAACCCTGGGAACCTCTATCAATCCCTCGCCGGTAAAGCAGAGTGGTCAGAGGGGGGCAGTAGGGATGTAAGAGCTCTTGTAGATAACTCAGACCCTGTCAATGTAGGGCTTTAAAAGCCAGCAAGAAGACTTTGAAGGTGATCCACCACTGTACTGGCAGCCAGTGCAGCCCACGCAGCACAGGCGTAACAAGGTTAGATCGAGACAGCCCCATCAACAGCCTGGCTGCAGCATTCTGCACCAACTGCAAGCAGTGGATATCAACCCCAGGAAGCCCTAGGTACAGGGAGTTACAGTAGCCAAGGCAGGAGGTCACAAAGGCGTGGATCAGAGTAGACAGTTGTCAGGCGGAACAAGGTGATTATTCCAGGCTATATTCCTGAGATGGTAAAAAGAGGACTTGATGATGGCCGACATCTGAGAACGCAGCGTCAGCCCATCATCAAGAATAATGCCCAGATTCTGCACCTGCTCGGAGGTCAACAGCTGGCTACCCCCAAGACAAAGCCCAGAGGTTAAGCCCGCCGCCAACCCCTCTGCCCGATGACCCGGATCCACCACCAGAACCTCGGTCTTATCTGGATTCAACCTCAACCAGTTGGCACTCATCCAGTCTTGGATTTTAGCAAGGCAGTTGTTAAACACAGAGACCGCACTATCCTGCTCAGGCACAAAGGACAGGTATAGTTGGGTATCATCTGCATAACAGTGAAAATCCAACCCGTACCACCTTACAATGTCTCCCAACAGCAGCATGTACACCCGCAAACAACATGGGTAACAGAATAGGGACCTGAGTTACCCCACATGGCAGAGAGAATGAGTCAGAGGAATAAATCACCAACACCACCCTGTGAGATCTGCCAGTGAGGAATGAATGGAACCATCTGAGGACTGTACCTGACAGGCCACAGATCCACCACAGGCGCTCTAGCAACACTACATGGTCTACGGTGTCAAATGCTGCAGAGAGATCAAGGAGAGCCAGGATGGAACGGCTCTTCCGATCCCTCACTATCAGGCGAACATCGAGCACCCGAACAAGAGCAGTCTCTGTTCTATGCCTCTTCTGAAAACCCGACAGGAGAGAATCACAGATATCATGGATGGTAAGATGATTCTCCAGCTGCCACGCGGCCGCCTTCTCAATAACCTTCCCCACGAAAGGGAGATTACAGACCGGCCTGTAGTTAGCGGGACAGTCCAGGTAGAGAGAAGCTTTCTGAAGGAGGGATGTCACCATTGCCTCCTTCAGGGAGTCCGGAAACTCCCCTGTCCCTAACAAACACTGGATGATCTCCGCAAGGACCGGGCCGATGACTTCAAAACAACCCTCAATGAGGCGGGTTGGGACCAGGTCCAAACCACAGCTGGTCGGCGGCATACTCTAAACAATCTGCATAATATCTAAAATCTCTAACCGGTCGAAGACAGACCAGTCAAACAGAGGAACTGTAACCTCCCTCTGATAACTGCGGCCCCCCAATGGAGCTTGCCAACCGGATCTCAGACCTGATGTGGGCCACCTTATCAGCAAAGAATCGAACAAACTCATCACACTTTTCCTGTGAAAATGCTCGCCGGATTGCACAGTCTGTCCACAGTTCGAAAGAGCTGAGCAGGTTGGTTCTGCGTGTCGGCTATCTCCCCAGACAGGAACTCTGCCTTCTTAAGAGAGACAGCCGATTGATATTCCCTATAATAGTCCATCAATCTAAGTTTGTCGGTATCCAAGCCCAATTTCCACCAGCAATGCTCCAACTTTCGTCCCATTCACCGCAACCCCCTCAAAGTCCCATCAAACCATGGGGATCGAGGGCAAAGGGTGAGGGGACGAACCTGGACAGGAGCGATGGAATCCAGAGCCCCCATCACAACCCTGTTATAGGCTAGCAACAGATTGTCTGGACCCACACTTGCATTTGGTAATCCCAATAGATCGAGCACCATCAGACCATCAGGGGTTACACCCCCCTCGAACGGCGGTACTGGACCATCTCCACAGGGACAGGTCTATTTCGGGAAGCTTGGAAATTGAATCTTATAGTGTGGTGGTCAGACACCCCCCCCCCCCACAAACTGGCTCCACCACCATACTGGAGATCTCCATACCCAGCAAAAAAAACAGGTCCAGTGAGTGACCACAACTGTGTGTCGCAGAGGCAACCACCTGTGTGAGGCCCAATGAATTCATGAGTCGGAGGAAGTCCTGACCAAATTGTGAGAGTTCATCATTGACACAGGCATTGAAATTGCCCAGAACCATCAATCTGGGGGATTCCAACATCATGTTGAAGATGAAGTCCATGACTTCCTGCAGAAACTGCTTCTCGCCCCCGGGTGGACGGCAGATGAGAAGAATTCTGCACCCCACACCTGCAACCAAAGCACACTCAAAGGATCTGGTCTCCCCCAACTGGCACATCTACAAGACCCAATTCCATTCTAAAACAGACTGCTACTCGCCTGCCCCTACAATCCAACCTCGGGCAGTGTATCTCTGAGAATCTGGACAGAATGGCTGACTCCAAGATGGGGCCAGAATTCTCATCCAGCCAGGTCTTGGTGACGCAAGCCAGGTCCACTGACCCAACAAGATCAGTCATAATAGCTGTCTTGTTTTTAACAGACCTGGCATTGCCTAACACCACCTGAGTAGGATGAGATCCCGAAGCCGGCTGAGCTACCGGCCCCCTAACTGTGGAGCCCTTGGGTATGGGTACCAGGCACAGTGGACCATGCTCTGGGACCCATTTCGCCCCAGGGCGTCTCCTAGTCTCCACTACCCCAATCTGGCCACTCCACTCCCCCCACCCCACAGTAGCTGTGTTTAGGTGACTTGTTTTTCAATGTTAAGTGTGTTTATAAGTCTCTATTTCAGTGCTATGTACCTGTGTGTAAGTGACTCGTTTTCAGAGTTGTGTAAATGCGTTTAACTGACTGTTTCAGAGTTGTGTAACTGTTTACGCGACTCTGTTTGTTTTGTGTAACTGTGTTCACCAGCTCTGTTTCTGTGCTGTTTAGCAAACTCTGTTTCAGTGTTGTGTAACTGTGTTTAGACAGCTCTGTTTCAGTGCTGTGCAGCTGTTTAGCCAGCTCTGTTCAGTACTGTGTAACAGTGTTTAACCGGCTTTATTTCAGTGCTGTGTAACTGTTTAGCTGGCTCTGTTTCAGTGTTGTGTAACTGTGTTTAGGTGACTCTTTTTTCAATGCTGTATAAGTGTGTTAGCCGGCTGTATTTCAATGCTATGTTACTGTGTGTAGGTGACTCTTTCAGAACTGTGTAACTGTATAGCCAGCTCTGTTTTAGTGCTGTGTAACAGTGTTTAGTCGGCTCTGTTTCAGTGCTATGTAACTGTGTTTAGGTGACTCTCTTTCAGATTTGCATTACTGTGTTTAGCAAGCTGTGTTTCAGTGCTGTTTAGCCAGCTCTGTTTTTGTGTTGTGTAACTGTTTAGCCAGCTCTGTTACAGTGTTGTGTCGCTGTGTTTAGATGTCTTTTTCTTTCAGTGTTGTGTAGGTGTGTTTAGCTGACCCTACTTCAGTGCTATGTAAATGTGTTATGTGACTCTTTCGGAGATCTGTTTAGCTGGTTGTTTCACTGCTGTGTTTTAGTGCTGTGTAGCTGTGTTTTATCAGCTCTGTTTCAGTGTTGTGCAGCTGTGTTTAGCTAGTTTTATTTAGTGCTGTATAACTGCGCTGAGCCATTCCTGTTTCAGTGTTGTGTAACAGTGTTTAGCAGGCTCTGTTTCAGTGTTGTGTAACTGTGTTTAGCCAGCTCCTTTTCAGAGTTCTCTAACTGTGTTTAGCTAGCTCTGTTTCAGTACTGTATAACTGCATTGAGCGGCTCTGTTTCAGTGTGTGTGTGTGTGTGTGTGTGTGTAACTGTTCAGCTGCCTCTCTTTCAGTGTTGTTTAACTGTGTTTAGCCAGCTCTGTTTCAGTGCTGTGTAGCTGTGTTTAGCAGTCTCAGTTTTGTGGTTAGTTGACTCTGTTTCAGTGTTGTGTAACTGTGTTTAGCCAGATCTGTTTCAGTGCTGTGTAACTGTAGTTAGCCGGCTCTGTTTCAGTGCTGTGTTAAGTGTGCTTAGCTGGCTCTGTTTCAGTGCTGTGTAAAAGTGTTTCGGTGGCTTTTTTTCCAGAGTTCTGTAACTGTTCTGTGGGTTTCCTGCTGGGGCTGTTTTCTAGTGACTGAGGAACCCTTTAAAGCCATGTTTATTTGGAGAGAAATTCCTCCCTCCTGTCACCTGGGACTTCCACCTGGCTCTTCAAATGGTATAAATTGTGCTGGTATCCTTGCCAACGGCTCTGTAAATAAACAAAGCTATGAAACATAGTGGTCTACATTACAAATGAGGGAACAGGCCAAAGGCACAATTTAAAACAAAATGAAGTACAGCAGTGCAGGCAGGGAAGGGAGCTGGATCTCCAAGAGGGATGGTTCCCCGGAACGGCGTGCCACACTAATGGAAACTGGGAACAAGAACAGGAAGTTAATAAAGGAATCACATGCAAAACATGTACTTGGCACTCCTCCTTAGTGGAGGTGTACCTAGGATGCATTCCTAAGTGTTTTCTTTCACGCCGACAGAAACTAGAGTCAGCATTTTAGTTTAGCACCCTTTTGTGAATTTCAGTGATTTTTTTTGGCATTTCCTTATTAATTTCCCCATGATTCTATTACAATAATAGTCTATTATATTTTAGCTTTAGCAGTCTCACACTGTTCATCTGCACATTAGTGTATTTACTGGTAACTGCACTATTTTTGCCTATATTAGGATTTTAATGCTGTATGTATGTATGTTGCTTCTTGTACCCTTCCACACCTGGAAACAGTCCTTGGCTCAGTGTGACTTTCCCAGTTATCAATTTTAAATAAAGGAAATTATGCAACAAAGACAAGCCAAACACAACTGCAGTATTTATTTTATTTATTAACGTCTGGTGAGGTTATGGGGAAATCACCCGTTTTCACAGTCAACCAGACATGAGGAGAGGAATACAGTTCAAGTGGAAAAATGACACGCAGACAGTTGAACTCCCTTTACACAATGTATACAGCTAGCACTTTATCAGCACTTATAATGTATACAACTAGCACATTACTGGCATTTAGATGTATCCACATTACATAGCCAATCCAGCAATTTAGATTTGAAAACAGAGAAAAACAGGGTTTGATCAGTCACATGCAGAATTAGTGAGTTAAAGAGACAGGGCAGCTGATATAGTAAGGCCCTTTGGCCAGCACATGTTCTAAGCGTGGGGATTTTGTAGTAGGCAGTGGCTGCTGAACTGGTTTGAGTCAGAGGGGCTTTGGGTTGGAAGGAGGAGTTGTAGATAGGTGGTGCTTTATTTATGATTTTGCTTGCCATGATACCTACACACGAAACTTGATTCTGGTAGACAGGGGAGGCAAGTTGGCCTTTTTGAGCACATCACAGAGGTGGGTCTGGGCAGGGAGTTGTGTAGCAAATCTGGCAATTTGGTTATACAGGGTTTTGACCCTGTGGAGCTCAGAACTGGCGGACACAGAGTAGAGGGTTATGCCGTACTCGATAAGTGGGAGCAGGAATGACTGGGCCAGGAGGTGTCGTGTTGAGGGAAGCAGGAAAGGGTTGGTCCGGTACAGATAAGAAGGAAATATAACCCGTACGTTCTGGGGACTGAACTTGCATGCACTATGTGAAATGTGTCCAGGTGTTCACTGAGCTTCCCAACCAACTATCTTAATGTAAGCAGGTTGTAGTCTTGTCTCTTTTTCTGTGAGCTATAAAGCAGCAACAGCAGAGAAATAAAGGGATCAGCGGGATTCCATGTCAGCCAGCAGACTGCACCAGGTTAGGGTTGTTCAGCCCCTGATGAAGTCACTGTTTCCTCTGCACCACATTTGAAATGAGGCACTAGGTAGCAAGCTTTAGAATCATATTGCGAAGCAACGGGCAAACCTTAACAGCTTAAGTGATGCCATTAGGCTTGGGGATTCAGGGTTGAACTATAACTAGCAGAGAAGTATTAGGTACAGCTGCTTTTATGCAGGACAATGCAAACTAACACACAAGCTGCCCGATGGACAACCAATATCAGCGTGTTTCAGCACCCGACACTGAGCACTGATCTGCATTGAAGAGAGCAGTGTAGCACCGCACTTTTGCACTAAATGGAGCCGCACAGCGTCGGCCATATTCACGATTTTCGGACATTAAAAAATTTAAATACAGTAAGTTGCAGCAAGTTAAACAAGGGCTTTTCTAGGGGAAAGCTTAATTGTGGTAAGCCTTTGGGGGCAGGGACTCGAAGATTTAGACAGTGTTCCTTTAATTATAATTCAGATGTCTCATTCTCTGTCCACTGCTTTTATCGGTATATTACTTAAAGTATACAGATACAACGGATTGCTCGTACCAAAGTGAAGAACCGTACAGTTACCATAATTAAATTTCATTTTGTTGTTTGTGGCCCATATTTCTATATTTTTTAACTCTTGGACTAAGGATAGGTGTTTAGTAAAGGTGTCCACCTCACCACACAGTTTGGTGTCATCTGCGAATTTAGAGACAGTGCTAAGGAGCCAGCCCGCTGGTGCAGCAGTTGTAGTCCTGCTTGCGGCGCTGACGGCCCAGGTTCAGGAATGGACCCGGGAGTCGGAGGGCCAGCCAGGGGAGAAGGACTGAGCATCCTAGGGACCACTAGCAGAGGCTGGGGGTATCACTGTGACTGGCACCATTATGTTTGGGGTTGGGGTGAACACTGGATGTCCCCACCTCTAGGTAGCAAGCATTGAAAAAAGCCACTCCCCCTGGTATGATACCTCACTCTAGCCGCCGTCCACTGCCTCTGACATCCACCTGGGGGTCCTGATCCCGTGACCCCAACCGAGGGGGTAAGCGGGGCTTACCAACAGTGTCGGTTGGGAGGGGGAGCCCTCCCTGGCAGCCCCACCAGGGAGAGGGGCAAGCCTGGGCATGGGGGCGCAGGCGGGGCGGGTCCAAGGATGGGGGTGACCGGAATCCAAAAAAAGTGAGATAGTACTAATGACGTTATTGTTCATAATACTTATAAATAAACCAAATAGGGTTGGACCCAGAACTGAGCCTTGAGGGACCCCACTGTTAATCTGGCCCTCCTCTGACAGATGACCATTGACCCTGACTCACTGGGTTCTGTTAGCGAGCCAGCCTTCAACTCACCTAACTAAGCTATGGCTAAGGCTCATGTTCTTAAGCTTTCCCACAAGCTCCTCATGGGGGACCATGCCGAAGGCCTTCCCAAAGCCCAACAGTACTACATCCAGAGGGGTGCCATTATCAATACTCTTACTGATACTGTCATAGAAGGACACAATATTGATGGTGCAAGACAGGCCACTTCCAAACCCATGTTGGTACCTATCAGTTTCATTGTGCTTACTTCTGAGTCCAGATATTTCTGAGCCAGTTTTGCCATTACTTTGCTACACAGACAGGTCAAGCTAATAGGTCTGTAATTCCCTTGTTAGTCACAATGTCACATTATTTCTGTGAGAATGTTTTCCTGGTAAAAACATCAATATGACAATTTTTCTTTTCATTTTCTTTCATTCCTGAACTAAAAAAAAACAGGATTTATAAGTTTTTAAAAGTTCCCATGCCCGCCGTGAAAAAAATGTAATATCTCGGTACCATGAGGAACTGTTTACCATCAAAAACATGTGGCAGCACCATCCAAATACATCCATAATATGAACCTAGTGTGTACATTCAACAGGTAACCTCCCCAGAAGAAACTTTCAAAAATGCAAGTGGCAGACGTCTTGAATGACTTGAGTCATTAACAAATTATCTATAAATGCTAATTTAAAAACGTGTGCAAATTAAAAAGATACTGCATGCATATGAGGGTGTCAGAAATAAATTTTTGCGCAAAAACTACATGATGAAATGTTTTACAGACTAACAAATACTTTTTGCACCCAATGAAGCGACCTGGAAGGTCTCAAAAGCTTGTGTAAAAATTCTTCAGCGAGTCTAGTAAAAGGCATCACCACACAAAAACGGTGGTAGATACTCTTGCATTAAAGGGAGACGGTAAGTACTTCTACAGGTTAGTGCCCTGTTTATGAACCATCCATGGACACCAACAATTAAAAAAAACAATAAGAACAGCAGTCTGTACCAAGGGGTCCTCCCCAGAAATAACCTGCGCAACACACTACAGCAGGTGCCATATGGTGAGCAGAGTAGCTGGCAAAACAAAAGAAATTCAGATGTTGCTGGTAAGCACATCTGAATAAAACAGGGGAAACAAAACAGAAAAAAAACATTACGCCACTTATGAACTTCTGAACAATGGAAAGTTGGGGACAACAGCATGATGACAATATGCCAAATCCCTCAGGACTGTTACTACGTACTTTAACTGGGATAGCTGATCTTCAATACAGACACACTGACACTTGTGCAGGCAGACAAACAGATGCAATATGCCCACAAATGAGCCACTGGGGACAATGCCAATTGATTCAAGAATACCTGCACAGTCCTGGCCCCCACAGCAGATGGATTACTTCTCACGGCTGAACACTGAAGTAATTAACCATACAGAATGCCTGCAACATGTGAGAGTTAAGTCATACAAATGCCTTCTCACAGTCCCCCTTGTTACAGCTGGTTTACAATGATTCAGAGAACAAATCCTTGAGTTTCTGAAACTGTTTCAGACATTACTTAGTAAGAGCTATATATACATATAAATATATTTATATATATATATATATATATATATATATATATATATACACACACACACATATGTATAGAGCGAGATTATATATATATGTACATATGTGTGTGTACATATCATTGATGTTATAATAACCAGCAGTATTTAAAATTATATTTATACTGTGAGTCAGTAATGGATTGCCCAGAAAGGAGCTGGTTATCAGCATGGCTGGTCTACAGCTGTTTCACTATTCAAATTTTCATGGAAAGTTACAAAAGTCTCAGAAAATAATCGGCTTTTTATGATTAGAGCCCCATGTAAATTAACAAACAAAAACAAACAATAACAACAACAAATGGTAACATTTCAAGACACTGGTTATTGTAAAGATGGCAGATTTAAATGGTATACACGTTGTCATTTTGCCTGCTGCCGTCTCCCCATGGAAAAGAGATGGTTACATCTCTAGAGGCTATCCAAGTTGGAGCAAGTTTAAAACTGATTTCAGGGTTTAACAACTTAATAAGGAACACCCTATGAAAGGACACTGGTGCTCATTTAAAGTGTTAATTATCTATGTCTAATTAATTATTCATGAGGCCATTAAGCACTCTGACAGCTGCACCAGGCATTCCCTTAGAATACCTGTTACAGTTCAAAGTGATGAACGCATGTGAAAGCTTAAAACAAACACTTTTCTTGACTAACAATTAGATTCATAACTGCAATAATGCCCCGAAAACTGAGCATTTCCAAGGAGATGAATGCCCTTTCTAGGATATATGGCCGATGACTTATCCCTGACAAAGCCTAAGTGTTCGAGGCGAAGTGCAGGATTACCAGTTTTGTTTGTGCCACCTCAGTGCTTTTTACTGTACTGCACACTTTTGCACCATCTGCATGACTTTAAGATGCTTTTTTGCATGGTAATACAATATTCAAACAGCACTGTATATGGTGATGTTGGATTTTTTTTTTTTTTTAAGCGAAATGACTCCGAATGCCCAGAGCCTAAATGTACAAGATTTCAATGGCCCGAGGCTGGCCCTTGGACATCAACAGCCACTAGCTGGGTGTTAATGCCCAGGAAATATCTGGTCATTCAAGCATTACTGCTGAAAGGTTTACTGCTCTTTGTATAGAGAATAATAAATGCAAACTATAACCTAAGAACCCGAGCTTGAAGAGTCATTGCTGTAATATGCAACACTTTCCACGTTTTTAACATAGTTTTTCAAAGGTTTAATCATTCAAAGAGATGTACTTCAACTAACTTAACAAAAAAATAAAAATAAAAGTGGTAGGAATCCTATCTCAGAAAGCAGACTTCCTTAAACAGAGAGACACAGTCTCCCCTAACACCCTGCATTACTGCTGGCACTCTCTTATGGAGCTTGTTTTCGCTTCAGTGACCCACCTGAATGAATGATGATACTGATCCTTTTTTCCCCCTTTTCATCAAGCTGGCCCCCCTCTGCCCTGAGGTCCTCCCCACCTGATCACCTGCCACCTCTGGGACTTACCTGGGGGACCCAACTATTCCTCCACAGCCTGCCCCCAGTGGCGGGGCCTTCGGGGGTATGCTAAGCCCCTCTGGATGTCTTGCTTGGTTATGTGGGCCCTGTGCCAAGTAGGCAGTGCAGGATCTGTGGGGAACTGCCGTTGTCATCCTGCTACAGCCAGTGCTATTTTCACCGATTTCTCCCCAACCCTCAGATACTCCGTGGTGCTGACGGCTTGAAGTGTGCATGTTGAACATGCTGACATCTTCCATTGGGGAGCATCCCTTTCCCAATTCACTGCTCCTGCCCGCATCAACACATGTGGTCACCTAGGTGTTGATGCTGCGGTGCACCATGCTGCCCTCTATCCACAGATGAGAGCACTCCCCCCCCCCCCCAGGCTTACCCCACGCGACCCAGGTTTGTCCTGAAGCTGGGTCCTTGGTGTGGTGGCAGGCGAGGCATAGGTGCCTCAGCCCTCTGCGCCACCAGGCCTGCTAAAACAATACTGATCTAATTACTACTGAGCCAAGGCATAGCTCTTTAAAGATGTTTTCGGAACGGTTTTCTACCGGTGGATGAACTTAACTGACCCTTTTTACTTTATTGTTATTATCCTTGTTTAGCTTTGATTTGTGATATACTGTTATTTTATTGGAATTTTTGTATATTGTAAAGCACCCTGCACCTCAGGGATAGGGCGCTTCATAAATAAAATGATACTTATTAACCTAGGTGTAACCCCCCCCCCTCCAAAACCCGGGGTTACAAGAATCCCAGTTGAATCTAGTGGCAGGCAGGGAAGGCAGCTTGTGAAATTCCAGTTAAATGGATTTCACACTGTGTCACTCTGTTCTCAGTCTCAGCTGAGACTGAGGGATGACATCATTTAGAATTCTCACAGCAGCATAAGCCACACTGGAATGCTGCAGCTGGAAGTTAGATAGAACGTAGGGAGGCTTTGAATTCAGTCTTCAGGAGAGTGTTCAAGAGGAAGGAGGTGTTCTGCTGTAGGCAGGCCCTCAGAGCCTTCAGCTCTGATATAGAGCTGCTGTTTTGTTTTGGTGTGTGTTCTCACCATAAGAAGGACACAGAAGAACACGTCTGAAGTGGTAGAGACCGCTCCCCAGTTGGTTCAGGGCCCCATCCCTGTGGGGATGGGGAAGCCAACAGCCAGCTTCCAAGGGCAACCCCCTAGCCCAGCTAGAGAGAGAGAAGCTGCCTTGAAGATTTGTGCTGTGGCACCATGAAGAATTTGTTTGGTTTTCCTGTGTATGAAGCCTGTGGGGCACCTGCAATCAGGGGTGAGTCTGCTCTTAAAAAGGGTCAATGTTTCACCAGAGACAGTGTGTATTAAGTATCTGCTACTGTGGGTCAGGAAAGGACAGCCAAGTACAGTGCTAAAAGAGTGTGGGATTTGGACATCTTTAATGAGTGGGGGTCTACAGGGATGGACATTGCCACTTAGCAAGTATGCTTCAAGTCGGCGCACTGGAGTTTCAGAGACTGTAGATTGAAAATGTGATATACATTTAAAGTTTTAATCTACAATCATTTGAGTTTTCATGGAAGAGGTATTTTAGAACAAAGGAATGGACGGGTATGAATTATGGGAGCAAGAGGTGGGAGACCCCCCACTTGGGAGTAACCAAATTCACCTCTACGGGTTCTTTCTTCTGGGCGCTTGGCTGGTGTCCGAAGAAAATACCCAGACGTGGGATTTAGATGGAAGAAGTTTCCCTTAATGGAGCCTGCATGTGTTCATGGGTGGTTTAGGGAGCCACCAAGAAATGTTCCATGCCATATGGAAAGTGGTCCAGTTGCTGGACAGATGTGCCATGCTGGGAAGTAGTCCAAGGCTGGTCGGATGTGCCAGGCCAAGGAAATCCAGAGAAGAGTACAAGTTCGGGCTGAGTGCCCAGTGTGTTTCTAAACCTGAGGGTAACAGTGTATAGAAGATGTGTTCTGATCTCCGTAAATCTGCATTGCCAGGAGTGTAGCCCCGTGGGGCTCCATCTATGCTTTATTGTTCAGTTGTGTTGTGAATAAAAGCCACACTCTAGAATCCCACTCCTGGTTTGGACATTACAGTTATTGCTTCCTGTGTCCGGAGTTACTTGGGTGCCCCTGACTAGAAGTCAAACCTAGCCAAAATACCGAGCAACAGTTTTCTCCACGAACCCATGTCCCAGGTCAGGGGTTAGATATGGAGGTACCGCATAGCGCTAACAACACAAAAAATACCACCAACCCGACCCCTGGGGTTACATAAGTATAGTAAATAAAGTAAAAGTTAAATTTTATTTATAAAAGGCGCCCTTCCAAAGCTCAGGCGCCTTAACATTATTCATTACAAAAATTTCACAACAGTTCACATAAAAACAGCTAAAAACCTTACAGTCATTCAATGTGTCCCAGCAAATGCTTGATTGAATAGGTAAGTTTTTAAGGATCTTTTAAATCCTTCCAGAGTCAGGCTTTCTCGTATCTGGCGAGGTAGAGAATCCCACAGGGTAGGTGCCATAAAGGCAAAAGACCTTCCACCCGACGTTTTCAGGGAAACCCTGGGAATCTCCAGCAATCTCTCGCCAGAGCATCAGAGTGGACGAGTGGGACAGTAAGCACACAGGAGTTCTTTCAGGTAGTGGGGTCCCTGCTGATGTAGGGCATTATAGGTCAGCAATACGACCTTGAAGGTGATTCGCCACTGTACTGGCAGCCAGTGCAGTCCCAGGTGTTACATATGACTGTATCTAGGGGTTCCAGTCAACAACCTGGCCGTCCTGTTCTGCACTAGCTGCAAGTGGCGAATATCCACCCCCGGCAGCCCTAGGTAGAGGGTGTTGCAGTAATCAAAACGACTGGTGACAAAGGCGTGGACCAAGGTAGGAAGATTTTTGGGCAGGACCAGGTGTTTCACCCGGGCTATATTCCTTAGATAGTAAAAGGAAGATTTGACTACAGCCGAAACCTGCGCCCCTCAGGGTCAGGCCTTCATCAAATATCATACTCAGGTTACGTATAGAAGGTGGCGCAGCTATTGTCCAGTGTATTGAACTCTGCCACAAGTGAATACCACAGCCATGGGGCTCAATGTATGTCCCTGACTGCCTGACCTTGAGCTAGTCACTGGAGATACCTGTGCTTCAGTCACTGCCAGCTATAGCAGAGTAGAAGCTGGACCTCACTGAAAATTAGATGGTACATCTGTGTTGGAAGATCCAGGGAAAAAACTAACATAAAAATAAACAAGCCTTGCTGCTCATGTGGTGTAGAGACCATAATCTGTGTCCAAGACGTGGTGATCAGGTGACCCCATGTGCCATAGCAAGGCTGCATGATCCTAAAAAGTTAGACTGAGACCCTTTTTATGTTTGCTTACCAAAGACATAGCAAACATATTGGTATCACACAGACAGAGGGGTTTCTGGAGGCTTGGCCATCCTCAACCTATCACAGCCTTAGAATCATCAAT
Source organism: Neoceratodus forsteri (assembly GCA_016271365.2). Taxonomy (NCBI): domain Eukaryota; kingdom Metazoa; phylum Chordata; order Ceratodontiformes; family Ceratodontidae; genus Neoceratodus; species Neoceratodus forsteri. The sequence goes on from JADMNL010000024.1 coordinate 108,996,094, forward strand.
CTTCTCCCAAATTCTGCCCACTCTCTGCCTGCCTTTTTTTGCAGTATTCAAAGCACTTACCCAATCACAGTGCTGGAAAATGCAATGTGGAAAATCCTGTGGTCAAGTGTAACTTTAATGTTCCTACTAGAAGCGTTTCCTGTAAATCACAATGCTACTACTGAGCAGTTTGTTTTCCCACCTTGTGGGACTGGGATGCTGACAGTGGCACTTGCCACCCAATCAGTGGCCACCTGCAAAATAGGGCATCACTGACTGCTGCCCGATCAGTGGCCTCCTCCACAACAAGGCATCATTGCTTGCTGCCTGATCAGTGGCCTCCTCCACAGTAGGGCATCACTGCTTGCTGCCTGATCAGTGGCCCCCCTCCACAGTAGGGCATCACTGCTTGCTGCCTGATCAGTGGCCCCCTCCACAACAAGGCATCACTGCTTGCTGCTTGATCTGTGGCCCCCTCCACAGTAGGGTATCACTGCTTGCTGCCTGATCAGTGGCCCCCTCCAAAGCAGGGCACCACTGCTTGTTGCCCGATCAGTGGCCCCCTCCACAACAGGGCATCACTGCTTGCTACCTGATCTGTGGCCCCCTCCACAGTAGGGCATCACTGCTTGCTGCCTGATCAATGGCCCCCTCCACAATAAGGCACCACTGCTTGCTGCCTGATCAGTGGCCCCCTCCACAACAGGGCATCACTGCTTGCTGCCCAAACAGTGGCCCCCTGCACAGCAGGGCATCACTGAAGAATCACTGTTGGAGGAGTCTGCTAGTCTGCTAATGTCCAGGATGAAGAAGTTGCTGTACTGTCAGGGGTCCAGGCACTCATCAACATGTATGTTACCGTCTTTGGGGAAGATGATGCCATAGGAAAAGAAAACAAATGGGGGGGAGGGGGATAAATAACGGAGAAGCTGATCTTGGGGGGAGGGATGGTCAAGAAGAAGGGTTTGGAGGAGATTTTGAGCTGTGCCCTGGCTAAGACTGCAATGCTACCTCCATGACCAGAGCAGCAGGCCTAATTTAAAAAAACAAACAAAAAAAAAACAGTAGTAATCACGGGGAAGGGGAGGAGGGTCCTCAGTGAGAGAGAATTTATGGACTTCCAGATCTCTGACCGATCATGAATCATGGAGCCATATAAATGCTGCAATTTTTTCATCACAAGAGCAGAATAACAACAGATTATGAAAACCCATTTGCATTTCAACACTTGCAAGGCTCCAAGAAATATACGGTACATAGCCACAGGTCCACAAAGGACAGGCTTTAACATCAGACCGTTTCCGAGTTGAGAGACCCATGACATTTCCAAAGTAAGATAAATCAGCATTTTGGAAGCTAAAGCAGAATAAACAGATGCTTGAGAACTCAGGGTTTATTAAAAATAAAATTTGGTTTATACAGCACATACTGTACTTCCTGAAACCTAGACAGGAGGCAGTGCACAGTAAAAGGGAAAGGAACAGCTGGAAAGTAGAAATGAGAACCCTGCCTCTAACCCATCTGACAACCTCAAGACAACCCCTTACAAACTGCTAACGCCTCAGTGTAAACTGTGGAAAACCTAATATTTAGACACAATTCAGCCTGTATTTCACATATCCTTCAGAGATTTTTCCTCTTCCTTTTTATTACTGAGGAAATGTGCACACAAACAGGATCTTCATCCCTGCAGCTTATCCCCAACTTAAAGCCATAATCCTCTGTTATGACATCACAGACTGTTGCCACAGAAATGGCTGTGATGGCACAAGCAAAGTGGTATGCCATCAGGCACGGAATAAGCAACAGGAGCTGAACTCTCAAAAAACAAAGATCATGTTTTCATGCATATAAGCTCAGCAACAAATACTAGGGAGAAGAATACAGAGATAATGTGAATTATACGCTGAACTGTGCAGAAACAGTACATTTTCAAAGTTCTCCTAGTGGCATCAGTGGCTGTGTAAGATGAAGATGAACAAACAATATGGCCTGGAGTCTGGACAGTGAAACTGAATTTCAGTTATAAGACTGGACTATAAATACAGGTTACTCACCTGTAACAGGAGTTCTAGGAATGGTATATGTTGTTCATCCACACTTACTGGCAGGTTCCTTGCCGCTTTAAATCTTGCCGGAAGGTCTTCAAGCTGGCTCCTCCCACCCACCCGGTGGTAAAACTCTCGGCTCTGCCCATGACGCCAGATCTGCCCGCTGGAAGCTCAGGTTGTGCGTCAAGCCGGGAGGTAGGAAGGGATGAACAATATACCATTCCTAGAACTCCTGTTACAGGTGAATAACCTGTATTTCTAGGACATGGATATGTTGTTCATCCACACTTATTGGCAGACTCCAGCAGTTCTCCGAGGAGGGAGGCAGGTGCACACCCCCTACTTAGGAAATAAAGACTGAGAACCGAGGCCCCAAAACCAGCATCCCGGGTGACTCAAGGTCGATGTGGTAATGGGTAATAAAGGTGTGTGCTGACTTCCTGGTAGCAGCCCTGCAGATTTCTTGGATAGGGACGCCCCTGGAAGCAGCCACCAATGCAGCAGTATGACGGGTAGAATGAGCTCTTATCCCTCTGGGAGGCTCCATGCCCGCCAACTTATAGCAGCGATCTATGCAGGAGGTGACCCACCTGCCTATCGTCCGCTTGGCTGCAGATCTGCCAGGTGCGGCTTCAGCAGAGGTGACAAACAGCTGGCTTAACCTCTCCTCGATTTCAGCCGTGCACTCCTTATAATAAGCGAAAGCGCCTCTTCTAGGGTCCAGAGTATGGAGCCTATATTCGCCTCCCGAGGTGACTGGGGCAGAACACCGGCAGAGTCAGCAACTGTTACGTGAAACTCCGACACCACCTCGGAAGGAATTTCGGTGGGCAAGAGACAATCTTGTCCCTGTGGAAGACCAGGTAAGAAGACTCGATGCAAAGCGCCTGGAGCTCTCCCATCCTTCTGGCTGACGTGATAGCCACCAAGAAGGCGGTCTTCCACGACAGGTGAGAGAGATCACACCTGTGCATTGGTTCAATGGCTTGCCCATGAGCTTTGCCAGTACCAGCAGTAAATCCCACAGAGGTGGAGGTTCTCACACGGAGGGAATGTGATCACTGCCTTTGAAAAAGCTCACCATACCTTTTCCTGTGCCATCGACTGCCCCTGCCCATACCGTAAGCAGAGATGGCTGCTGGTGCACCTTTAGGGTCGCCGACCTAAGCCCTTGACTAGAAAGGGACCATAAATAGTCCAAAATGCTTGCCACAGAACAGGAGGAAGGGTCCAAGCCCTTGCCCTGACACCAAATGGAGAATCTCTTCTATTTGAAGGCGTAGCATTTTCTGGTCGACTTACGGACGCCTCAACAACATTGAGGACCTCGTCGGAAAGACCCAAGGCCTGGAACTCTAGCCGCTCAGGAACCAGGCCGTCAGGTGCAGGGATTGAAGGTCCGGATGGAACACCTTCCCTGATTGACTGAGAGCAGGTCCGGGCGAGCTGGAAGCTGCCTCGGGAGTCTGGAGCTGAGGCTGAGGAGATCTGGGTACCAGAACTGGCGGGCCAATCTGGGGCTATCAGAATCACCCGCGCTTTGTCCTCCTTGCCTTGAGAAGCACCTAGAATCAAGGGAAATGGGGAAAGGCTGAAAAGAGGCCCGGGTCCACAGCTCAGAAGGCACCCCTGCAGCGAGCCCTGCTGAGGGGGCGGGCATAAACAGCCTCAGCTCGTGCTCTCCCTGGAGGCAAACAGGTCCACCTGAGGTGTGCCCCAGTGGGAGAACAGATCTTGTACTACCTCTGGCAGGAGAGACCATTCGTGAGATGCAGCCCCTATCCGGCTCAGGGCATCGGCCAGGGTATTGGAGGCTCCTGCCACATGAATGGCTAGGAGATCCGCCTCCAGGCTGCGCACGAGTGACCAAATGCGGAGAGCTTCCTTGCATAGAACCATGGAGCGTGTCCCGCCCTGGCGGTTCAGGTAGTACATGGTCGTGGTATTGTCCGTCTGGACTCGGACCACTTGACCCCGGAGAAACGGAGCAAAGGCGGTGAGAGCTAGGCGGACCGCTCGGAGCTCCAGCAGGTTGATGTGGCATCGGGACTCCCGCGGGGACCAGAGGCCATGCACTCGGTGTTCCCCCAGATGGGCACCCCAACCCATCAGAGAGGCATCGGTCGATAGAGAGACCGTCAGCTCGGGGCGGACAAACGGGATGCCCTCCTGCAGATGAAATGGAACGGTCCACCACTGGAGAGCGTTCCACATCTCCTGGGTCACTATCACTAGCTGGTCCAAAGGATCGCAGTGTTGTGACCACTGGCTGGCCAGTCCCCACTGAAGGGGGCGCATGTGCCAGCGCCCAACGGACCACGCTGGTACAGGCCGCCATGAGACCCAGAAGGCGCAGGAAGTCCCGGGCAGGGCGCGATTGCCCAACCAGAAATGATTGGGCAAAGGAGGTAAGAACCTTGGCCCTGTCCGCCGGGAGCCGTGCTCTGGCTCGAAGAGAGTCGAGCTCTGCCCCGATGAACAGGATTACCTGCTTCGGCTCGAGTTCCGACTTGGCCTCGTTGATGAGAAGGCCAACTTGAGAGCAAACCTGGATGGCCAGATCTCTGGACCGCTCCACCTCCTTGCCTGGAGGAGGCTGCTATCAGCCAATCGTCCAGGTAAGGGTACACCGACCTCGGCACCAAGAGGGAATGCTGTCACCACTGCCATGCATTTGGTGAAGACCCTGGGAGCTGGAGATAAGCCGAAGGGCATGGCTCAGAACTCAAAGAGGGATCCCTCCGCTCGAAAGCGGAGGAATCTCCAATGTGACGGATGGATAGGGACGTGAAAGAACGAGTCCTGTAGGTCCAGAGAGCAGAACCACACGCCGTGTTCCAGAGATGGTATTATCTGCGCCAGAGAGTGACCATCCTGAAGGTTCGGACCTTAGAACTTGTTCCAGGTCGTGGTAGGTCGAGAATGGGCGCCAGCCCCCGTCTGCTTCGGAACCAGGAAATACCTGGACACGAACCCCGGGTCTGAAGGGGGTCCTCCACCTCGCGATCACCTCCTTTGGAGGAGGAGAGCGATGTCGGCTCGGCGAGCCGCCAGTGAGGCTGCGAACCCCGAGGCCCCGAGATGCGATTGCTCTGAAGGGCGGGGCCTGCTCAAATTCCAGAAGTAGGCCTTTTCCCACCACCTCCAGTACCCACCTGTCCATGGTAACAGCGGACCAGGCGGAAAGGAAGTGTCTGAGCCGTCCCCCCACGGGGGGAACCAGGGGTGAGGTGACAGGGATGGGGGCGACACCCCTCAGCCCGTCACTGGGCAGGCTTGGAGGAGGGACCGGCCGAGGGACCTCCTGGGCCTTTACCTCCCTGCTTCCTGTTGGAGGAAGCCGACGGCTTGGGTTTGGGATACCAAGGTCGAGCCTGCTGGCCCGGACGTTGCTGAGCCGGGCGTGCCGCGGGCGCAGAAGGACGAAAGGGCTTAGGCTGTGGCTTGCAGCCTTTGTCCTTCTGAGCGGAAGAGACCGAGTCCAAGGTAGCATTGGACTTCTCGATCCTCTGCAGGTGACCTTGCACCCCAGGGCCGAAGAGGTCAGTCCCCAAAAAGGGAACATCCGCCAACTTGTGCTGGGTATCCAAGGTAAAGGTGGATATCCTCAGCCAAGCCCGACGACGCATGGCCACTGCGGCCGCCACAGACCTGGCACATGAGTCCCCGATATCTAACGCAGTCTAGAGCTGCTGTTTGGCCACCGCCCTGCCCTGGTCCCGCACCTGCCTGACCGTAGTCTGCAGATTCGCGGAAGATGAGGGACAACCTCATCCAGGGAGCCCAACAGGGCGGAGAAAATGTGCCATGAGGACGGCCGAACTGGCCTGACGGCCGGTAGAGAGGACGCAGCATAGACTTTCCTCACCGCATAATCCAATTTCTTGATTCCTTGTCGGAGGTTTGTCCACATCCCTGATGCCTCCTCGGCACGCTGGAAAACGCTGTCGGTAACCAACCCCTCGGCCGAGGGGTGTTCCGAAAAACCGACAGGGAACCGGTAGGGACCGCATACTTCCTGGCCAACCTGGCCGAAGGCGCAGGGCAGGAAGCAGGACGCTGCCAAAGTTCCAAGGCCGGACCCACTATGGCTTCGGCCACCGGAAAGGCCTCCGTAGGAGAATCCCCTTGGTCCAGAATCTCCGTGAGGGGATACCTGGCCCGTTTAGAAATGGGTTCGAGCTTCATCCCGGTGGACTCCGAGATGAGTCGAAGCAACCCTAAGAAGGACTAAGGGCTATCGTCCATTGACTGCCCTACCGAGGACTCTAAGTTCATGCGCTTGGAGAAGAGGGAGGAACCATAATCGGACTCAGAAGAGTCCTCAAAGAGCTGCCTCGGGCCTGAGCCACCCTCCACCTGCCGAGGTTTATCGGGAGTGAGGGTGACAGACAGCCTATGGGGCAAACCCAAGGCCGACCGAGAATTTTTGGTCGGAGCCCCAACTAATGGCTGTGGAGGCGGAGGTTCCACCAGAATCGGTGGGGCAGCTGGAATTGGCCGAACAACCGGCCTGAGAACAGGCTCCTCGACTACGAGGGGTTGTTTCGGCTGCTCCGGTGACAGCCACTTAATGGCCGGGGAAGACGACTGGGTCGGCTTATTCCCGGTCAAAAGGAGCTGTTGCCACATGAGTTCTCGATCCGGGACGAACTTGCGCCCGGGCCTCCCCCGTCTGGGCGAAGATGGCACCGCTTGCCGCCGTGCCGAGACCAGACCGCCATGGCAGAGGGATTGGTTGGACTGGCGAGGATGTCAGGAGACCGAGAGTCTCACTAGGCCAAGAAGGCGAGGAGAAGTGTTCGAATCGGCACCTCGGCTGGCGATCCACTGAAGGCTCCGGAACCGAGGCACAGACGAGCCGACGGGATCCTCAACTCCCACCGGGGAACTCTGGGAGAGGATTCTCAGCTTCTCCAGCCGACAACCCGCCCAACGGGTCGAGAAAAATCTCGACCGCGTCGACGGGAGTCTCGGTCAACTGGCCTGACGGGGACACCGTGAAGCCAGTGGCCGAAGCTGAGGGGTCGACCGAAGTCGACTGTCGACAAGGGAAGGGGGATCTTTCCCGCTCCCAAGAGCGTCGATGGAGAGACTTACTTTTGCCCTTTTTGGACCTGGAAAAAGGTCCCGATGAAGTTGGACCCTCATCTTTGGTCGAGAGGGTCAGACAAAGCTCCTTAAAAGAAGCCGAATACAAGGCACCGAGAGAGAGCAGGACAAATGCTGCAGCCGAGGTAGAAGTGGCCCGCGCCGCCTCCTCTTCAAGGCGATCATCTGCTCGAGCTGATCCGCCGAGCCCGCCGCCGGACACCGCCAATCGGGCCTCTTTAGATTTCACCGGTGGAATTCTTTTCTCGGGGCACCCCAGTTGTAATCGGGCAGCACGGTCTTCAAGGACATAGGCCGAAAAGGAAGAGCACAAGTCGCAGGCCTGCGGTCGTGCTCAAGGTCAGCAGTAGACGCACGTGAAGTGCGGATCTGTCTAGACATCTTTCTGCTCCGCAAAGGCCCTCCGAAAACCGAGTCGACGGTCCATCGCAGCCATGAGAGAAGAAGACCAAGTCTTTAGCAAAAAACTTTTGATGATCGAACTTTCAAGAATTAGGAATCAGTCTTAAACGCAGCGCTGTAAGGAGGGAACCTGAGCTCAAGCGGTAAGGAAGATCTGGCGTCATGGGACGGAGCCGAGAGTTTTACCACCCGGGTGGGTGGGAGGAGCCAGCTTGAAGACCTTCCGGCAAGATTTAAAGCGGCAAGGAACCTGCCAATAAGTGTGGATGAACAACATATCCATGTCCCTAGAAAAACCATTCCCCCAAAACCGGCCTTGCAAAGAACTTTCAGACATCTCAACAAGGTCAAGAGACCAGAGATCTGTTCTCAGGTGAAAACAAGGAATTCTGGATACAGAATTGCAAGTAGTCTGGTGGTGCAGAGGGCTGAGGCATCTCTGCCTTACCTTGCGTCACACTGGCGACCCGGGTTCGGAAACGACCTTGGGTCATCGGGGAGCTGGCATGGGGGGGGAGCAGGATTGAGCTGCCTAATGGCAGTTCTCCTCTCCCGTTGGGGGGGGGTTGTCCTCCCGCAGTACTGCCACCTCCGGGTAAAGGGCCGGTGTCAGGGGGTTAATGGACGACTGGTAGGGTAGGGCATCCTGCAGTGCGTGACGTGCGCATGCTCATGCCAAGGATGTCAGGGTGGGAGAAAACGGGGGGAAAATGGCTAAATAAATAATATAATAAAAAAAAAAACTGCAGGAAGTCAAGATGTGTACTTAGTGTATCAAGATGCTTTGATTTGCCCCTATTTAGAAACGTATGCCCACATTCCAAGATGTGTGAAGGTGAGTTGCTGTGACACCACAAAAGAGACCTATTTCTCAGGCTTGAGAGGGACAGTACACTTAATTCTAACTCACTGGTAGCGGGATTTGAGTGCCTGGACATAAAAATCGACCTATCCCCATCATTAGCACTCCGAGTCATAGGATGCTATAGACCACCATCTGCCGGTACTCAGCTCTTGTCCAATCTTGCAACTATCTTGGACACTAGACCCCTGGAAACAATTATCCTCGGGGATCTAAACTACGATTGGCTGTCGGAAGCTGGTCACCCGCTTAAATCGTTCTGCGACTCCCTTGGTTTCACCCTACTCAACGAAGAGCCCACCCGTATCAACAAAAAGAATACAGCCAAAAGTACCCTTCTGGATGTCCTGCTTGTGAATAAACCCCATTCCTTCTCCCATGTTGGAAACTTTGACGCAGATATTAGCGACCATTGCCTAATAGCTGGAGTTTGGGCAGCCAACAAAGTGCCAACTATGGCCAAATTCTCCACCAAAAGGTCAACCAGGTCATTCGACCCAAAGGCATACGTGAAATCATTACCTACGCCATGAATCTACATGCGCCTCTGTCAAAAATACGCATAAAGGCTAGGAAATGCCGTTGGTTCACTCAAGATCTCAAGGCTGCACTACTGTCCAGGGATAAACTCTGGAAAACTGCCCGCAAATCCCAAAAAGAGGAAGATTGGCGCCTCTTTAGAACAGCCCGAAATCGCTGCACCAAACTGATTAGGGAAGCTAAAGCCTGCTATCACCAAGTAGAACTAGATACTGTAGCCAACTGTCCCTCCAAATTCTGGCCCACAATCAAAGAACTGGCGGAAGCCACGTCACAAAATATGCTCCCTACAAAATTCACCTCTGACAATACAGTAATCAATGACAAAAAAAGAGATACTGCAGGCATTCAACACGCACTTCGTCACAGCAGGCTTAGCCTTCGATAACTCGCCTGCATGTAGCCTGCGCACTCAACTTGGCATGACCCCACCAAATGTTGGCTCATGTTAGTCAACATTTCTCATTCGCATCGGTTTCCCTCAAGGAAGTAGAAGACTTGATTCTCCACCTGGATACTAAGAAAAGTGCCAGTGCAGATGCACTTGAACCATACTTCCTAAAGATAGCATGCCACGTATTGGCAGTACCTATTACTCATTTATTTAACCTGTCCCTAACACAAGGTACCCTCCCTCAAATATGGAAGATCGCACACGTTATCCTGCTATTTAAATCTGGAGACCCTTGCAACCTTAATAACTATAGGCCAATTTCTCTCCTACCCACACTCTCGAAGCTACTGGAAAAAATAGTAAATGGCCAACTAAGATCCTTCATCGACAGAGAAAAATTACTAAACCCCCTTCATTCCAGATTCAGAGCCAACCACAGTACAGTCTCAGCATTAGCTAAAGCAACCAACGACTGGCAACTGGAGTTGGAGCATAAAAAGTCAGTATGTGCTGTGTTTCTTGACCTCAGCAAAGCATTCAACACAGTCGACCTCGACCTGCTCCTCGACTCGCTAAAAACACTAGGACTGAATGCTACTTCTCTATACTGGTTCTCTGAATATCTGACAGACAGATACCAGCAGGTGAAAGCGGATGGCGAACTATCTGCCCTAAAACTCTTACAAAGAGGTGTCCCTCAGGGATCCATATTAGGTCCCCTCCTCTTCGCAGTGTATATTAACAACATTGATGAGGGAATCAAGGATGCAAGTATTCATTTATTCGCGGATGACACAGTGTTGTACCTGAGTTGTCCCACACCAAAAGAAGCTTGTACTGACCTACAAAAAGATTTCAACCTCCAGCAACTCCAACTAATCAATAAAAAACTGCTATTAAACGCTAAGAAAACTAAAGCCATGTTATTTTCCCCCTCAAACTACACAAGCGCTACTGACTCCCTCCCCCCAATAACCACGATGCTGGGAGAGTGCTTAGAGTACTTTCCGAAATTCAGATATCTTGGGGTCTGGATCGACAGTAAACTCTCCTTTACTGACCACCTGGAAGACTTGCTGAGAAAATTAAGGCAAAGACTTGGCCTTTTTTACAGGATAAGAAGACTTCTTACAGCAGACGCAAAGAAACGACTAGTCCAAGCCACGTTCCTGTGCTTAATTGACAATGCAGACTTCATATACAGTAGCTGTGCAGCTTTCTAGCTTGGAAAATTGGATACACTCTACCACAGAGCTATACGCTTCATCACTGACCTCCCCTTCTCTACCCATCATTGCGCACTATATGCCGCCACGGGCTGGACCTCACTTCACTATAGGTGCAACTTTAATGCAGCACTCTGAACACTTAGAGCCCTCAGTGGCAAACTCCCTCAATACATCATCGACTAAGTCTCTGATTGTGCCCAGGAATTATTCCCTTAGAAGCTGCTCACAACTCCTGCTAAATGTACCCAGGGCACTCACACGAGTCGGGAGAGCCGCCTTTGGATTCTCACTCCCATCAATATAGAATAAAACCCAAAAAATACTTAAGATGAAAACCCCAGTAAGTACCCTTTTGTTCAAAATGCTTTACCGTGATGGCATTACGGAAATTTGCAACTGCTTTACTAGACACAAACTAACCTCCCTCCCTCAAACGGCGGCCCCCCAGCTGAAGTGCGTTCCTCTGCCTCTAGCATGCCCACCAACAGATCCACAGGATTTATTGCCGAACTCCCATATCGTATTCTTTGACACTCTGAACAGCTGCAGCCTGATTCTAGCACATGCTACCGCACTTGGGGATAATTATCGTCTTTTGCCCCAAAAAATATTTGGTCCCTCGTCCATCCAACACCACCCTCTGCCCCAACCTCCAGGACCCTCCCAGTTATGCCCCTGCTACTATATTCCTCCTCTTGCACTTGGTACAATGGCAGCTTTTCTCCTCCATATGTCGCAGTGTTTTGGGGCAAAAATCGCTTCGTCGCCTTTCGTATGGTCCTCCGCCCTCCCAGTTCCTCACTCTGCTCTAACAATTGGGTCCTCTTCGCTTGCGCTCCTATTTCCCCACCTCTCCCTACATTATGCGCTTAATATCTTCTATCTGGTATGCCTACCCTCTCCCTAACATTTCCCACTACAAAATGCAGTTTTTGGGCTTGGATCCAGCACAAGTTCATTATCCACGACTCCTTGTAGATCTATGTTCAATGTATATTACCTGTAAATGTGCATTTTTACTATAATAGCAGCTGTTTGTACTATTGTAACTTGTCTTTCTGCATTATTACTGTAGGACCGCAGGTCCACCTTGTAAATGAACTTACTCAATGGTGCCCGCCTGGATAAATAAAGATATTGATAGATTGAGTACCCATCTTACTCAATATTGCATTACACAACTTTCATGTGATGGAGAAAGCAGATACGTGTCACGCAGCCATCGCAAGCCTGATCTCTATGTTAATGTATGTCACTTAACATGAGATCATTAAACACCCCATACGTGTTACAACACCTTTCAAGTACGAGAACAGAGACAAGAAACAGCTCTGTAACCAGATACAACAGAAGGGGACTTTCAACTTTTGAAGCTTTTAGCTAAATTGTACCCTCAGGCTTGTAACTGCTCTTAAATGTAAGGACATACGTTGTAACGTTTGACTTGGATAATGCCTTTTTAGACCAGTTGGGCGGCTGTAATTCTCAGCTCTGTGTCCAACCATGCCCTCAAAAGGCCAAAATGCGACAAGTCCAGAGAGAGGCAGCAGTCAAATGGGCCATCAGGATGCTAGAGTGCATCAAAAGGGAGAGGGCGTCCCTTTACTTTGGAATTCTACATAACCCAGCATTCATGCCCCCCCCCCCAGTGGAGGCCTCTGAAAGGTTCTAAAGTCTGATCTGTTCAAACTAGCCTACAGTAACTTTCTGTGTCTATCTTCAAGGGTTTCAATTCTGATATTATGTGTTATTTTAACTGTGCTGTATGGTTTGTTTAGGTTTGCCTTGTTAGATGGCCTGAGCCTTACGGAAAGGAGCCAGAAAAATAAAACTGCCTTGTGGAAAAAAATAGTGGTGGTCAGCAGAGCAGGGGAAGTAATCTGACCACTTTACAAGGCCCTGGTTAGACTCCACATGGAGTAATGCTTGTGGTTTTGGTCTCTTCAACACAGAAGGGGTGCTGACAGGTAGCTGGGATGGTGCAACACAGGGCCACCAAAATAATCAGTTGTATGGGGGAGCAGAAGCCATGAGGAGAGAGACTGGGGCCTTCAGCATGTTCCCACTGGAGAAAATCAAGCTAAGAGGGGGAGATGTAATCTCAGGTCTTCCACATACTGAAGGACATCAACAAGATTAAACAGACAGAGATGTTTCGTCTCGTGTCCTCCAGCACGACAGTGGAAAATTCCCTAAAGCCTCTCCAGCAGGACATTGTGATATGCCCTGAAGTTCCTCCAGTAGGACACTGGGACATGCCCTGAAGCCCACTGAGCAGGATGCAGGGACATGCCCTGAAGCCCCTCCAGCACGGCATGGGGACATGCCCTGAAGCCCAGCAGGACATGGGGACATAGCCCTGAAGCCCCTCCAGCAGGACATGGGGACATACCCTGAAGCTCCTCCAGCAGGATATCAGGACGTGCCCTGAAGCCCCTGTAGTAGGGTGCGGGGACGCACCCTGAAGTCCTTCCAGCAGGACATGGAGACATGCCCCATGCCCTGAAGCCTCTCCAGCAGGATTCAGGGACATGCCTAGAAGCCCCTCCAATAGGATGCGGGGACATGCCCTGAAGCCCCTCTAGGATGTGGGGAAGCCTCTCCAGCAGGACATGGGGACATGCCCTGAAGCCCCTCCAGCAGGACATACGGACATGCCCTGAAGCCCCTCCAGCAGGACAAGGGGACATGCCTGAAGTCCCTCCAGCAGGACACGGGGACACAACCTGTAGCCAAATGAGCAGGACATGGGGATACACCCTGAAGCCCCTCAAGCAGGATGTGGGGACATGCCCTAAAGCCCCACAAGCAGGACATGGGGACATAGCCTGAAGCCCCTCCAACAGGACATGCCCTGAAGCCCTGCCAGCATGACGCGGGGACATGTCCTGAAGCCCCTCCAGCAGGGCATGGGAACATGCCCTAAAGCCCCTCCAGCAGGACATGTCCTTAAGCCCCTCCACCAGGACATGGGGACATGTGCTGAAGCCCCTCCAGCAGGACATGGGGACACACCCTGAAGCCCCACCAGCAGGATGCGGGGACATGTCTTGAAGCCCCTCCAGTAGAAAGTGGAGACCCACCCTGGATCCCCTCCAGCAGGACATGGTGACATGACTTGAAGCCCATTCAGCAGGACATGGGGACACACGCTAAAGCCCCTCCAGCAGGACATAGGGACATGCCCTGAAGTCCCACCAGCAGGATGCAGCGACATGCCCTGAAGCCCCTCCAGTGAATTCAGGGACACGCCCTGAAGCCCCTCCAGCAGGACATGGGTACACACCCTGAATCCCCACCAGCAGGACGTGGGATATGCGCTAAAGCCCTTCCAGCAGGACATGGGGGTGTGTCCTGAAGCCCCTCAAGAAGGACCCAAGGACATGCCTGGAAGCCCCTCCAGCAAGACATGGGAATACACCCTAAAGCCTCTCCAGCAGGATGCGGGGGACACACCCTGAAGCCCCTCCAGCAGGACAATGGGGCCACACCCTGAAGCCCATCCAGCAGGACAGGGGACATGTCCTGAAACCCCTTCAGTGAATGTGGGGACATGCCCTGAAGCCCCTCCAGCAGGACATGGGGACACACCCAGAATCCCCGCCAGCAGAATGTGGGATATGAGCTAAAGCCCCTCCAACAGGACACAGGGACATGCTCTGAAGCGCCTCAAGAAGGACCCAGGGACATGCCCAGAAGCCCCTCCAGCAAGACATGGGAATATGCCCTGAAGCCCCTCCAGCAGGATGTGGGGCACACACCCTGAAGCCCCTCTGGCGGGATGCCAGGACATACCCTGAAGCCCCTCCAGCAGGACGTGGGGGACACACCCTAAAGCCCCTCCGGAGCGATGCCAGGACACACCCTGAAGCCCCCCCCCCAGCAGGACGTGGGGGACACACCCTGAAGCCCCTCCAGCAGGACATGTCCTTAAGCCCCTCCACCAGGACATGGGGACATGTGCTGAAGCCCCTCCAGCAGGACATGGGGACACACCCTGAAGCCCCACCAGCAGGATGCGGGACATGTCTTGAAGCCCTCCAGTAGAAAGTGGAGACCCACCCTGGATCCCCTCCAGCAGGACATGGTGACATGACTTGAAGCCCATTCAGCAGGACATGGGGACACACGCTTAAAGCCCTCCAGCAGGACATAGGGACATGCCCTGAAGTCCCACCAGCAGGATGCAGACATGCCCTGAAGCCCCTCCAGTGAATTCAGGGACACGCCTGAAGCCCCTCCAGCAGGACATGGGTACACACCCTGAATCCCCACCAGCAGGACGTGGGATATGCGCTAAAGCCCTTCCAGCAGGACATGGGGGTGTGTCCTGAAGCCCCTCAAGAAGGACCCAAGGACATGCCTGGAAGCCCCTCCAGCAAGACATGGGAATACACCCTAAAGCCTCTCCAGCAGGATGCGGGGGACACACCCTGAAGCCCCTCCAGCAGGACAATGGGGCCACACCCTGAAGCCCATCCAGCAGGACAGGGGACATGTCCTGAAACCCCTTCAGTGAATGTGGGGACATGCCCTGAAGCCCCTCCAGCAGGACATGGGGACACACCCAGAATCCCCGCCAGCAGAATGTGGGATATGAGCTAAAGCCCCCTCCAACAGGACACAGGGACATGCTCTGAAGCGCCTCAAGAAGGACCCAGGGACATGCCCAGAAGCCCCTCCAGCAAGACATGGGAATATGCCCCTGAAGCCCCTCCAGCAGGATGTGGGGCACACACCCTGAAGCCCCTCTGGCGGGATGCCAGGACATACCCTGAAGCCCCTCCAGCAGGACGTGGGGGACACACCCTAAAGCCCCTCCGGAGCGATGCCAGGACACACCCTGAAGCCCCCCCCCCAGCAGGACGTGGGGGACACACCCTGAAGCCCCTCCAGCAGGACGCCAGGACACACCCTGAAGCCCCTCCAGCAGGATGCGGGGACATGCACTGAAGCCCTCAAGCAGGATGCGAGGACACACCCTGGAGCCCTTCCAGCAGGACATGGGGACATGTCCTAAAGCCCCTCCAACAGGATGCAGGGACATGCCCTAAAGCCCCTCCAGCAGGCTGTAGCGACACGCCCAGAAGCCCCTTTAGTAGGATGCAGGGACACACTCTCAAGTCCCTCCAGCAGGATGTGGGGACATACCCTGAAGTCCTTCCAGCAGGACACAGGGACATGCCCTAAAGCCCTACAGCAGGACATGCCCTGAATCTCCTCATGTTGATCCTCACTGGTGAGACAGTGGAGAGAATAGTGGTTGGGGTTAGGGGAACCAGGACACCTGAACGCTGGACTGGTGGTGACTTGGCCCAAAAAGCTGTACGGGAAAACACTTGTTTTTAAATTATACGGATTATCGTGATAATATATCGTGATCTTTTTTACCCAAATATCATGCTACTAAAAATTTGATATCATGATATCTCTAAAAATAAATAAATGTATTCTGTGCGGGTGGGTACAAATCTCAATTTCAGCACTTGTCAGTTTCTCTTATCTAAACTGTAACATTAGGAGGTGCTGTTTCTCCAACAGGCTGTGACCCAATGGAAAAGCCTCCTAGTCACCAGCAGCCTACCACAGACTACAGTTGACATGAAGGCAGTACAGGGTGTCAAGGTCAGCATGATCCAATGGAAAATCCTCCAAGTCACCAGCAGCCTACCAGTGATGACACTGGGCATGAGGACAGTACAGGGCATCAAGGAAAAGCCCAGTCACAAGCAGCCTACCAGCGACGACAGTGGGAATGAGGACAGTACAGCGAGTCGAGGTCAGGGTGAAAAAAGTATCTGTTTACTAACAGGTACTCTGGGCAGTACAGCGGGTGGGGAAACCCTTTAAATTAGGATGCTGTGCTTCCTAGGTGGATGGGGTGATACTATGGCTCCAGAAGTACCAAGTCGTTCATTTAGGAGGCAACGGCTGACCGCAGTAAGTGGCAGGCCTTCTCTCTCACGCACATGTGAAATGTGTGGATGTTGTGTGTTGCTAGGTTGTTTGTGTTACATTATGGACTTGTAGCAACAGAACTGGGTACATTTGGGACTGGAGCAGAATGCATAATTCGACAGTTATCCATATTTACTGTCTTAATGGTAATACTTTTAGAGTTCTGTATATCCTGTGATGTAATATACACTGTACTTTATATAAAATCAATACAATTAAAAATATATATATATACAGACACACACACACACACACACACGTACATACATACATACGGGCCCTGCGCACCCACATAAAAATCAGGGACAATTACAATACGCTTGCATGGGAGAACAGGGCCCCCACATGCACATATGCATACCATTATGGAGTGATGGGAGTGCAGGGCCCTCTTGGCCCTGCGCTCCCACAGAAAGATGAGGATTAATTACAATCTCTCTACACTTATGGATACATGGGAGTGCAGGGCCTGGAGGGCCCTGCGCTCCCACACACAAATAAGGATATAATTACACTATCTCAAAAAGTAAGGAAATTCATTGCAAAAAACTTAGTTAATGCATCACCTAGAGTTCATATTAAAGCAACAAAAATATGGAAATGTGGTATTAGGGTTTCCAACCCTAATACCCCACCCCATCCTCCACATATCAACAAGGCGCTGGGGTGTGCCTTGGGGTCGTTGACTCTAATGCTCACCCCAGTCTCCAATGCTGTATCATTTCAGCTTCCTTACACATGGAATGGGGTGAGTGTTAGGACCAATGACCCCAAGGCACACCCTGATGCCTGTTGGTGTATGGAGGTTGGGGTGACGTGTTAGGGTTGGAAACCAGAATACCACATTTTCATACTTTTGTCACTTTAACGGGAACCCTAAGTGATGCATTAACAGTTTTTCTGCAATATATATACATATATTAGTAAATGTTTGCACAGCATACTTTATTATTCCATACTTACAAAGCAGGAAGGGGTAGATCGGACAGACCTGGAGTCCCTTCTAACCTTAAAATACTGTTATTAAGTTACACTCTGCTGGGCGGAGATGATGGACCTGGAGTCCCTTCTGACCTTAAATTACTATGCAACTATGGTATGTTTTGTTTTACTGTTTTTGTTATTCTGTTTAGCCCCCCTGCAGTCGGCCCCCATCTAACGGGCACTCCAGCCCAGTCACCCCAACGTCCACTGTGACTTATCACCACCTTTCTTCCTCCAGGGCTTACCCCTCCCCCGGCAGGGTTGGAAGGGTTCCTGAACCCCTGCCATAAATAAGGATCCAGTTCAGACTGGTGGGCTTAGCTGGTTGGGTGTGGGACCTACAAGCACCCGGTGCCATGCTGCCACTGGCATTTTCCTTATTTTGTGTCCCCCAAGTGGCATGGTGTGCAGCAATGTCAGGATGCGCATCCATACTCCCGAGCAACGTGTGTTGACGTGTGCCATGCTCCCCTGATGTTCAAGTCCAGCCTGCCTTTCCCCCGCTTCCACTACAGACCAGGCGAGTGCCAGGCTCTACCTACCCTCCTCCAGGACGAGACCAATCCTTTGGACTCTTGATCCTTCTCCTCTCCCCTGATTGACCCCGACACCTCAAATCTGCTTCTGAACTTGGGTCGCTGGCTTCCCAAGTAATACTGCTACTGCTGCGCCAGCAGGCCAGGCACTAACTCTGTATGTTACACTGTGGGGTTGGGGGGGGGAGTCAGACATGATGGATCTAGAGTTCTTTCTGACCTTACATTAGTAGGTTACTATCTTACACTATGGGGAAGGGTGGACATTATGGACCAGGAGTCACTTCTGTAAGTCCAGATGTTGGCCAGGATACCATGGAATATCCTCTACTGTTAGAAGAAGTGTCAAGCAATCTTTAACTTCCACTTGGGATGCCACCAGAGAGCTGCAGAAAGACTCTGCTTTAACGTCTCATTCAGATGCCACTTCAACAGTACACCACTCCCGTGCAGTGTTAGTACTGTGTCTTAGTGTGTGACCAGAGCCCACCACCTTCGGATCTTCTGGCCCCAAAGGCAAGTGTGCAATCTACTGAACCACTGACCCTGCTGAGTCACTGGCACGGCTGAGCCACTGAGCCACCATTACACTGCTGAGCCACCGATATTCGCTAAGCCACTGACCACGCTAAGCCACCAGCACCACTCAGCCACCAATACACTGCTGAGCCACCAGTGCCCAACTGAACCACTGACCCTGCTGAGGCAATATCTGAGCGGCTGAGCCACTGGCATCATTGGGCCACCAATACACTGCTAAGCCACCGATACCCTGCTGAGTAACCTACCAAGCTGAGCCACCAATATCTCTGAGCGGCTGAGCAACCGGCATCATTGAACCACCAATACACTGCTAAGCCACCATTACCCCACTGAGTCACCCAAGCTCAGCCACCGACCCCTGCTGAGTAACCTACCAAGCTGAGCCACCAATATCTCTGAGTCACTGACCCTGCTGGGCTACCAGCACTGCTAAGGCACTGACATCACTGCACCAACAGTGCTAAATCACGGACACCGCTACATTTCAGTAATGTTCAAAGAGTAGAACAGGAACCAAAATACATGGATGCTAGGAGGAGGTAACTTGGTCCTGCTGGAGCATCTACTGAGCCCACTTGACATACACCCCCGCCGCTCCTTGGAGAGCAATGTCCGACTTTCCTGGTGAGCTGCACCTGCTGCTGCCACTCACCCAGTTAAATGAGGTAGAGGATACAAAAATTATTTTCTATCACAGTAAAAGGAAAAGCTTTTCCACAATCAGAATGTCCGTAAGCAGCTGAACCCCTACCCATCATGCTGGAACCCTGCATCCACAGTGCAGAACCAAGCACAGAACTCCCGGGACGACCCTTCTAGTTTCTGGGGATGAGGAAGGCGTCAGTACCTGCCTGCTGCTTCATGCTCCAGCATGCACAATCCTTATTCTGACCCCTGAAGAGCCACTAAAGAATGCAAACATTTCTCTTAATTCTTTGACAGTTTTCCCAACATTTACTGTTCTTAGTGCCTCATAGCCCTTAGCCAAGTACATGAACTCCCAAACTGATTCGGGTCAGTTTCTAAACATTACAAACAAGTGACTAATGCCGGTCTCTTTCTGAAACACATCAGCAGACAGAAAGGAAGTCAAGCCCTGTCCTGAAAAAGAAATCCAAACCTCTCTGGTTCTGAGGCCAATGGGAGAGGGATATAGGCTACCCACACCCTATGACCTGGACCTCAAACCTGCTCGAGCACAGGAGCCCAACAGAATATAAAACTGTACTGACCAAGCCTGACTAGTTGCAAGATATGACCCAGCTAGAGGGGGAGCGATGGCTCACTCAGTGTGTTATGAAGCACCTCGCACAGCATGCACCAGTTTAACGACTAGTTTAAAGTTAGATGGGGAGGCAGTATAGTGCAGTGGTTTAAGGCTCTGAGCTGCAAATCTGGAGACTTGGGTTTGAATCCCACAGCCCCCACTTGCATACTGTGTGACCCTGAGCAAGTCACTTAACTTCCCTGTGCTCCCAGGTTGCACCTGTAAACAAGCTTTCAGCTTAATGTGTCTCACCTGGTTAAACAATTGGGGAAAAAAAAGAAAAGAAAAGAAATAGACAAATGCTGTAGCAATACAGACCAAGCTAACTGCTTTTACTCCAGATAGTCAGGAAATGCCGGTAAATCATCTACCTCAGTTTTCAGTTTATTATTGTACTGTAACTATGGGGTGAGCAATAACCGATCAGTGCATTAGAACAACAGCAGATTCTGACTCCTGACAAGTCCCCACGTGCCTCGCAGGCATGGTTCTACTGCCCCGTCCTGCTCATCACAAGTGCCTGAGCACCCTTCCTGCTCGTCACAGGTCCCAAACAGCTTCCTGCTTGTCACATGTCCCAAAGCATTCCCCCTGCTAGTCACGAGTCCCAGAGGGCCCGCCCGGCTCGTCTCAGGTCACAGAGCACCTGCCGTGCTTGTTACAAGTCCCAAAGCATCCTGCCTGCTAGTCACGGGTGCCAGAGGGCCCTCCCTGCTCATTCCGAGTCCCAAAGCACATTCCCTGCTAGTCACGGACCCCAGAGGGCCCTTCCTGCTCGTCTCAGGTCCCGTGCAGCTTCCTGCTCATTACAGGTCCCACAGCACCTGCCCTGCTAGTCATGGGTCCCAGAGCACTTCCATTCTCATTACAAGTCCCAGGGTATCCTCCTTGCTCCTTACAGGTCTCAGAGCACTCCCTCTGCTGGTCACAGGTCCCAGAGCACCTACCCTGTTTGTCATAGGTCCCAGAGCACCTCCATTCTCATCACGGGTCCCAAAGTGCCCCTACTGGCCATAGTTCCCAAAGTGCCCTCCCTGCTAGTCACGGGTCACAGAATGCTCTCTCTGCTCATCATGGGTCCCAGAGTGCACTCTCTGCTCATCACGGTCCCAGAGTGCCCTCTCTGCTCATCATGGGTCCCAGAGTGCCCTCCCTACTCATCATGGGGCCTAGAGTTCCCTCGCTGTTAGTCATAGGTCCCGGAGTGCACTCTCTGCTCATCACGGGTCCCAGAGTGCCCTCTCTGCTCATCACAAAAGTCCCAGAGTACCCTCCCTGCTCATCATGGGTCCCAGAGTGCCTTCCCTGCTCATCACGGATCCCAGAGTGCCCTCTCTGCTCATCACGGGTCCCAGAGTGCTCTCTCTCTGTTTGTCACAGGTCCAGAGCACCCTCCCTGCTAGTCACGGGTCCAGAGAGCCCTCCCTGTTAGTCACGGGTCCAGAGAGCCTTCCCTGCTCATGCTGGGTCCCAGAGCACCCTCTCTGCTTGCCACGTGACGTAGAGCGATGGCTCACTGGAGGAACTGATCTTGTTCAACAAATATTTGTTTTTGCCCAACACAACTAACTAGATACTAGAGAAACAGAAATACTGATTCAACTGCAGTTCTGCCTGCAAGAAGGAAGCTGCTTTTGTAATGACCCTTTCTCAGAAAATATTATAATGGGGGAGTTTTCCAGACTTGCCTGTAATGAGAAATTAAAGCCAGCAAGACTCTAACTGTAGCACTGTTGCCTTAAGGCCATACTGTCACAGGTTCAAGTCTCACCGAGGGTCCCCGACCTGTATCCAATGAGGACACTGCAGAGCATTTTATGGGGGTTGGCAGGGTACACTGTCAGAGTTTCTTACATCTGGGAAATTTTTTTAAATGGTTGGAAGATTCCCTTGGGAGTCCTGGCCAAGATCCCTTTCACCCTATAAAGCAAGCCTTAAAGCTACTGTCCATGCCTATGTGCAGGATGTTACGTGGACAAAGGTTGCTCCACGAACAGATAAAGTCCAAAGGAAATAGATGTGTTATTCAATTTATTTCTTATATCACCAGATCTCAAGCTCTGCCCCGGGCACGTTTCTAGCATCAGAGTGCAAGGCCCAAGAGCGGCAGGCATCAACCTGTATTGCGGGGCCATAAGAGATTAAAAGAGGTGTCCAAAGCATGCCAGTCCACCAAAATACAGGTTATGGGCTATGAACCCAGTGGAACAATGCTGTCAGAAACTAAAAACAAATTCTGTCCAGAGCTGACATGGCTGCAGCTGCGCTCGTGGTTGAATAGTCCACCATGCCAAGATGGCCACCAGAGCGCAGTACGCATGCGTGAGCAGATGCGCATGTGTGACTTCACTTCCGCAGTTGCGGTGAAGTCTTGCATGAGCACTGAGTTCCGGCAGCCATCTTGGCCACAACAGACTGTTCCACCATGAGCTCACTGCACATATGCAAGATCACCAGTGGCCATCTTGAGCACGGTGGATTACGGCAAAAAAGTAGTGCGCCTGCAGGGGGTGTGTGAGTGGAGTGTTTTAGAGTTGCGGAATGATCGTGCTGCAACTCCAAATTTGTTGTTCAGATGTATCCGGTGGGTAATTTTTAAAGCACTCACAAGAGAGCTGCAGGCTCTGTCCCTGCAGCCGCAAAAAGACCCCTGTGTGAGTCACTGAATGACAGACACTCAAAAAAGGATTTCCCACTTAGCGGTTTTCCATCAAAAATATTTTATTTTTATGTTTACTGTATATCAGTAGGGCTTTGCCATTCATATAGTTTACAAAAACACGGTTCAAAAAAGTTTCTTGTTTATGTCTAGTCCAGGACCAGTCTTTGGAGTTACTCTCCTGGAAACCCACTCACTGGTCCACCCTAATGCTTAAAGAGAAACATTTATGAACCATGCCCATTATAGTTTGAAAGCTCATGAAAATCTCTTTTTTTAAATATTTTTTATTTAAAGCATTTCATACTTCTGCATAAAATACATCAGATCTGAATGAGTATATCAGACATTGTAAAATCATTTTCTATTACAAAGGATGAAGATTACAAGTTCTTGTGGTACAGCACTGAGAGGCACAACCAAGATTATTAACAAATTAATAAAGAGACTAGAGCTATAATGCAGCCTATGATAAGCCCAGGGCTAATAAACTATTTTGTAACCGACCTAAAAGGTCCTTATTAAGAAGTCGAACTTTTTGAAAACAAAGGGTCCCTCTTTCCGGAGCTCCTAAAGCCCCATCCAAAACCAATATGGTGCTAGATTTTCCCCACTCAGCCAGGAGATACTAACCAAGATGATTCTCCCTCATGCATGGCAGACACATCAATATAGACATGTCTGGAGACCAGCTCCTACACGTATCATTGTGCCATCCCATGAGTAAGCTCTTGTAAAGAGCCAACGTCTCTCAATTAGGCTATACTAAAAACAGAGGAGTTAGGGAAAAAAAATAAGCTGCACCTAAACAGTGTTACCTAAATATTATGAACTTTAAACATTTAACTTTCTCTACCTTAATCTCCAAGCAACTGGTGAGAAAATTGAAATAAGACCTGCTATCCTGCGTTATTTTGGGACATCTGAAAAGAAACAGAGCATCTCACTTACATTTATAGTTAACCATGCCATCAAATTTAAGATTACACCATCTGAGTATATAGGGAGTATACTGGTAAATGCAGTTTAAAAGATCTGCACATTATTAAGTTTAAGTTTCCCATAAATAAAGAACCAATATTCCCTTATTCATGTTTATTTTGCTTTTGTTGAATTTTGTTGAGCCGGTAAGCCCACTGAGCCTAGAAGTCCTTTTTTTAGGGGCGACCGGAAGTTTAATGGTAACTGTGTAAGCAATTAACTTTAATGTCCCCAAAATAGAGTAAATTCAAGCCAGGGTATAAGAGAAGTCCAGAAACATGACTCTTATAATGGCCAGCCCTCTTCAGACTCTTCTTCATCACTATTCCAATTGTCATGGGCCCATTTAGCAGTGATCTTCTCTACGCAGATCCCTGCCTCCTTTGGATCCATGAAGCGGTATTGTCTATGGCCTTCCGAAAAGCACAACCGAGCTGGGAAAGCCATTGGATACATTATCCCCAGGTCCCTGAGCCTATGCTTGACCCCATCAAAAGCTTTATGCCACATTCTAGTGGCATATGAAAGGTCAGAGAAGAAAAGCACCAGAGTCTCCTCCAGAAATACCAGTCCATTATTACGAATAGCCCCCAGTATAAGGTCTCTCTCTGCTGAGGAGGAAAGGGTTGCCAGAACAGTACGGGGATTGTCCACCATGGAGGTAAGCTGTCTGGGTGAAATCCTATAAGCTTTAATCATTTTAAATTCTGTAGTCCCGGTCAATTCAGCAAGCCAACGTTCCAGGTATTGTAAGAGGCTAACTCAGTCTCTTTAGGGAGATCCAGAATACAGATATTCGCCGCTCGTGTGCTATTTTCCAACTGCTCCACACAGCTACAAAGTGTGGCTTGCTCTTTAAGTGAAGTGTTAGTGGCATTAAGGGCCTTCCCCGCTGTCGCCTCTGCATTTTTGGTGCTCTCCCCCATTGCCTCCAGTCGAGGTTCTACAGCCCAAAAACTTTGAGAATGCATCACATTTTTGGTCCATATTCTGCACCATTTTGGTAAGTGCGTTAACTGCTTGTTGTAATGAAGTTAACAAGGCTGCCTCGGGTTCTGTACTCGTAGTTGGGAGATAGCCATCCGCATGGTCTGGTGGCTTGGTGGTTGGAGTGCACGGGTGGAAGAAATCCTGCTTTGTCGTTTTAGTTCAACCCATTTCAAGGTGTTTTTTTTTTTATTTTTATTTTTTTCCAGTTAATAGTTTTTATTAAATTTCCTGGTTGGTAGTTTTTACATTTGAAGTTGCACTCAATGACTCTCTAATCAGTGAGTCAATTTCTTGAGAAAATTCAATGGAGAATTAGGTTATTTTATAATTTGATAGAGCTTTTAAAGGGAGCTCCAGAAAAATGCTGCTGCTGGCTGGGTTGCTAGCTCCCCCCTCCCCCCAGAAATCTCTTTTAAATGAGGTGTTGGACTCCTCTGTAGCTGTCAGCAGTCCAGATATATTGATAACTAAGTCTGCTCCATGTCCAAACTACACTGCCACCATTTCTAGAACCATAAAGATATATACATACATACACACACACAGACACACACACACACACACACACACACATATATATATATATATATATATATATATATATATATATACACACACACAAACTAGAGGGTCATAACGTCTCCCCTCCAGTTAAAAATCCTCCATCTTCCCACATGATGGCCCCTCTAGTTTTTATACATACAATGTTATGTTTAGAATCTTGCGATTTCACGTAAGACCAAGCTGTGCTTGACTACAGTGTGGTCAGCCACAGCTTGATCACCAGTGACATCATAAGGTTCTAAAAACAGTGGGAATGAAATACAGATATGGGGCAGACATGGATGTAGGCAGGCATACTCCAAGCACTCCATGGTGTGCAATTTTATTTAAGGGAAGTAGCAAATAGGTTCTAAACTGCTTCCTTTTTCCATGAAAACTAACAAAGAAAATACTGAACCTTCTGTAATTTTATTCATAGGCGTCGAAACCAGAAAGACTGGTCAATAATACTCTCTTTGCATCCCAAGGACAATACAACTTTACAGGCTTTGGGCTGGTATGTGGGTGTCTTAGGGAGCAATGCATGGCATTTGTATTTACCCATGCATGGGAACAACCACTATCATGAGATACAAAGTTGTATTTATAGTGCCAAATGAGGCAACAAACACGGTCCTGGTGTACATTTGTATATTGTCTGGCTACACCCCTGGGGGCAGACACAGTCATCGATATCTCTGGACTGCTAGCTCAACAGATAAAGCCCAATACTTCATTTAATGAGGTTTTCATGAACTTTCAAAGTATGATAGGCAAGGTTCATGAATGCCCCCCCCTTTAAGAATACTGATCCTGCCCTAGAATGAAACAAAACTAGTGACGCAAGCACCCATTTTTATAAATGGATATGCAGCACCAATCTCTTTCAGGCTCAGAACAGACAGAACTTTCTCTCAGTCTGTTCGCAGATGACACCAAGACATGTAGCAGGGTGGACACCCCAGAAGGAGTGAGCAAGATGGAATTTGACCTCAAGAAACTAAAAGAATGGTCTGGAGTGTGGCAGCTGAGATTTAATGCCAAAAAGTGCAAGGTCATGCACATAGAAAGGAAAAATCCAAGAAAGGTGCATTACCTAGGAGGCGAAAGACTGGCAGACTCAAACCAGGAACGAGATCTGGGAATCATAATCGCAGATGACTTGATGGTTAGTAAGCAGTGTGAGAAGGTAACATTGAAGGCCAACAGAATGCTGGGCTGCACTGGGAGGGGAATCACGAGCAGGAAGACAATAGGTGGTACTACCACTACATAGATCACTGGTTAAGCCTCACCTGGAATACAGAGTCCAATTCTTGAAAAGCCTCACCTCAGGAAGGACACTGACCGGGTGGAAACAGTACAGAGAAAGGCAACAAAAATGATTCATGGTCTGCAGCACATGTCCTACGAGGAAAGACTTAGAGAACTGAATATGTACTCCCTGGAGTACAGAAGAGAGAGAGGGGACATGATTGAAACATTCAAGTACATAAAAAGCATCAAGGTACAGGCACAGGACATTTTTCACTTCTTCAAGAAGAGCTACAGGATCAGGGGACATGATCTCAGGCTGCAAAGAGGGAGGTTCTCTACCAACACCAGGAAGTTTTTCTTCACAGAAAGAGTGGTAAATGCTTGGAACAGCCTGCCCCAAGAGGTTGTGGGGGTCAACACTGTGGGGGATTCAAGAATGTATGGGATAGACACAAGGGAGCCCTGACTACAAAGGGCAACTTGAGTATCAAACTAGGTCTAAAACAAATGGGCAAACTAGATGGACCTAGCGGTCTCCTGCCGTCAACTTCTAGGTTTCTATGTTTCAGATTCAGGACAGACAGGAGTATATGTTCTTCTTGATCAGAGTTCAGATGTCAGCTTTGGTGAGTACCCTGGTCTTCACTGTATCGCAGCACCAATTAGAAAAGTTATTCTTAGTGGTCCAGTATGAAAAAAAATTAGTAGATCCGAGACCCAGGACCAATGGAATCTTTGAGCTCTGCAAAAATAACGAAAATCAAGTCATCTGATTTACTGACGTGCCACCCAGTATAACATTAGAAATGCATCTTTATTTTAGATTATAGGCAAGAATCTTGTTAAGGGCAACTGGGAGCCATTGAAAGGCACCCATAAGTCAATGGTCAAATCCCATAGGCTAA
Source organism: Neoceratodus forsteri (assembly GCA_016271365.2). Classification (NCBI taxonomy): domain Eukaryota; kingdom Metazoa; phylum Chordata; order Ceratodontiformes; family Ceratodontidae; genus Neoceratodus; species Neoceratodus forsteri. Next base: position 109,023,286 of record JADMNL010000024.1, read on the forward strand.
GAGTTCAAGGTCAAAATCACGGCATAAAAACACAGCAGGGAGGGCTCCCCTAGAGTGGCACGTGGTACAAAACAAAACAGGGATTAGAACAGAAGGGCAATAAAGATAACATTGCCTTCCAGCCCACTAAATCAGGGCTGAAATTCAGCGAACCTCTCAGAGTATTCAGTATATTTCATATCACTCATCAGTCTGATATGGAGCAGCACACAGTAAACATTACACATCACGGGGCTCAGGACTCCACTCAGCGCTTCTTGAAGGCAGCTCATTCCTTGAACTAAAAATACTGGCCCTGCTGAGCATTTTAAAAGATGCCTGTCAGTTTTCTGGGACTGAGCATCACCCATCTTCATGCTGGCTCTGTTTTCACTCACTCCTTCAATTTGTCAAGGAGGTCGTAATCAGTGACTACAGTAAGAGAGACATTCCGACAGACTGTTGAGGAAAATCAGGACATTGTAAAAACACTGGCGTTCAGACCACCTGCAAGCTGTCACGGAAAGCACTGAAATGTGGTAACACTGGGTCAAACTGCGGTGACCTGGAGATTTCATTATCAGCAAAGCAAAACTGCCTTAAAATCACTGTCACCCACTGCAGTTGACAATACTGGGCTACGCCTTTTCCCTTGAGCAGGGCTATCCTTCGTGTTTGATAACTTCTGGAGGTTTTCTATAAAAAATAAAATCTGTATTTATTTATTAATTAATTGCTTTATATTTTTATTTATTTATTTATTTATTTATTTATTTATTTCCTGCTCGATGTCTATCCCCTGTACTGTCCTGCTGGCCCCATCTGGACAGCCCTCCCCAATCCAGTCACCTATCATCTCTGGGATGTACCCAGTACTCTCACAACTTGTCCCTCGTGGCAAGATCAGGGAGGGAGGGGATTTGCTTTTGCCCCCTCCCAAGGAAGGATTCAGCCTGGTCCCAAGTTGATGATGGTACATCTGCAGGAACGTCATCCTTTATCTTGCTCCAACAAGGTGTTTCCTCTGTTTGTGCCCCAGGGATGTCAATCTGCAATAACGCATGAGTCTGTTGATGTCCCTCACCTTCCAAGGTCTCCTGTCTGCCGTGATACCTAGCCTCTGCTAAATATTGGGCACATTGCGGGAGGCACAATAAAGCCAACCCGGAAAAGTAGGGCACTTCTTGAGACGCCCATTCCAACCCCCAAGTTTGCTCAGAACCTGGGTCATCGGCACAGCAGGATGGTCTTTGTCAACCATCCCCGCTTCCTATATCCTATTTAATATACCCCTATGTCTATCCCATGCATGCTTGAAGCCCCCCAACTGTTTTAACTTCCACCACTTCTGCCGGCAATCTATTCCAGGCATCGAATACCCTTTTAATGAACAAATACTTTCTCACACTACTCTTGAATCCCCCCCCTCCCCCAATGCTTCACTGCATGCCCTATGGTCCTGGTGCTAGCGCTCATTTGAAACAGACTCCCCACCTGTATAACAACAATAAACGTTATTTCTAGAGCACAATTCCAAAACCAAAGCGCTGTACAAAATTATAGATAAAAAACACATTCAAACAAAAGATAGTAAAACAATCCAATTTCAGATTACATAAAAATAAAAACAGATTTAATAAGTAAAAATTCCCATAAGCCAGGCAAAACAGATGAGTCTTTAAGGCTATCTTGAAGCTCTCCATGGTTCAGCACTCTTGAATCTGACGAGTGTGTGCATTTGTAAGGAACAACTGTCATACCTAAATGCTTACTTATTTGGGACCACATCTGAAATGACAAGTCATCTAAAGAGGCTACTGTTGCACAGTCCTTGGCCTAGCATTAATGTTTAATGAAAAAAAAAAAAAAACTTGTTTGCACTATATTATATTATAATACAACCCGTACGCCTCAGTGTTAGACAAAACATATATATATTGCACCAAAGTTTTGTGAAAAAATGATGATTAGCACTAGGTTTGGGGGAAATGGATCTTAAGATGATTTGGTTGAACGTAATGGACGATTTTGTGAAAATGGAAGAGCAGTAGCCCTACTTTAGTGACATCATTTAAGGACCCAATTCACAACCCCCAAATTGATATAATCAGTGTTTCTTAATTCTGCCTTGTTCCAGCTACATGTGCACACGCTAGGTTTTGTATGCAGGACTATAGGCAGCCTGTGTTTCAGATACAGAGACATATAAATCCCCTAGGCACTCACTGTCAAGACTCCCTTTGGTATATAGGAAATTGGTATTACGAGAAATATTTGTATCCTTCATTTATTGAAAAGTAAATTTGCTGGACTTTGGCACCAATTGCACCGTCACCTGTGGAACCATCTGGGAACCATGAAACCGGGGGGGTAATATCTGCTTGTTATTCCCAGGCCTCCTTGACTCCCTGTCACATCCAAGATTACTAAGCCCCGCCCCTCTAATAAACCCACTCACCTTGCTGCAGAGATAGTACGCTCATGTCCTGGAAGGGAGGGGGATGTCTGCTCCGCGGGTGGTCCATGCAGGGTACAGAAACACACAGTCCGTGCCAGTAAGACAATCTAGCGCCCCATCTCAAGACCCATGTGGTTAGACCTGGTTCTCCCTCCCTCGAATCTGAGCACAACTGGATGCCTGCTGAACTGGGGGGGGTGGGGTGGAGGGATTCCTTGGGGTTTTGCTGGGTAGATTGGTGGTCTGAATTGGAGGAAAGGATGAGCAGACCAGTGTCTTCAAGGTCTCCTGCCCCAGCAGAAGCAGCTCAGTGACAGTCAGCTGAAGGGCAAAAAGTATGAATAAAAACAAAATGCATGCATACCAAGCACGGTCTCATAGAGGGACCAGAGTATAAATTATAGGTCAGCACAGACATTTCAACCAGGAAAAGAAGAACAACAAACTGGTATCTCTCTAGTAATTGTTAGGTGTATTTCCTTCTCAGTGGTCACTGTGTCCACAATTTAAATTCTAAAACCTGTTGAACTTGTACTTCTGGACTTAACGTCTTCAAAGTGTCTGCTTACTGGTGAGTGTGTATCCTTCCATTAAAGTGAATTATGTGGTAGGGCAACCAGACATTATATCACGGGGGGGGGGGCCTCTTAAAGAGCAAGTAGGGACTGGTGTCTTGTGAAGTCGAACTTCCATTACTCTGCAGACTGCGTGCAGCTACTGGGCTGAGACCAGGCACTCTGTAATCAAGCTGCTCGTTGTAGTAATGTATGTGAAAGCCAGGCAGACCATTTGAAACATGTGGAGGTTAACCAAATCGGTATGCCAACTGAGCGTGAAAGCTCCCTTCACTCCATTCTCAATGATTTTCCAGCCTTGACAGCCTGTAAACTGTTGTTAGCCTAACATTGGTTATCATCAGTACCTAATTATCTGTGTTGGATCTAGAGGACTAAAGCCACTGTGAAAAGCCCATAAAAACTGAAGAGAGGAGATGTTACAGAACTGAAACTTTAGAGCGGTCATTCCCCATTCCTTCCCTTGAAACTCAAGAGTGGGCCAGCGCAGCGGAAAGTGCTACCCCTCACTATCCCAGTGATCCTGGTTCAAAAATGGACTCAGGTTGTTCGAGGGTCAGTCGGCGGATGGAGCATCAAGCACCCCAACTACAGCCCTTCTCGCTCAAGGGAGGGGGAGGAACGCTGCATCCAGCTACTTGACTGCCCCCTGGTGGAAACCAGTTTGCAGCACAGTAGGAGTCCCTAATCAGGGGAGAGGGGCAGATGCTGGACACTAGGCACACATGCACATGAGTCACTGCATGCCAGCACCCTCGGGGAGAAAGTGAGTGCTGGAAGAAAAAGCCCTGGTCCACCGCTGCGCTGGCACCCTCTAAACAGCCACGGACAACCGACATGCCAGGCCACATAGCACTATTGTGGTCCTCACTAAGTGGTTGATAACCAGAAAGTTCATTATAATATTGGTGACGGGGCTGGGGAAGGGGGGGTCATCGGGCATGCCATGGAATGTGAAAAGGCTAAAAAGCTTGACTGAAGAAAAACCCTGAAATTTGGAGCAGTGAGTCTCCACTTCGTCTGCTCTAATTTCAGAATGTACTCTGATACCCCTCGTCATACCAATCACCCCTCTTTCAGTTCTGGTTGTCGGGCCTTCTCTTCTGCTGCAACTACCACCTGGAAAACATACCCTAATTTTCAATACCAAGCTACCTTACCCCTTGAAATCTCTCCTAAAAAATATCCCTTCCCCATGTGTTTTAGCCCAAGTTCTCGCTCCTTTTTAAAGTTTCCTCTAGCTTTTAATTGGACTATCCTACTGATCCCTGATGCTGAAACTATCAGGGCTCTAAGTAGGATTTTTTGTTTGGGGGTCCGGGACTTTCTAGAAAAACAAATGGGAGTCCGCAGCTAAAAGGTGGGAGTCCCCCTTGAAATTTTTGGGGGTTCCCATTGAAGTGAATGTGAGCCATGCCCCCCCCCCACTTGCATGTTTTGTAGTGTAGGACTCTGGAGAGAGCAGAGGTATGCTCCATTGATTTCTATGGGTCAGTTTTGTTAAATACGACTTTTAACGTTTTAGAGGGCCAATTCAAACAAATTAAAGCCACTGCTTAATTCACAAGACCGCTGTTAGTTGAGCAATGTCAGTGGCTCAGCAGGTTGCACACTAGCCTCTGAGGCTGGAAGATCGAAAGGTTGTGGGTTCCAGCCCCACACCAGGCACTTGGGGTAAATCCCAATACTGACACTGTAGTGCATCAAGAGGGGGACGCTGCACTCCTGAGGTGCTGTCTTTAGGATGAGACATTAAACCGAGGTCCCATCTACCTGTTCTGGTAGTAGTTCAGGTGGATGTTAAAGATCCCATGGCACTTGCTGAAAAGAGTAGGGGAATTTCCCTGATGTCTTGGCCAAATTTCCATTCACTAAAAAATACCACCAACAGCTTAATCTAGTTCAGTTTCAGTTGGTTACCATCTGTATCTCCCCGGTAGCTCCCTGAAAAGGGACTTCTATTCTCAGTGGGCCTACCCAGTCAACAAAATTCAACAAATAAGTAAAATTTATTTGAATTTGCCCTCTAAAGCATTAAAAGTCACAGTTAAAAAGATGGACCCATAGAAACTATTGGAGTGTGCCCCTGCACCCTCCAGATTCTTACATCACAAAATGTGCGCATACGGGGGCGTGGCTCAGTGGATGGACTCCTGGGGCATTGCAAGTGAGCATCTCAAGGACTTAAAAAAAGAAGCTTAAAATGTGCATAAAGGATGTGGGTACCTGCATCCCCGAGAGCCCTTTGTATGTAATACTGTATAAAATATTTCCCTTGTATGATACAATAGTTACATTCCATATCTGCAGTCTGTATCCCCTAAATATATTTTCTTTCTGATTTTCATTGTTTTCTGTGGGAAGGGTTTTGAGCTACTAATGGCATGGAAGACGCTTTAAGAATATAATAAACTGCACTGCATTTTATTCTACTGCTGGCAAACACATGACACAGAATTAAGTTTGGTTTTTAATGCCTCTATATTACAGAATTCTGTTTTTTAACCTGACGGGTATTGCGATGGAACCTCCTACTATATGGTTAACTGCAGCAAAAAAATGTCTACCAGATACCCACCTTAAGCCATGAAATCCTAGGTCTCTAAAGTAATCAGGCCAGTTTTATGACGACTGGGCTGAAGTGTTTTGCACAGCATTTTACATGTATTTGCAACCTTTTAGTTCCTTTCAATCCCAGTTAGGGAATAAAGTAAATATTTGTAAAATCCCACTATATGGCTAATGCCCGAAATCAATCACTTGTCTCGCTACTGGATAATTGCAGCCATTGGGGCCCCTGAAGCATTAGCAACATTAATCTCGTAGGCCAGAAAGATAAGAGTCTGATTCAGAAACAGATTTCAGCGATTAAAAGCGGTCATCAAGAAGGAAGAAACAGCTTCAATAGCTCCATTTACCTTCATCATAACCCTGCTAGTGTGGATGTGTAGTTTTTTTTTTTGAAGGCATGAATGCACAGACTAACTGCTCACTGCACGGTATATGGGCTCGACCACACGAAACCATCTCAATCTCACATTAGAATCTGCTCGGTGCACAGTTGGTCAGTTATACCAACACACTTCTCGCAGTCATGGAAGAGCCTCAGCTTTTACAACTTGATGGCACCTTTGCTATGCAGTTACTTATTGTGTGTGTGTTATATATACGGTGTGTGTGTGTGCAAGATGGTCTGGGGGGCAGGACCATAATCATGAGTGGCGAGTAGACAGGACACAGTTATGAATGTCCTGACCACTCACACGCAATGATAAATTGTCTATTTTGAGTCAGAGTATTGCACATTTGATTTATACCACATCAGTTTACTAGCTGCAGCTTTTAAATCTGCGGTTTATAGGAAGATGCAACTGTTTCTCTTTGATTTTAACAGCTGACTTTAATACTGCCCATGGCTACTGTGATGTCACTGGCATTGTTAAAGCTGATCTCTACTGGAAAACGGAAGAAACCTGAACGTGGGGTTTTGACTTTTCACTTTCATTTGCTTGAGCGATTTTTTTATTTTTATTTTTTGTGACATCTGCATAATTCAAGATTATCTGAACACTGGCAAATGGGAATTTATCCAAATACAATAAATGACTTTAGCAAGATGTAGCTGCCTTTCCATTTCTGTCACTGAAGTGAAATTTTGTGCCAACAGACTGCATTACAGGCCCTGATCCTTGTTATGTTAAACTCTGTATCTTGGGGCGGTGTCTCATGTGACACATCAATCTTTTCTGTTACTTGCACATTTCCTGTACCTTTTAGGGGGGTTTATTAGTATTAAACAATGTCAAATCGATAGAAGTTTCAATTCTAGATACATACATATATATATATATATATATATATATACACACACACACACATACATATACATATACATATATATATACACACACACACACACACACACACACACAACACGTAAGGTCTGCACCATTTTCTTGATGGGATATGGGGGTTTACTTCTTAGTAAGAACATCTACGTCCAATGTAAATTTACTGTCTGCCATTTAACTGTGTTTGGAGGGTACCACTTCAGGTTGGATTCGTGACGACACACAGTTCCATCACAGGCAAGTTATTTTCTGGACTTCGTTTCTGTATGACATGTAATGTAAAGGGGACAGGGAAGCTGCTGATGGGCACTGTGAGAGTTACAAATCTGTAGTGCCGTTAGTGATGTTTCACCACTGAAGTCACCCCTACCATGATGTAACAAAATATGTGAAATGCAATGGTTATACCTCCTCTGAATAAGCAATTTGGGGATTGCACTGTTCTACATTATAGTAGTCTTTTTGCCATATGGGAGAAGATCAATTGTTGTGTAATTGAGAAAATAATAAACAATTATGTTAAAAAAACCTGATCTCCGATTTGTTCAGTTCTGTATTGTACTATACTGTGTGACATATCCAACAGGGTAAGATATCATCTGTAACATGACATACCCAGCTCATAACACATCTTTTAATTTGTCCATATCACTTTTTATACTGACATTTTTATCCCTCCATATGTTTACCCATTTATTTATTTAATGTATTTATTTGTGTAGACAGTGTGGGTCTAGAGCACCAGCTTGTGAAATGAGAGATCAGAGGTGCAACCTCCCCCCTCCAATACAGCCGAATTCCCAGTGTGTGACCTTTGGCAAGTCACTTAACCCCTCAGTGCTTCAGTTTACCCAGCTGTGGCAACGAGCAGAAGCAGGACCCCACCGAAAACAAGCTGTTGCATCTCAGTTGGGCTATCCTGAGTAAACAAACAAAAAAACTACCTCAAAAACTAGAAGAGGAAGGGATCAAGGACCCGTTTTCAGCCAATCCTGGGTTATAAAGAACTTTTGTGTTGATTCTCCACATCCTGGGCCGGCCCATCGGTAGCGCTACTCCTTGCGATGCTGGCATCCCGCGTTTGGGAACAAGCTCGGTCATCAGGGGAGGAGGATCGAATGTCCCAGGAGACACTCTCCCCCCCTCTGGAGAGGGTCAGTCACCACCCCAGCTGCAATACTGCCTCCTGGGTGACCACAGGTGGCAGTGGAGTCCATGGCGCAGTGCGAGGGAGAGACGTAAGCCGGGGGTCTGGAGCGGCAGCACGCAATGGTGTGCACACGCTCCCTGGACCTCTCATATGTGCCTATGTCTCTTGAGATGGGGAGAAAAGGGAAAAACCCTGCTGCCAAAACTGAAGATGGCCTGGTGGACTGAACATAGACCAACCCAGGAACCCTCAGCAAAAGCCTGATGAGAGTTCTTGCAGAAAGAAGATGGGACTCGCTCTCCTTCCTCCTGGGGGGAGGTTCTGATGCCAGGATACGTGGAAATAAGTCTCAAAAGGGACCAGGGACAGGCAAAGTCAGACACCTTGGAGACCTAGAGGGATAGTGGAGGCAGTGGCATCAAGGGGGCATAAATGACATAATTAACTAAAAAAAAACAAAAAAAAAAAACAAACTCCACATCCTAAGACCCCTCCAGAAATTAGCTATTTATGGCTCTCTAGACCTTCCTGTTAAAAACTTTCAATAAACGAAAACAAGCACAGTTACCCAAAGTCAACAGGTTGTTGCGGAACTGCAGCAAAACTAGTCAGCTTCTCTGGGGAGTGTCACTAGAGCAGGAAAAATGAAAGCATGTTTAGAAGACAGCAGGAATCTCAGGAAAACCTAGCAGCCCATAGTGGCTTCTGTCAGGAGTCAATGGAGGGTCATACTTTGACGTTTATACTTTATTTACTGAAAAACTCATCCCCAAGTAATTTCAATGAGCTGTCTAACTGAGGATCTCCACTGATCTGAAGGGGGTACAGGACACTGGTTAGGTTAGAAACCCAAACACTTTTATTCCCACTGTTTCACCGAAGAGCGTTTTGAGTGAGATGTGGCTTCTTGTCTTTTAGTATAAGCACATTTATCTTTAAACGCAACATTTCGGTTTATGATTGCTTAACACTATCCAGAGGGAGCAAGAGCATCAAATAATTTACCGTAACTTTCGTCAAGTGCTCCTACCTTCAGCTGAGAGCCAGTCATTTATCTCGTGATACAGAACACTTCAGCAGAGTAGTTAAATACCTGTATGTAGCGATTTCACACCACTAAACACTCAGAGGGATAATGGGTCTCTTATTACTTAGGAATGGCATTAAGTACAGGTAATGATGCTCTGCTGTGTAAAGAAACATCCAGTGCAGTGCTGTGTACACATACACACTGCACTTTCACATACACATGCACACAAACTGCATCTTCAAACACGCGCACACTGCACCTTCATATACGTGCGCACACACACACACACATACTTCGTACCTTCACAAGCGCATGCACACACACACACTGCACCTTCATATACGTGCGCACACACACACAGCACCTTCAAACACACATACTTCGTACCTTCACAAGCGCATGCACACACACGCTGCACCTTCATACATACACACACACACACACACACACAAACTGCATCTTCAAACAAGTGCACACTGCACCTTCACACATGCACGCACACACACTGCATCTTCAAACACACACACACACTACACCTTCATACACGTGCACACACGCACTGCACCTTCATACACATACATACAAACACACACGGCACCTTCATACACGCGCACACACACTGCACCATAATACATACATGCACGCACACACTGCACCATCACACATACATACACACACTGCACCTTCATACACGCATGCACACATACATACACACACTACACCTTCATACATGCGCGCACACACACACACTGCACCTTCAAACACACACACACTGAACCTTGATACATGCACACAAACTCACACTGCACCTTCAAACACATATACTACATACCTTCACACACATGTGCACATACTCACATACTCTCTCTCTGCACCTTCATAAACACATGCCACAGTTACTCACAATCTTTATATATGATGTCAGAGTTATACAGGATCACAACGGTTATATGCAATGTCATGGTTACTCACAGCCTTTATATATGATGTCAGGGTTACAAAGGATCACAATGGGTACAAGAGATCAAACCACATTACAGGGTCATAATGAAGTTTTTGCAGCCACTAGCCAGCAAGGCTAGTGACTGGTGGAGTCCACCGGCCCCACAGACATCTCACAGACCCAAAAAACATAGGTGCTAAACTGTTAGAACCTTGAATACAAGCCAGCAGGGCTAGCAGAAAGAAATGTTTACTACCCGGATACAAAATCTACTAGTATTTGGCCAATGCTAGTTTCAAACCCTGCACTATATGAGATACCACAGTTATATATGAGAGCAACCATTATGGGTGATGTGATGACATGATTACAAATAATTACGACTATAACATGCAAAATATTTGACTGGGTGACAAAGGCAGTAGCCCGGGGGGGGCGTGGTGGTGGTAGATATTGTATACCTCGATTTCAGCAGAGCGTTTGATACGGTTCCACGTAGGAGACTGGTCAACAAGCTAGGTAGCCTGGGGTTGGGATGCAAGGTGGTGAACTGGATTGGAAACTGGTTAAGGGACAGAAAACAGAGGGTCACAGTGAATGGAACCCAAACAGGCGAAAGGGAGGTGACCAGTGGGGTACCTTAGAGGTCAGTTCCGGGGCCAGTCCTCTTCAATGTCTTCATCAGTGACACAGCAGATGGGCTTGGAGGGAAAGGTTTGCCTGTTTGCAGATGACACCAAGATCTGCAACAGGGTGGAAACTCTTGGTGGGGGGATGAGAAAAGACCTGGAACTGCTGGAGAGGTGGTCAGAGGGCATGGCAGCTAAAGTTTAACACAAAGAAATGCAAAATCATGCATGTGGGGAGTAGGAACCCTGGAGTGAGTTACAGGTTGGGGGGAGAGCTTCTGGCAGTAACTAAGGAGGCGAGGGACTTGGGGGTCATAATCACAGATGACTTGAAGGCCACTAGGCAGACAGCAAAAGTGGTGGGAAAAGGCCAGTGGGATGTAGGGGTGTATAGGAAGATGAATCACAAGCCAAAAGAGGGAGGTAATAGTTCCACTTTACAAGACCCTGGTGAGACCTCACCTTGAATACAGTGTACAGTTCTAGAGACCACACCTTCGAAAAGACACTGACAAAAAAAGAGACGGTGCAGAGGAGGCCGACCAAAATGGTGAAGGGATTACATCACAAGCCTTATGAGGAGAGAGTGAGGGACCTCAATTTGTACATGCTGGAACAAAGGAGGGAGAGAGAGGTGACATGATAGAAACATTCAAGGACCTCAAGGCAATTAAGATGGAAGGGGACAACATATTCCAGATTAATAGTAGTGCCAGGACAAGAGGACACGACATGAGACTGAGGGGTGGCCAGATAAGGGGAAGTGTCAGGAAGCTGCGTTTTTTTTACAGAAAGGGTGGTGGACGCATGGAATAGCCTGCCCCAGGAAGTGGTGGCAGCCCATATAGTGGCGGGCTTCAAACATGCATGGGACAGAAACAAAGGAATAACAAAGACGGAAGGGGGGGAGCCAATGACCAGACAGGGTCACTGGACACTTCGTTAGGCAGCTTAAAAGGGCAGACTGGATGGGCCTAGCAGTCCTTATCTGCTGACAGCATCTATGCATGTAAATATTTTGTATTTTAAATTTTTAATCTGAAGTTTTGTCTCTGTTACAAAACAATGTTGAAATGACTGACCCATTAATAAGTAATAGTTGTATGATAAAGCAAATTATCTTTGCGAAACATGTCAGGCATTTCTTACTGCTCCCTGGGTCATTTTTAACTTTTGTACATCTCTGCGTTAACTAATAAAGTCTTATTTCTACATCCAGCTTGGTGTGAGCGGCATTCTTCCAAAGGTGGGGAGTGCACTACCTTTTTTTTTGTTAATCTTTGCTTATATTGCTGCTTTGATTATATGTATCCAGGTCCCAGTGCTTCTTTTTTCTTTGATAATCCAAAGTTTTACATGTCTGTCACAAAACAATGTAGAAATGACTGACCCACTGATGAGTACTACTCGTATCAAACAAAAAAAAAATTCTTACAGTTAAACATTTTTCAGCAAAGAAGCCACATAAAAGCCTTTCACTCAAGAGACAAACATGATTGATGTTGCAACATTTTCAGTATGCAGAGCAAACGTGTGATTTACAGTTTTGTGGAAATGTGTCCCTGATCTACAATAATCGAAATTCTGATGGCACCACCATAAATCCTGTTTGGGTAATGCTGCACCAGTCCTGTATGTCTTTCATTCTCAGCTGTCTTTGCCAGCAGTTTTTCTACTCTCAATGTTCTCTTGTGCTCTAAAGGCATTATGATCATGCATGTCTTTTGGGCCATTAGGAGCATCAACGTTTCACTCCTCACCCTCAGCAATGTGGCGCACAGAACCCACTGTGGCAGAACTGGCCGGGCCCTTTTATGTGTGCAATGTCCCCATTTCGAAGGGAAAATATCTGTTGACCACATCCAGGGAGAAGAGATTTGCAACACAACCACAATGAGCTCCAAACCAGTATTCAGCAAAAGAACAAATCTTCCATGGAACACCACAAAGCCCAGACTTCCAAGCCACACCAATGCGTCCAGGCAAAGCCTATTAACTGCCTCTATTTTCAGAGGAAAGCCTGTCCCTCATTCCTTTGGAAAGGAGTATTTTTTTCCAAGCAGGCTTGCTAACCCAACAATGCAGTAGTTGTAAGCCATGTTTACTATGTGGACGTTAACCAGTTTGCTGGAAAATGGCTATATATTCAAATAATACTGAGGAAGACGTCATTACGGCAAACTGCCTTCTAAAAACACGGATGATATCTAGACAGTATCTCCCACAAGGCCAGGAAAGGAATTCAGATTTGCACAGTGCCTCTCACATAACTGTATCACAAAGCACTTTAGAATTCCTGAATAGTTACAGCAGCCATTAAGAAAAGGAAAGGAATTTGGTTTTATATAGCACCTTATATACGTGCTGTATCCCAGAGCACTTCACAATCCATGAAGAGTTACAGAAGCATTAATTAAAACAATATGGATTTATATAGCACCTTACATACACGGTGCATCCCAAAGCACTTCACAATCCATGAATAGCTGCAGCAGCCATTAAGGAAAGGAAAGGAATTAGATTTTATATAGCACCATTCAACACTGTATCCCAAAGCTCCCTGCAATCCATTACCAGTTACATCAGCCACCGAGGAAAGGAATTTGGATGTATATATTACCTTACATCCACACTGTATGCCAAAGCATTTTACAGTCCATGGACAGTTATAGCAGCCATTAAGGAAAGGAAAAGAGTTTGGTTTTATATGGCACCTTACATACACACTGTATACCAAGGCACTTTACAATCCATGAACAGTTACAGCAGCCATTAAGGAAAGGACTTTGGTTTTATATAGCACCTTACATACACACTGTATGCCAAAGCGCTTTACAATCCATGAACAGTTACAGCAGCCATTAAGCAATGTAGTTTTATATAGCACTTTACATAAACACTGTATCCCAAACTGCTATACAATTCATCAACAGTTACAGCAGCCGCTATTAAGGAAAGAAATTTGATTTTATATAGCATCTTAATATACACACACGGTATCCCAAAGTGCTTTGCAATCCATGAACAGGTACAGCAGTCATTAAGGAAATGAATTTGGATTTATATAGCATCTTACATACACACTGTATCCCAAAGCACTTTACAATCCCTGAACAGTTAAAGAAGCCGTTAAGGAAAGGAATTTGGTTTTATACAGCACTTTACATACACACTGTATCCTAAACTGCTTTATAATCCATGAACAGTTACAGCAGCAATTAAGGAAAGGAATTTGGGTTTATATAGCACCTTACATACACATTGTATCCTAAACTGCTTTACAATCCATGAACAGTTACAGTAGCCATTAAGGAAAGGAATTTGGGTTTATATAGCACCTTACATACACACTATATCCCAAAGTGCTTTACAATCCATGAGCAGGTACGCAGCCATTAAGGAAAGGAATTTAGTTTTATATAGCACCTTTCATACATGCTGCATCTAAAAGCACTTCACAGTCCTTGAACGGTTGGTATCAGCCATTTATTAGGTACACAATAAGAGGCTTTATCAAGGTAAAACAAATAAATACAATTTCTTCCAGACTTCCATCACTCGTGAAGAATGCAGGTCTCCATTAAAACTTGCTTACTATCTCAAAAATAAATAGAAATTTATTTTTTCAATTTAATTTTTGTTCTCTAGATTCCAGCCCTCCCAGTCGTCAGGGCTGTATGTACTGGTACATCCCAGCTCCATCACCTGCTACCCGCACTCGTCACCTGGTGGATGTCCCTGCTGAAGGGACCTGAGAGCACCTCAGTCTATCGATCCTGTGGGTTTTCCCTGGTTTTCTCCAGTCCTCCACCAAGCTGATGGCGCCTGCTGCCTCTTATTGGCCTCAGATGCCACCTGTGGGTTCTCCCTGGTTTTCTTCCGCTCTCCACCCTCTAACCACTTGATGGTGCCACCTGACTACTGCTGGCGTCTAATGCCTCAGTAAACCTCCCTGGCCTGCCACAGGGGTCACTCTGGTGTCAAGTGTAGCACCATCTCCTCCCCAGGGCCTAGCAGGCTGCCTGCCACACCTAGTCTGCCATCTGAATCCAGTTTGCCAGAACAGAAGCAGCTGACCAATGGGCAGTTCTCAGTAAATACACATTCTGAATGGAAACAGCTCACAAACAAACTGATACTGAAAACTTTAACAGCCAAAACTGACCTTTTTTTCAAATGTACTTTATTGAATTTCATACATTTGCAACAAACACAGAAGCACATGAAACCCGACAGATCTCAGTTGATCAGAAACATGCTCAATGCACAGAGAAGGCATAAAAATGATGAAAACCCGGTTTAAATTAGAAGAAGAAACTTGGCTGCATGGGGAAGGGGGGGGGGTCTGGAACCCCATGACATGAAACTCATTTAACAGAAAGCAGTTAAGTGAAGCGGATGAAGAATTCAAGAAGCAATAGTGTGTACAACTTTTACCGGTGCTGTGTGAAGCTTCAGAGTGGATTTCTGCAGTTCGCAGTTAGTTTCTCCGCTATAACAGCTGAGATGACATCTTGGCGCCATTACCTGTAAGTAGGCGCTTCCTGGTCCGTCCAATGGAACAGGAGAGTTATTTTTGGCTGTGGCAGATATTACGGCCATATGGTGCGTTTTCAACAATTCATCACACTACTGTACTCTGTCTATAAAAATACGTTGGGAGGGTGAGAAATTGATTACATCAGAAAGAAACAGACTGAGCAGTATCCACCAAACAATTCAAATTAGAGCAGTATTTAGACCCAGAGCCAGCCACACAGTTAAATCAAAAAAGGTCTTTATTCTTCAAAAATCAAAGTAGCTCTTCTCAGAAAATTTCAGCTATCTGCAATGTTCTGCTAATTGTACCCCATGTAACTCAGGATGTACGCTCCGTTCTTGCAAGATGACAAACGGGAAATGTTTGAAAAGCTCTGCACACTCGGGGAGAGTTGTTTTCAGACAATGGGAACAAAACCCTGGCATGTTCAGAAAAGAACAGGTGAATACCCTCAGGCCATTCGAGCTCCTAGCACAGCCTCAGTCATCTGTAAAATACTGAACTGAGCTTATTTAAGCAGACCCCCTTCAACAATTACAGAAAGCTTTGCAGTGTGCTGGCAAAATCCCCAATGGGTTGGTAGGCAATAAACTCACACCTGCCTTTTTCTTGATGTACTCCCCAGACCTCATTTAATTTTTACTCCATTTTCAGGTGTCACTTCCTTTTGTGCTAACTTTCTGCAAGCCCCCGACATTCATGGCTTGAGCACCTGATACCATTTCAGATGTTTCCATACCCTGGTGAAGTATGAACTTGAAGCACTAAAATGTAACTGGCTGCACAAGCAAAGTCCTACAATACCAACCAAGGGTGACTTTCATGATGCTTGCACGCTGATCTACTGGCAACTACAATGGACCATACAGCACTCAAGGAACCTATACGTGCTAGGCCACTGGCCCCATCCATTTAGTGGACCGGATATGCTTGTTTCGAGTCTATATTGGTTGCGGCACTCTGCACTCCAATGTCCATCCGCAGCGGATGACATCTTCAGCCCCTGCCCAGTAATGGGGAGCTATGGTGAAGGGCCAGAGCTGTGCTGTACTGGACACCAGACATCCACACCTGGGCAGCCTCCCTGGTGGTTTTCCTGACTCTGCATGAAGCGGGCGGGATACGACAGTCCTTCAAGAACTGTTGTGGAGGCACTGGGGGCTGACTGGGGGCGCAGGCTGTTTGGACCAGAAGATGCTACAATGGCCGTGGGGAGGGGGCACATAACCACTACAGCTGCCCTTAGGATAGCACAGCCTCCACTTCTTCGCCAGCTCTCCTCCTGTATAACTTGTTTTAATACTAGGGTGCATGCCCGAGCCCTCCCTCAGACTGCTCACATAGCTGCCACGTGGCTCAGGATCAGCTGGGGAGAGAGAGCTGCCCGGCTGTGAAAGCAGGTGAGGTGTTTTTGTGGATGGGGCCTTTATTTAAAGGACTAAACCAGCTGGATAGTCCAACTAAATATTCTATAATAAAACAGCGGAGTTCATGAGACTCGCCACAATAACAGAGACGGAGCACATACGGGTAAGGACTGTATTTTATTTGCCCAGGATACCCCTGTGGAAAAGTAGCATCTCATTTTGCACTGGAGGTGGAAAAGTTAATGGAATCACTGCTGAAGGAAAGGACTGTGGAATATCTTGAATACAGTGGGTTACAAGACCCGAGGCAGCATGGATTTTCAGAGGGGAGGTCATGTCAAACGAACCCGATACATTTTCTTTGACTGGGTGACAAAGGATTTAGATCAGGGTGGAGCAGTGGACGTGGTCTACCTAGATTTCAGTAAGGCGTTCAACACTGTTTCACACAGAGACTAATAAGCAGGCTGGGTAGCTTAGGAGTGGGACCAAATGTGGTAAACTGGATGAGAAATCGGTTAGGGGATAGGGGACAGAGGGTGGTGGTAAATGGAGTTCACTCCAAGGAAGGGAGGGTGACCAGCGGGGTGCCTCAGGGATCAAGTGCTGGGACCGGTCCTCTTTAATATCTTTGTAAGTGACACTGCAGAGGTGCTGCAAGGGAAGGTCTGCCTCTTTGTGGAGGATGCCAAAATCTGCAAAAATGGTGGACACGTCAGTGTGTGTGTGTGTGTGTGTGTGTGTGTGTGTGTGTGTGTGTAAAGGACGAGCAGAGACCAGAGAAAACTAGAGGAGTGGTCAAGGGTGTAGCAGCTTGGTTTCAATGCAAAAGGAGTACCAAATGGGTGGAGTGGTATTGACGACTACCAAACAGGAAAGAGACCTGGGGTACAGATGAAGTAAAGGTGGCCAGACAGTGTGACAAGGCAGTCAGGGGGCTAGTGGGATGCTGGGTTTCATAGGAAAGGGTACTACCAGCAGAAAGGAGATGGTGGTGCCTCTGTATAGATCACTAGTAAGACTTCACCTACAGTACGGTGTCCAGTTCTGGAGACAACAGCTCCAGAAGGATACAGAGTGGAGGCAGTCCAGAGGAAAGCAACTAAAATGGTGTAGGGTTTGCATCAAAAGCCCCATAAGAAGAAACGTGAGGACCTCAAGATGTACACACTGGAAGAGAGGAGGGAGGGAGGCATCCCCTTCTTGGCTCCATGTCCGGCATCAGGAATCCCTTTCTTGGCTCCTCAGTGCCTTCTTGGCTCCACGCCCAGCATCGGGTAACTCTCTCTCTCTCAGCTCCTGGTTGTGCTCCTGGTGCCACGTCCAGCATCGAGCATCCCTCTCTTGGCTCCTGGGTATGCTCCTAATTCCACTTCCAGTATCGTGCATCCCCCTCCTGGCTCCTGGGTGCGCACCTTGCTCCACGTCCAGCATCGGACAGTCATCTCTTGGCTCCTGTGTGTGCTCCTGACTCTACATCCAGCATCAGGCATCTCTCTCTGGGCTCCTGAGTGCACTACTGGCTCCACATCCAACACTGGGCCTCCCTGTCCTGGCTCCTGGGTGCACTTCTGTCTCCACGTCCAGCATCAGGCATCAGGCATCAGGCATCCCTCTCCTGGCTTCACATCTGGCATCCCCCTCCTGGCTCCTGGGTGTGCTCCTGGCTTGATGTCTGGCATCTGGCAGCCCCCTCCTGGCTCCTGGGTGCGCTCCTGGCTCCACATCTGGCATCCTGGCACCTGGGTGTACTCCTGGCTTCACACCCAGCCTCAGACATTTCTCTCGGCTCCTGGGTATGTTCCTGGCTCCACGTCCGGTATCCAGCATCTCTCTCCTGGCACCTGGGTACACTCCTGGCTCCACATTCAGCATTGGGCCTTCCTCTCCTGGGTGCGCTACTGGCTCCACGTCCAGCATCAGGCATCCTCCTCCTCCTGGCTCCACTCCTGGCTTCACATCTGGCATCCCCCTCCTGGCATCAGACATCCTTCTCCTGGCACTTTGGTGCACTCCTGGCTCCACACCCAGCATCGGACATTTCTCTCGGCTCCTGGGTATGTTGCTGGCTCCATATCCAGCATCAGACATCTCTCTCTTGGCTCTTGGATATGTTCCCAGCTCCACATCCAGCATCTGGCATCTCCCTCTTGGCTCCTGACTCCATGTCCATCATCAGGCATCCCTCTCTTGGCTCCCCCGTTACACTTCTGATGTGGGCGGCTGGATGAAGATGCCGAAGCAGCTAAAGGCAAGCACTATCTTGGGGGACTTAATCCGAGGGGGCAACACTGCGGTGTGTCACAGGTGACCCAAGGAGTCCCCATGAGTTTAGATAAGAGGGGCCTCAACAGACAGGAGATGGTACTGGTAGAGGAGGAAAGAGGTCCTAGCCAGAATGGCCTGGGAACAAAAAGAGGGGAAGAACTGAAAAAAGGGGCCCACTAAAAATGGTAAAGAGGGGCTGCTAAACATGGAAAATGGCGGCTGCCAAAAATAGAAAAAGGAGGATCGCCATAAATGGAAACAGGGGAGCCTCCAACAATAGAAAAGAGAGGCCATTAAAAAAAATGGAAAAGGGGGGTTGCCAAAAGTGGAAAAGGGGAGGGACACCAAATATGGGAAAAAAAAGAGGGGTCGCTTAAAATGGGAAATGGGTTCCTGCCTGATGTCCCAGTGAGGAGCATACTGGATGCTATGCCAGTGACTCAGGTTTGGGAGTGAACTCGTGGAGCTGATCAGGTGGCTGGGATGGTGCTGCCACACGACACCATTTCTAGCCAGGAAGGCATGGTACCAGGTTTCACAGCTGCAGCAACTCCTATGGAGGTGGAGTAACGCAAATGGAATGGAGAAAACGCAGAAAAAAACCATGTACCCTTGAGCCAACTGTATGGCAGTCCCAGCACTCTCAGGCTTCACGTGAATCCCCGGCGGTTCTGACGGTGGGGGAGTGGCTGATGTGGCTGGGAGGCTGGCGGCCTGATAGCAGGCAAAGGTGGCTGCTCGGGGGTTTACAGCTAAATGGGGAAAAAAAGGACCTGCTCAAGGACCTCTGTGAGAATCCTAGGTATTCTGGAGGGGCCACCTGATGTAGTTAATGGCATCTTGGATATTCGGTTTTCCCCAAACACATCAAGCGTTTTAATTGAAAGAACCAGACACGTTGGATTCGGTGATTAAAGTTCCATTTTTGTTCAACTAAGTTTAGTTTGCAAGAGTCTGACATACTGCCTTTTTTTTTTTTTCTTACTATGCTCTTCATTTTTCCTCCGGGGTTCATTTATTTTACAATTTTTGGCCGTTAAAGCACAGTGAGCCAAAGCTTGTTTCCAGGTGCTTCCCAGGAGCACAGGGAGGTTAAGTGACTTGCTCAGGGTCACAGAGCATGCAAATGGCAGTTGTGGAAATCAAACCCAGGTCTGCTGGATGTACCACAGTTGTTGACAGCTTGTCGCTCAAAACTCTTGGCTACACTGTATAATCTCTTAGACAAACAAATGAAGTTAAACAAAAAACCTTGCACTTATTAAAACATTATTACAGTATAATAAATCTTTGGATAGACATTTCCTCATAAATGCTTTGCAAGGGGCTACTTCTTACAAGGAATGGAATTCCGGGATACAATCCCAAAAAGCAGTGATGAAACTTATGCAGCTGTGCCCTCCCAGACTCCCTCAAAGGCTTTGCGTTATCATTTAGGCCCGGAATTCATAAGAGGAGTATATTTTGTCTGTGGAGAAACCTCTCCTTAGTCAAACTGGTCTTTGTGCTTTGCCCATCAGATTAAAAATCTCCTCGAAGAGAGAGAAGCATTTTGTCTCCCCAAGACCAAAGCAGCAGCTGATGGATATCAGTCAGCTGTTGTGTGGAAGAGTGTCACAGTGGCTGTGATATGAATAATACAAGGCATCTAACCATTCTTTCATAAAACCACCATTTTTTATATCCTTTATCACCCAACAGTCTGATCAGCCCCTATCTGGTCAGCCCCCCTCCCCCAGTGCTGTCACCCACCTTTCCTCAGGTACTTACCCCAGCTTTGTCTTCCCTGATGGCATGCCATCTGTGCTGTCACCTGCCTTTCCGCAGGTACTTACCTCAGCCTCCTCTTCCCCGATGCCATGTCACCTGCCTTTCCACAGGTACTTACCCTAGCCTCCTCTTCCCCAACAGCATGTCACCTGTGCGGTCTCCCACCTTTCCTCGGGCATTTACCTTAGCCTCCCCTTCCCCAATGGCACGCCACCCATGGGTGTATCCCCAGCGAGCACAACTTCCCCAAAAGGTGAGGCTCTGGTGCAAAGCAGACAGCCTGGTCAGCAGTGCAGAGCCTGCAAGGGGCAGAACATCATACAAGCGATCCAGGTTTTTCCACAATATATGTCGTCAACTGTGAAAGCTGCCGGCATGCCATGAGGAGGAGGCACATGATCAATGTTGGTGGCAGCCCCTCCTCAGCAACTGCCTGCAGTGCACTACCACCCGCCTTCCACAGGATGGCAGGCAAACAGTGTCGGACATACTCCCCCACCCCAAATGAGGAGAGCTGTTCTTGGGACACCCATTTTTCCTTCTCCGGGCTAGACACTGCAGCCAGAGTCCATTCCTGAACCCAGGCCACTGGAGCAGCACTGCTACCAGTGCACTACTGGGCTGACCTAAGAAACCACCATTTTCAAAGATGAAATGGGCGCCAAGCAGTTCAGTTTGAAACAACTAAAACGTCTGCTTTAAAGAGCACCAGTCTACGTGCTTTCATAAAGCCCCCCCCCCCCAAACACTGCTGACTTACCTTAACAGGCCTTAAACAGCCCACATTTGAAATTTCTGCACTGCAGTTTTTCCCCAGGGGAAAGGATGGCAGTTTCTCGCTCCGAGGAGCTGGCTGCCAGACCCCTTCCCGACTTTCTAAAAGTGCCACCCCTGCGCTCAGACATTTTGCAGCATATCAGCTTGTAGATTGTGGGGGCGCAGTCTACAGACATTTTGTGACATATGAGCTTGTAGATTGTGGGGGCGCAGTCTATTGATTTCAATGGGGGCAGGTTTTAAATTGATTTGTTTTTATATTTTAGAGGCTCACTCGGGTCAAATCGAAGCCATCGCTCAACTAACAAGGCTCTACACACTCATATGTCACAAAACATCGGAGCGGAAGGGCAGCACAGGGGCAGTGCTTTAAAAAAAATCGGTACTAGGACAGGATCTTGCGGACAGCTCCTCCAAGAGGGGAAATAATTACCTCTTCTGAAAAAAAAAAAAAACTACAGTGCAAAAACTTCAAAATGTGCACTGTTTAAAACCAGTTAAGGTAAGCCACCAGTGGGGGGGCCTTGGCAATTTATTTTAAATGAGCACAAGTGTTGCTATTTCAGATGAAAATTAAACAGTTGAGTTTTACTGGTCTTCTACTCACAAGAATAAGAACTGGGAAGGCAACAGTGACCAATGACAAGAGCACAGAACTATGAACAAGAATTTCCCATGTATGAATCTGAACATAGCCACTCTCTGACTTATACAACTCACTTGGCTTCCTTACGCTCCAACCCTCCCAACTGAAAACCTGGGAAGAAGCAGGACACCACTGCAAACGAGGTGCTGCATCACAAGCTAGGCTACCCTGGGGGAAATAAGCTGTGAAATAATAAAAACAAGTCTGGCTGAATCAGCTGGTCTAAATACCTGTTAGAAAGCTATTGTGGGAATCCAGTTGCTATTTTACAGGAGGAACAAACCAGTCCCCGTCTGCTCAGGCTTAGGATCCCAGGCCCCCGCTCCCCATTGCTTACTACATGTTGTGCACATCCACCTGTGAAGGCTGAGGGGAGTCAGATCAACCATGTCCAAGATAAACAGTTTTTTAGGTAAACTCACCACAGATGGACAGCTGTCGGAAAGCTGTTCTGCTCCACTGAGCGTAGCAGAAACAGGAAGAAAGAGGTTTAACTAACAGGATTTATGCATCACTTCCTGCTAAGCAAAAATCACCAATATGGAAAACCAGTCTGTCCATTTTGGTCTTACGTGGTTTAGTGGTTAGAGCATCGGCTTGGGAACAAGTCAGATCGCAGGTTCAAACCCTGCTAGAGCCAAATACTCACTCTGCATGACCTCAAGCAAGTCACTTAACGTCCCAGTGCTCCAGGCCCCCAGCTGTGGAAATGGGTAGCAGCAGGACCCCACTGCAAATGAGATGCTGCATCTCAGCTGGGCTTTCCTGGGTGTAAATAAATTGTAAGATCAAATAAAAAAAATGATTTTATTACCCAATGGGTACTTCAGTCTCAAATGCAGGAACTTCTGCATACTTACTAAAAAAAAACACAGTAATCATTTCATTAGAGTGCGCAACAGCATAATATAGTGTACAGTAGAGCACTGTTCTGTATAGAGTTCCATCCCTTTCAAAATGCTGTTGTACCGCAGTTCAAAGGTTATGGAATGTGATTGTACCCCTTTGTGGTACAACAGCATCCTGAAACCTCTAGAGACTGCACAAGTCAGTTTCATTCTGAAAGCAGAAGAACTGCTACAGGCACATTTCACATACTACTATACATTATGAAAAGTACAGGATGAGCAACTTTATTCACACCCAGTGTGTTCTGCCACCTCGGGGTTCTGATTCCCATGGACCTACCTAGAAGGAATCAGAACCCCTCTGTGGCAGAATGCACTGGTTGTGCATAGTTGCCCATCTAGTATTCTCTACATCTTAAAAAATGACACACACAACCTTCTTAAAGAGGGAATACACTGCCAGAAACTAACATCAACTGTTACCAGCCCATCGGCACAGAGTAGGGCTACCATTCACAATGCTGGCTACCTGGGTTCGGAAGCGAGCCAAATATAATGGGGCTGGCCCAGAGGAGGAGCTTGCAGCATCCCACTGGACACTCTCCTTATCCAGGGAGGGAGGGAAGGAACCCCTGGCTCTGTTACCATCACCTGTGGATGCATGGGAGGTGGGGCAGTAAGCAGCAGCGTGGGTAGGGAAGGATACTGTTAGCGGCTTCGCAGGGGTGTGCACTCATACGCAGCAGCCTAGACTTTTGTCCTTGTGCTGACATAGTCACAGGTGGGATGGGAGCTAACAATGGGGGTAAGAGTTTAAATACAAAAAAACAGTGGTTAACTGTGTTCTAAAATCTTAAATGATGTTTCCTTTTCCCTTTTGCTAATTAGACGATATTCTACCTGACTAAACTTAGTGTGCCATAATAGGGCCTACTTATAAAATTCTAAGGGACTATCTCAGTAACACCACTCACTCTATCCTAGATAGCTGGAATAAAGACCTCCATATAACAGTCATCTACGATTCCTGGCTGAAATGTGCCATTCCAGCAGTAAAAATAACGGTCTCCACCTCGTGGAGAGAATATGGCTGAAAATGCAGGTCTCGCTATTTTCACACTCCAGTGGTCCTAATAAAGTACATGCCACAACATTACAGGGTATGTTGGAGGGGTTGCAGATATACCTCCGCAGATCATGGCCACATCATCTGGTCCTGCCCTGTTCTGCTGCATATTGACACGCCATTTTGACAGAACTGGAAAATTTGATGGGGGAACCAGCAGAGTTAACGGCTGAGCTGATCTTACTGTCAGTCCCCACTAGGGGCATCATAACTGGTCTAAATCCCTGTTTTTACTATATTTGTTAGCTGTGAAAAAGGCTATAATGTGACGATGGATGATAGCGTATGATGGTTTCAACAATTTATCATTTAGAGAAGTTCACAGTGGAAATCCATGATAGACTTGACTTATTTAATACTAGACGGCAACGCTGGGTATGGTATGTAGCTTTGGTAGACATGGACTTTGTCCCTTAATTATTCAAAATACGATGCCTCTGAAGGGGTACTGTTGTTGGTGGGGGGGGGGGGATGTCCTCCGGTTCTCATTCATAGGTCCAGGAGAATGATTTTGCGCAAACATATTCTTTTATTTTGTTAACCCTGCCCCTTTCTGCCTCTGGGGGATGCTACCATATGAAGATATTCTGTGTTTTAGCAGTCACCAGTGAAAGAATTTATTCTGTTAAGAAACCTCTACTGTACCACCTGTAACTCGGCTCTGTTTGACTCTGTATCATTAATGTGCTTCATTCAATAAATATTTAAGTACAAAGTCTGACACAGCTAGTTCCATTCTTCCTAATACATCACCAGCCCTGTGACATCACAACTGACTAAGAAGAGCCAATCACCTGCTGCTAGGTCAGTCACTGGTGATGTCACTGAGTGAGGTCATGATGCAGATGAGGTATAAATAGGAAAAGATGTCAGTCTCCAGGTAAGTACTGCTCTTTACATCCCACCTAATACTATCAGGTAGAAAACCCTCTAATGAATGGAAAGAGAAAAGTACATCAAAATTAAAAAGTAGCAAGCGGCTGCTTTTAAACATGCAGAACATTTTCAGCCTATTATTACCAACCCTTTAATGCAGTTTCTGATTCAATTTAAATCCTGTGTAGAGAACTAGCTTCTCAGAAAGCATCAGTATTTTAATCTGCATGCGCGCTTCTGTATCGAATTGTTTTTTTTGCTTTATCCTGGATATAGATTAGATACGTTTCATCTATGTAGAAAAAAATCCCAAACAAGTTTAATGGGCCGCATCATCAATGAACCTCAGTTCACAAACAACAACAAAAAAAAGATTTCCATCTGGAATCCGATAGCTAATCCTACCACTGCCCTTTTTTTTTTTCCAACAGCCTCCCTATCTGCTACATCACTGGCTAGAATCTGCCTGAGGACAGCCATGACTGAAAGCTGTTCTCCAAAGGCGGTTTGGAGGCCTGTGTGTGAGGAATTGAGGTGGGACTCAGCCCAGAGTACCCCAGCTGGCAGCAGTTCGGTGGCCTGTGTATAAGGATCTGAGGTGGGTCTCTGCCCAGAAAACCCTGGCCAGCAGCGGTTGGGTGGCCTGTGTGTAAGGAGTTGCAGTGGATCTCTGCCCAGTGCGATGACAGTTCAGTGGCTTCTGTATGAGGAGTTGAGATGGGTTCTCAGCCCAGTGTACCCTGGCCGGTAGCGGTTCATTGGTCTGCGTGTGAGGAGTTGAGTTGGGTCTCTGCCCAGTGTAGCCTGGTCAGCGGAGGTTTGGTGTCCTGTGTGTTGAGTTAAGGATGGTCTCGGCCCAGTGTACCCTGGCCAGCGGCAGTATGGTGGCCTTTGTGTGAGGAGTTGAGGTGGGTCTCAGCCCAGTGTACCCTGGTCAACAGCGGTTCAGTGGCCTGTGCCTGAGGAGTCAAGGTGGGTCTCAGCAAAGTTTACCCTGGCCAGCAGCGGTTCAGTAGACTGTGTTTAAAGAGCTGAGGTGGATCTCAGCCCAGTGCACCCTGGCCTACGGCGGTTCAGTGGCCTGTGTGTGAGAAGCTGAGGTGGGACTGAGCCCAGTGTACCCTGGCCGGCAGTGATTTGGTGGCCTGTGTGTGAGGAGTTGAGGTGGGTCTCAACCCAGTGTATTTAGAAGCAGGGATTGAGGTCTGCACCAGGGTCCTGTGCTCAGCGTCGGACAGATGTAAATAGAAGGATTTGTTTGCCAGCACCAGGTTAAGGCAACAGAGCACTGTAGTCAAGCTTGCAGAATCAGAAGATGTGCTAAACATGCACCGAAGGGAAGCCAAAGACCATCATGCGTGCTTTTAAAACAGCATTTTACTGCACACAAAATACATAGCTTCCACACTCCTTACAAGCTGCCCACCTCCTCCAGTAAAACACACGAAGTGTCCTAACGCGTTTCACGCCACTTGGCGCTTAACAAATGATTAAGCGCCAGGTGTCGGAACGTTAGACACTTCGTGTGTTTTACTGGGGGGGGGGGCAGCTTGTAAGGAGTGTGGAAGCTATGTATTTTGTGTGCAATAAAATGCTGTTTTAAAAGCACGCATGATGGTCTTTGGCTTCCCTTCGGTGCATGTTTAGCACATCTTCTGATCTGCAAGCTTGACTACAGTGCTCTGTTGCCTTAACCTGGTGCTGACAAACTCAACCCAGTGTACCCTGGCCGGCAGCAGTTCGGTGGCCTGTGTGTGAGAAGCTAAGGTGGGACTCAGCCCAGTATACCCTGGCCGGTGGCAGTTCGGAGGCCTATGGGTAAGGAGTTGAGGTGGGACCCAACCCGGTGTGCCCTGGTCAGCAGTGGTTCAGTGGCCTGTGTATGGTGTTTAGTCGAGTCTCGGCCCAGTGTACCCTGGCCAGCAGCAGCAGTTTAGAGACCTGTGTATGAAGAGTTGATATGGGACAGCCCAGTGTATCCCGGCCGGGGGCAGTTCGGGGCCTGTGTGTAAGGAGTTGAGGTTGGTATCTGCCCAGTGTATCCAGACCGGCAGCGATTCGGAGGCCTGTGTATGAGGAGTTGAGATAGGTCTCTGCCACCGTCTTTCTGATTTTCCTCCAGAAGGCTCTTTATGCCATCTTAATCTTAATCGTCTTATTTATCTCACCTGCACAATGGCTAAAAAATCTATCTTGGGACTGACTCCATTATGTATTCAAAACCTACTCCGACTGAATCCTGGCTCACGACCCTCCACCAGATCTGAACGCCAACCTTTCCTGGTTCCGAGATGCCGGACTGCACAGGGACAAAGATCTTTCGCATACAGGGCCCGACATGGTTCAATGCGCTTTAGTCCACCTACTCTATCCTCAACCTCGCTTGAGCTTTCAAATCCATGCTCTATGCCCACCTCACCACCACTAGCAACTGTGGATTGCGCTTAGATAAAGACTACTACCCTCATGTCCATCCTCACATCTGAGGCCTCTTCCTCCCTGACTAATGAACCCTCTGGTACCTCTACTACTTCCTGTCTCCCACCCAAACTCCTCCCCCCTTTTTCCTGTCCCTCTCACTTACTCTCCCGCTCACCACCTTTCCCTCCTCTCTAGCCTCCTTTGGCACAAATGATGACCCGCTCCCTGGAAGTTTCTTAACCTCGAAATTGTCTACTCGCTTGAACCTGTTATAGCTTGTTTTCTATGAAACTTAAAACGTTTGCCTTAAACTGTTAATAGCAAATTTATGATGTAACTTTCCTGTCTGGTTTTACCTGTAATGTGTATCGTGCTTTGTTAAATGTTCTTTGTGACGTGGAACCTTTGTAAAAGAGCCCTGGCTCAAAGGTATTAATTCCTAGACTAATAAACTAAACTAAACTAAATGCCACCGCCTTTCTGATTTCCCTCCCAAGGACTAAGTGTGCCACCACCTTTCTGATATCCCTTCTGAGGGCTCTGTGTGCCACCGTCTTTCTGATATCCCTTCCTGAGCACTTTGTGTGCCACTGACTTTCTGATATCCCTTCTGAGGGCTTTGTGTGCCACTGTCTTTATGATATTCCTCCAAAAGGCTCTGTGTGCCATCGTCTTTCTGATATCCTTCCCGAGGACTTTGCTTGCCACCATTTTTTCTGACATCCCTCCTGAGGGCTTTGTGTGCCACCGTCTTTCTGATATCCCTCCTGAGGGCTCTGTGTACCACCATCTTTCTGATTTCCCTCCTGAGGGCTTTGTGTGCTACCATCTTTCTGATATCCCTCCCGAGGGCTTTGTGTACAGTCTTTCCGCTTTCCCTCCTGAGGGCTTTGTGTGCCACTCTCTTTCCGATTTCCCTCCCAAGGGCTTTGTGTGCCATTCTCTTTCTGATACACCTCCCGAGGGCTTTGTCTTCCTCCTTTGTTTCATTTGGGGGCCTGTATATCACCCCAGATCTGATACTCCTGCCCCTCTCCACCATCAGCAGTATTGTGTGGGAGGGGAAGGGGGTGATTATTGGTATACTGTGTGTGTTGGTGGGGGGGGGGGGAGAGATTCAGGTTTTACAAGCAGGTGTAGGGGATATAGTGTCTTATGCTGCATAACTGGCAATTCAGGTTCATCTACTTTTAGGTACTAGTTTTGGCCGGCAAGTCAAAAAATGGAACTTCTGAAAAATGGATCAGAATTTGACTATTCTGATTCCACAATTCCAAGCATCCCTAACATGCACAATATTAGCTAGCATAGTACTTTGTACCTATTTAGTATTAGATTTCTCCAGCTGTACTACTTTTGCACCGTTCTGTACTATGTCATCGGCATCACTCCCATGTCCCCTTCCCCCAGGATGCATCGGGAAATAAGATGTTTGCACCACAGTGCGTTTTTCTGGTGAAAAGCTTTAATAAATATCTAAAACCTTCTTCATGGAATTTTACCAGGTCACTGAACCCATGGAGCACAGAAACTGATCTCCCCTCTATTCCCAACACAGGCCCTTCAGGCCCCAGCTGAAAAGCACTGGTGAAAAAGTGAGGGCGAGCCTGCGTCCTCTTTTTTTCCTCTATATGTCCTGCCAATAAACAGAGGGCTCACGTCTCCAACGACATCAATCCTCTGCTTGTTACAATCACTAAATTCATAACAAAAATAAAAGCGCCATCTGTCCCGCTTTAGCTTCAGAAGCCTTTTTTCCATTTTGTTGAATTTGTCAAATTCTCGCAAGTGAATGCAAACCATGTCAGTGTTGCTTCCCATAAACAATATTTACTTGATTTCACTTGCCAAATCCCCATGCCACTGGCCGTGAGTGAGGGAAATGAGCCATGAATGTGCACACCGCCCGCTCGTTTCATCAATCATTCACCTACGGCAGCAGCTTTCCTTAATTCGTGCTTCCCTAAGGTACAGCAGACACTGCTCAAATTCATGCACCGAGGCATCCCAGCAAGTTCTCTGCTCCACGATGCCTAGCCCTTCGACTACACTGCAGCAGTCACTTCCACCTTGCTGACTGGCTTAATGGGGCAAGTTGCTACCCAGGTTTTATGTACTGAAACACTGTCACACTTCCCGCAGAGCTTGCAATGGTTATACAGAATACAGTCTGGTTCAGTGTTGCTGTGTCTGGAGATCCATACGCTTCCACGTGCTGCTGCACTACAGTAGTGATTTCAAAACACTGCTGTACAAGCTATGTCACTACTGTGGTGCAACAGCATTGAATCTGGTGTCTTTTTCTCATGCTTACCACAGGGCAGATTCCTCATAACAGAGATATCAGCAAGACGGAAAACAACTCACATGAACTGTTTGTTAAAAGATGAACTACTGGAAATGTTGCCAGCACACTCAACTATTACCTTATTATGACAGTAAATGTTTTTAATCTGATCCTGTGGATTGCTACTTTCGGTTTCTTTGACCGCAATTCAAGACACCGTTAGAAAAAAGGCAAATGGGAATTAAAACATACACAAAACAATGTATGGGGAACTATCCTCAACAAGGCTGATGTTTCTGTCTCGGGGTAAGATGACATCATAGGGACCTCATAAGTTTTGCTCACAAGGTCTATGATGTCATTACAAACCCCTGAAGGAAACAAAGCCTTGTGCATGGTCATCCATACATTATTCTGTACATTACTCAAGCTTTGCTCTCGAGGTTCCTGTGATGTCATTAGAACCCCTCAATGGAAACATAGCCCTGTTGTGCATAGTTGCTCATACATTACTCCAGCTTCACTCTCACTGTCCCTATGATGTCATCTGGGCCCCTCGATGGACACATAGCCTCGTTGTGCATGGTTGCCCATGCATTATTCTATCCATTACTTAAGCTTCATTTTCTGGGCTCCTATGATGACATCAGAACCCCTTGATGGAAACACCACTTTGTTGTGCATGGTTAGCCGTGTATTATTCTGTAAATTACTCGAGCTTCACACTCGAGGTCCTTATGATGTCATCAGAGGCCCTCGATGAAAACACAGCCTTTTTGTGAATGTTTGCCCATACATTATTCTGTACATTACTCGAGCATTGCTCTTGAGGCCCCTATGATGTCATGAAAACCCTTCAATGGAAACACAGCCTTCCTGCATATGGCAGCACGTAGATTATTCTCCCTGTTTACGATTTTCATTGTGGAACAACCTGCAAGAAACAGTGGTGGGTCACCAATGTTAAACTCTTCTAACAGCACACACACAGGCCACCCCAATGGCTCGGTGACACTGCATCCTGCTGCCATGCAAGCCAACTGGGTTTGGGGGCAGACTCTGGTGGCTCAGAAAACAAATGGGCAAAGCCATTCCCTTCCCCCACACTCATGTGATAGTTGGTTGTGCTAAATTCACTGAGACAAGAAGACAAGTGCAATGCCCATGTAGTTTGTAAGTACCCAACATAAATTTAATTTGCACATAGTGTAAAAAAAAGAGCAACTAGCTCATAGTAACAGCCCCATAAACCAGAGCTGAGATGCCAGGCAGGAGCTTAAAAGTCTTTCAACCAGTTTCACACTACTGCACATTATCAGGGAGTTATTTGCTCTTTATTACACTATGTCTAAATAAAATTCATGTCAGATTCCTATAGCCTGTCTTATAAACAAGGCCCCTGGAATTCTGCGATTCTGCGGTTGCAGAATTTTCCACAGAATTTGCATCATGCCGCAAAATTCATTGTTTTTGGTCAATTTTCATTCAAATATACAGTTTTTCCATAGTGGCAGGCTCCGTATCCATCTTGTTTATCCTGAAACCCCTCCTCTATGCTTGGCAGGGGATGTCATCTATGACATCACATCATATTTTAGCCAATGTTAAGACTGCGTTATGCCACAGAAATGAATAAATCATGCTGCAGAAATCAGAAAATGCTGCCGCAGAGCACTAGGAGCCCTGCTTATAGAGAACCAATGTTACTGTTAACAAATTATACTATGATGTATGCTCGGTAATCATTTGTACTGAGGAGGATGCTGACTTCGAAAAGTTGAAGAAAAATATATTTACAAAAAAAAAATCATGTCAGATACTGATAAACTGCAGACGTAGGTGCGTCACAGTTATAGTGGGGGCTGGCAGTGAGCTTCAGCACCGCAGTGCCCCCCCACAGATGAGCCAGGGAGCCCCCACAGAAGGACACTGTGTGACACAGAGGTCAAGCAGGAGGCTCTGCTAACACCAGGGAAGGAAGGAGGGAGGGATTAAGGGAGAAAGCTGGGTGTGAAATCCTAGCTTTCACCATGGATGATGACCCCATGCCACACCACCTGCTACCGGGTTCTGTGCTGGGCAAGGGAGGGTAAGGTGGACAGCCCCAGGGTTTTAAATAATTGATTAGCAGTTTTTTTCTTGGGACTATACTAACTGTACAGAAAGTATTTATACAGATTTTCTAGAAATGCTGTGTTTGTTAAACACAGTGAGCAAGAGCTATGCATTTTCACAAAGATTTAGCACTTTTATGAGCAAAACGCTAATCAATTTTTAGAGTTAAATAAATCCCTGCAGCCCTCCCTGGAACCCCCTCCAACAGAAGAGAACCTATGGGGCACTGGTGGAGAGATGGGGTTGGGAGGTATCGGTTACTGCCGTGGGGTAAGGTGAGGCTCATGCAGAGAAAAAAACCTCTTTGACAGAAAAAGAAAACAAAAAGAGGGTACACCCCTGGAAAAAAACAGCAATTTTTTTAAATGTCCCAGCTGCTACTTTTTAATTATTTAAATGATTCATTTCATGAAGCAAAGTTAGAGTATCAGAATGCTGTACAAAAAAGATAAAGAAACTAAGAAACATTTACAATACATTATACAGAAGTAACAGATTAGCAGCATACAGTGGGGGCAGCGGGGGAGGAGGTGGGAGAGAGGGCAATGATCGCTAGAGGCATTTCCCAGTGCTAGGCAGGTTCGGGGCAGACTGGATAGGCCATAAAGCCTTTATCTGCAAACAGTATTTATGTTTCTGTGTTACAATAAGGTATATAAAAAATACAAAATAATGCAAATTTAAAAAAGATTAAACAAACACATTTTGAGAGCACGGCAGAAGTCATTACATTAGGTGCTTGATGGACATACAACAGAGAATTCCAGAAGGTTGGGCCTATGAAAGAAAAGGTGCGATGCCCCAGACACAGTCAATTTGGATGGGCTACCACTAACTACGCATCACTAGAACGCACAGACTGAGGTGGAACAGATTTTCAAGGGGGGTGCTGTAAGGTAGGAAGGCTGGCCAGAATGAAAAGCAATAAATATTAAAAGCAATATTTTGAACTGAAATTTAACATTCAAGAGTGTCCAGTACACAGCTTTTAGGATAGCTGGTTGCCTCCTTGGGGCCAAAATATGACCCCTACCCTCCCAAAGGGGGATGATCAAAAACACTGTTATTCTGGCAAGTAAGATTTTCTAAAAGGTAAGGGACTTGGGGTTTTAAGCTTCAGCCATTTCGTTCAATCTTAGACAATTCATTTAAAGAATGGAATTTGAATTTAAAACCAGAATGTTTTACTTTACAGAAAATTGGAAAAACCCTTGTGTTTATTTACTGTTTATGCCCATTGTGCCAACTGATCTCTACCTGACACTCTCCCAAGA
The DNA here is from genome assembly GCA_016271365.2 of Neoceratodus forsteri. Lineage (NCBI taxonomy): Eukaryota > Metazoa > Chordata > Ceratodontiformes > Ceratodontidae > Neoceratodus > Neoceratodus forsteri. The sequence continues at coordinate 109,056,216 of JADMNL010000024.1, forward strand.
CTCCTTCACCAGTTGCCCCCTGGGCCTACCCCTTTGATGGGTTCTTCGAGGGGTTGCCTTCCCTGGTGGGGCTGCCCAAGCCGTTACAGAGTCTGAATTCAGGCACAGGAGGAGACCCAGGTCGCCTACAGGATCTGTGGGAGACCGACCTCGTCTAGCAGCAGTAAAGGTTTTTCCTCATTTTATTGTCCCCTCTCCCCAAAGACATCGGTGGCTACGAGTGCACAAATGTGCTAGGATGGCACAAGCAGACATCCCCCCCCCCACAAGATGTTGGCAGCTAAGGGTGCACAAGCATGCTAGGATGGCACAAGTGCACATCCCCCCCCCTCCCTCAAGACGCTGGTGGCTATGGGTGAACAGGCGTGCTAGAATGGCACAAGCAGATGTCCCCTCACTCTCAAGATGTCAGTGGCTATGGGTGCACAAGTGTGCTAGGATGGCCCAAGCCAATGTCCCCTCTCCCTCAAGACATCAATGACTATGGGTGCACAAGTGCGTTAGGATGACACAAGTGGTTGTCCAGTCTCCCTCAAGATGTCAGAGACTAAGGGTGCACAAGCGTGCTAGAATGGCACAAGTGGATATCCCCGCTCCTTCAAGATGGCAACCATGGGTGCATAAGCATGCTGGGATGGCACAAGCGGACGTCCCCTCTCCCACAAGACGTCATCGGCTAGGGGCGCACAAGCGTACTAGGATGGCATAAACTTATACCCCCTCTCCCTTAAGATGCTGGTGACTACGGGTGCAAATTGCAAAAGCGTGCTAGGATGGCACAAGTGAACGTCCTCTCTCCCACGAAAGCTGGGTGGAAGCAGGGCTTCACTGTAAATGAGGCTTTGGGTCACAGCTTGGCTGTCCTTGGTTAATACAACATGAACATTAAAATCTTTCTTAAAGGTTAAACTTATTCCAGTAAAATGTAATTTTTCCATTTTTGTATTAAATGTTTATGCCCCTTGGTCTCACGTGGCAGCACCCTTCTGACAGCAACTGCTCAGTCTTGTAATGACACTTCTCTGGCACTTACCCTCCTGAATCCTGCCGCCATGCCCCCTGGGGTGAGGCTCGTCAGGCCTGCCCAGCGAAGTAACAGTCCTACATGTCTGGGGACCTTCCAAGGTGGAGGAGGCCAGTTGGAAAGATCAGAGGTGACAGAGCGTGCCACCATAATCCAGCTTCACTCTGGGAATATTCTGCGTTCCTGAAACTAGCCCCTACAGATGGCTTCATACAAGGGGCTCTAAGCACGTTCATGCCAAAGCTTGCAGCTGCAGAGTTCAGCTGATGTCCACCCCTCACACAGAGGACTCCTCCTGCACAATCAGCTGTGGTCAGTCTGATGGCAGTGTAGCAACAGGGTCTTGCACACCCTCCCCCAGAGGAGGGCAGCGCCCTCTGGGATGCCCAGTCCACCTTTACCCGTCCAGCCCCCAAACCGGAGCTCATTCCTGAACCCAGAGCCACCGCCATCACAAGCAGTTCTACTGCTGTGCGGATAGGCCAGCTTTACAATGTTTCTTTCTGTGTTGCTAAATAAGGCTGTGCATGTAGAATATACAGTAACCAAGTGTAACTAGATGCAAAAGCCATATTAGTGTGGTACTTCCGAACTAGAAGCATGAATTGCATTCTAAATGTACAGACAGCGAGGACATCATCAGATGCTATTCTGGTGCAGATGGGGGAATGTGAAGGATATTGATGACTTTCTGTCATTCTTGGGATCAGCCTTTGAACCAGATTAATTAAGGTGGGATTACCCAGCCCCTCACAGGGTCATCAAGGGATAAAGGAAGGTTATAGCTCCGGGCCAAGGAGGTGATCCCGGCTGCACTGGCCAGCTCAGGGTTTTATTTAACTCCAAAAATTGATTAGCGTTTTGCTCATAAAAGTGCTAAAACATTTGTGAAAATGCATAGCACTTGCCTCATTGTGTTTAACAAACATAACACTTCTAGAAAACCTATATAAAAACTTTCTGTACAGTTAGCATTGTCCCAAGAAAAAAACTGCTAATCAATTATTTAAAACCCTGCAGCTTTAGCAATTCAGTACCTAGCTTATCCTTTTATAAGTTAATAGGTCCTCTTAAGGGATCTCTTATGGTGTAAAAGTGTCATCAGGTGAGGGCTGGGCAAGAGGATCCCGAAGCTGAGTGGTTCTGGCCACCCACATTTCTTACTATACCCCTTATCCTGTAAGAGATAACCCTCTTGGGACCACCCACCCTTCCCACTATACCTCTCAACAATTAGAGACAATTCTCTTGGGACCGCCCACACTTCCCACTATAGTTTTCATCCCATAAGAGATAACCCTCTTGGGGCCTCCCCCACTTCCCATTATAGTTCTCATCCCATGAGAGATGACCTTCTTGAGGCCACCCCCACTTCCCACTACACCTCTCATAACATAAGAGACAACCGTCCTGGGGCCACCCACACTTCTCATAACATGAGACAACCCTCTTGGGGTCGCCCACACTTCCCACTGTACCACATTAAAAGATAACCCTCTTGGGGCTGCCGATGGCCCAGCAGAAGCAAGATGTGCTTCCAACCCAGTGACCCCAGTTTAGGAGTGATCCTGGGGAGCCAGATCAAAGAAGTACTGGGCTGAGGAATGCTGCCGAATGCAGCGCAAGTGAAACCAAGGAGAAGGCACCTGACATCAGGTGCTATAGCGGCCACTCATGGTGGGCCAAGCAGCTTGTTCCTCAGCCAGAGGTGGTGCATACACAGACTGCGCTGCCGTATGCCACAATCCAGATTGTGCTGCGGCATGCAAGGTCAGCAGTCGGCTGCGTCACTGCCTGGGAAGGTGGGAGGATCCTGGGGTATAACAAGGGAAGAAAAACCACAGGCACTCTGAGGTCCTGCCTTATGTGGATCCCTGATGGCTTCGATGGTGGTGGGGGGAGTGGCGGATGAAACTGAGAGGTTACCAGGGACATGCCTAAAGGAAAGTGTAAAGTGGCAGACCAAACAGCAAAATGAGAAAAAAAAAGAAAAGATATCCCTCCCCAAGGCCTTACTATAAATCAGGATTTGAGTAATAAACCAATAAAATAGTTGCTGAAACTGTGTTATTTAAAACACAGATTTTATTTAGCCCACTTTAAATGTTCTCCACGCGGGATTCAGAGTCTGAATGGCACAGTACGACTGGTGTTGCACTGTAAGGTTGAGCGTAAACAAACAAAGCGCATTCAGTTGCAGGAAAAGTGTGTCCATTCTGACACTGAAACATGTAGAGGGAGTCGGGTTTCATCAGAGTAGTCTGTGTGTCTGTGACTATTTTCTGAACTGTATTAGTCATGTCAGGATTCAAGCAGCAGTATGTTTATTGGTGAGGGAGCAGTGTGATTTTATAAATCGGTGATGCTGCAGACAGGAGCCAGAACAGGCATTTCAGTTGAATACCATGGTTAAGAATATTGTGTGAGGTGCCAATTGTGCACAAGAGAGGTAGGTGTACACTGTCAATTCTTGCTTCCTCACTGGTCGATAGTGATGTCATAATTTACAATTAAAGTTATCCGTTTGCCCAGGAGTTCAACCATTTGATAAGAGATCATTCCTTCAACTAAGAGACTGCAAATCCTAGTTACCGTCTACGCTTCCTAACACTTCCCACAATCTTCATGTTACTATGGCAAGTAATTAATACACTAAAGCCGATTCCACAGTACCCATTAAAAAAGGAAAGATAACTTGCATGTCTATGGCAAAGGCCTGCAAACAATTACTTTAAATCATTCACTTCAAAAAGAAGCCACAGTGAGATTCGGCTATAACATGCGATGGCCCCAGGCATACTGTGTAAACCAAATATGATACCTCTATAAAGGTAACCTACTATGACCAGCACAGCCAAGCGTATGGCATTAACCATTTCAGTAGTAAAAGCCAATTCTATCTACTGCCCTCCTGTCCCCCATGGAACTTGTAGCAATGCAAACCTACACTATAGCACATGGGGATACTGAAGCAAATGCAGGGATACGGGGGCTTTTCCAGAAATCAAGGCCCATGGAAGAGTGAGGAGCAACAGGGGAAATTTTACAGAAGGGCATCCTGAAGATAAATGCTCACAATACACACACACACAGAGCTCTTAACCAACCACCACCGACTGCAGCTCTAACAGTGAAGTACATGATCCAGAAACACAGGCAATGATAGATCCCCTAAAGGTACATATCAGATACATGCTGTAGGGTGGCACATTTTAACAAAGGAGACATGAAGCTTCTCTACTAAACTGCTAAATGTTCCAACCTGCTTCACAGCTGGAGCCACGCTGGGTACCCATGAAGGTACACGTCACATCTCCGATGTTACCTGTCCCACATGGAACTTGTAGCAATGCAATACAATTATTTTTCTTACCACACAATTTACTTTTCAACACAATAAGAGGGTACTAATAGTTACTTTTTCTTTCTTTTTAAAAAAACGTTGTACTGTATTATGATTATTTTGTATGCATTCCTATTGTTGCTACCCTATCCCCTGGCATGGCTGAAAACGGGCTTTTGCCCAGTCCACTTTCCTGGTAAATCAAATAAATAAATAAATAACAAAACTTCAGACTGCCACACATGCACACTGACATTGTTTGAATAAGTATTTAAAGAGTACAGCACAATTATCACAGGGCCAGAAGCAGGTCCAGTGGACTCGTACAATGTTCACACCTTGTCAGAATTTGGTTTGTGCTTATTTAACACAAAATACGTTGCCGCTGTTTGTTTGCTGGGCTATCTGCGATCAGCATTAGCACAAGAATGGTATTAATCAATACACTAGTATTTACTTTGGATTGCAGAACACGCTCACTGTCATTTATTTTGAATAAGTAGCTAAAGGGCACGGCACAATAATCAAAAGGCCGGAAGCAGGAAGCATATAAAAGAACAAACAAAAATGATAAATGAAGCAATAAATTAGCAGGAATGCTTTTAATTACCGGCTGCACTCCGCTATGACCACTAGCCCACTGGGCACTGCATTAGCATTGATTATTAAACCAGCGACTGACCTAAATGACTGTCACGTAAATCAGGCCTATTCTGACAGTCGTGGCCACCACTGGAGGCAGAACAAACTGGAGTTACGGAACAGTCGGTTGGAGTCTTGCTGAACGGCACAGCAGTTCTTGTCCGTGACCATATGGTAAGCTACACAAAGCTATTGCCCTTGACCAGTACATTAGCAGCTGTGAAACAATACATTTAATCATGCGTTCATCATGTGTTGGAGGGTTGAGCATAATGTGTTTAACGGAACTGTCTTATTTATGGTTGAGCACTGGCATGTGGGTAACAAATAGCTGGAAACTGCACGACTACCCAAAGCATTACTACAGCTAAGGACCATTCAGGGCAGCAACAACACAAACCAGAGAGCAGCATCTGAACGTCTGGTTGTTAAAGCAGGTAACCCTGCAATGTCAGGATAAGCCCCTGTTAAACAGCAATGGGAATCATTACTGCAGTGATCCAGAAACTGCTGAACTGATAGTTTAGACCCAAGAGATGTGGCAGCTATTTTGTGGACAGGAAGAGAGTTGCAACAATGTAACGTCCTCCCCAGTCCGAACACTGGGCCACTGGAGCTGGTAGGGACAGTGTCATCCTGTGGAGAGTGGTGCACAACAGCACTGGATCTGCTACGTTAGATTAATTAGCCGAAACCAAATAATTTGTAGAGACTGGCACTGATAGGCTCTCACTGCCAGATTGACGCCAACAAAGAGGTCATCCGGTGTGGTCAGTCTGTATTCCTGCAATTAGCCAGCATTAGCCGGTGTATTTATACCATGATTCCCCTGTACACGGAGATATACCAGCATGGTCTCTAACTGGACTTGGGAATAGTCCTTACTGAAGCATTACAGTCATGATGAAATCACTGGGGTACTAGGTAACACCGAACAAATAAATGTCTTTAGACACTGAAAATTACTTTCATACTGTGATGTGGTGGCATCATTTCTATGGACAAGAAGACTGGTGAAATAATGTGCCTCCCCAGCTGTGAACCACAGTCAAATGTGGTGCAATATCATCTAGGCACACTGACAAGGTGCATGTGGAGCGGCCAAGAGAACCCAGGTGCATCTTTGTTTGCCTGAAGCCCCTGCAAGATTACATTTCTGTGAGCTATGGTGTGGAACCAGTTATTGGGGGTGTGTGTAGATGAGCATGCAGGTGAAATGTAAGGAATCTGGAAGATCTGGGATGCAAAACTGACACATACTACATTTAGTTACCATCACACCAGCCAGTTACTGCAACAAAATACACCTGGTCAACAATTAGGAGAGTTATTATTACCTTTGAACTGTTAAGGGGGCGGCCTGCTATCTTTGGTATTCAACTTGCGTGAAAAGGACCTGGCTGCAGCCTATGGCTTCTTGGCCTGGGCACCTGGAACAGGTTTCTTTTTTTGTAACTTCATCTTTATTGAAAAGTTCAAGTATACTGTATTGCAATTTATAATGGTATGAACTTTTTCTACTTAAAAGGACACTGTCAGCCCATTACTTTTACTGCGTTATTCTAAAACTGGCCTGCACTGCCTGCTCAGTTCTTGAAGCAATGCAATATCCATAAGATCCTAGTGCCAAAGTGGTCACATTTCTAAATGGCACTGAAGCACTGGAAGGATCGTGCTGTTATCATTACACCCGAGTTCAGCTAAACACAGTTTTTAGTTGTATAAAGAAAGCTGAACTCAGGAAAGTGTCCGTTTAAAAATGAGTGCTAAAGGTTAGGGAAATTACAGTCTGAAAGTTGAGTCACGGTACTGGGCATGCGCGTAATATGAATATTATGCACATGCCCAGTGTCACGACACTACTTTCAGACTGTAATTTCCTAACTTTTTAATATTATTTCTCCTCCAGAGCTCCGACTGGACCCCGCCGTCCCGAATCAGACCCTCCCTTATGCACCCCACGACTTACCCTTCGCGGCGGGGTGGTGGGCAGCGACTCAACCCACCCCAGCGGATCCATGCCAGGAGGTGCCCTTCCAGGGACAGCGCCCGCGAGAACAACTTCATACTGTCAGGCTCTCTTTTCCACTGTTTTTCCTCCCGGCGGGTCCTGGCATGCAATGACGCCTGCAACTGGGTGCACACACGCTCCCGTGCATGCCCCAATCAAGCGTCTGCCCGTCCCGCCCCCATAGCTTGCAGCTCGTGCACGTCGACCCCATCCTCCGCTAGGAGTCAGGCAAGCACCAACCGCCCGTCCCTCCCGGAGATGGAGAGCAGTCCCTTGGGCGCTCAAATCCATCTCCTCCCCGCCGGCCTACGGCAACCTGTGCCCGTTCCCGAACACAGGTCGCCGGCGTGGCGCAAGGTGTGGCATCCAGCGCCTCAACCCTCAGCGCCACCAGGCCGGCAATTTCCCTAACTTTTAGCACTCATTCCTAAACAACAGACACTTTCCTGAGTTCAGCTTTCTTTATACAGTACTACTAAAAACTGTGTTTAGCTGAACTCGGGTGTAATGATGACAGCACGATCCTTCCAGTACTTCAGTGCCATTTAGCAATGTGACTGCACTTTGTCACTGGCGTGATAAGAAAAGTCTGACAGAGTCCCTTTAAAGGAACACTGTCAACCCCCTTAGGCCTCAAAGTGTTCCTAGTTTAAAAAGCACATTTTGTGATTGTTCACATTCTATTGAGACTTATGCAGCTGTTAGTTTGATTCAGATCCCCTTTTCTTTTAAAAAGTGAAACACTGAGTGCCCACCATACTGGTGTTATCACACCAAAACATGATTGTTTACATTTCTTGGCCAACTCCCACAGCACTGTTCCTTGACTCAGGAGTATCCCCAACACAATCTAGCTACTCATTATGCAGTGGGAGGGGAGGAAACTATTGTATCAGAAGCGGCTGCACTGTATGAGGGTATTTCTAATGTTCAGGAAATATGCAGTAAGAGTAGTTCAATGATTTGAAGCAAAACAAGACTGAGTATAGCTATACATTACAATGCATTTCAGTTCTAATAAGCAAGAAAGCAGATAAAACAACCAGCATCATCAATGAATTCTAGAGAGGGTAAGCAATCATTAAATGTGGGTTTTTTATCTAAAAAAATAATATGATGCAAAAGAGGTTGATAGTGTCCCTTTAATATTACAAGAACATTTCACTTCCAATGGATGTTACCATTTCTACTGTAAACACATCAACTGCCAAATCCTTAAAGGGGCACCACCAGCTTTTGTGCCCATTTTCAAGCTTTATGTAGTAAGTGTGCTTGAAGCAGGCACTAGCAATATAAAATGCATAAATGGTAAAAGATTTGCACACCAGTGCAAGATATAGAGAATAATGGTTATGTAGGCGTGTGTTATGATGTTTTTTTTACACACCCGATGTGAGTGATAAGCCATAAACCTCGAGAGCGAAGCTCGAGAGGTTTATGAGCTGATCACTCACCGACGGTGTGTAAAAAAACATCATGAACATACACCTACCTAAGTATTATTTTTTATAATTGCTGGTGCAGACTTATTCTTCGGTACAATTTGTTTCTTTTCTGTAGATTTAGGGTCCCTCAGCGTAGCGTGACCGAGCGGTGGTTGTTCGAGGAAAAAAATTACGGAAATGTAGACAAACTGCGATGCTGTCTTTAAAAATCCTGTTTCCGGTGGCAGTTCACTAATTTTACTTATATTACTTTTGTTAAAAGCCATGAGAGAGTATAGATTGGAGGCGGTGACTCGGTGACTGAAAATGAGATTCAAGTGTAAGCGAGGTGTTACTATGGCAACACTCACGCTTGAATATCATTTTCTCAAGCCGCCGAGTCACTCACTTACCTCAATCTATACTCGGCGGCTTTAACACAAAGGAAAATAAGTAAAATTAGGTGAACTGCTTACTAGAAACAGGATTTTTAAGGACAGCATCGCATTTTGTCTACATTTCAGTAATTTTTTCCCAAAATGAACACCGATCCATGATGGTATACTGGCGTGAAAGTGGCAGTCAACGAGAGGGAGTTGCTTTCCGAACGCCGTAATAACTGGTTCTGCCGGTTATTACGGCGTTAGAAACACAGCAGTAGTCTGTGTATTAAAGGGGGTCACCAGTAATTATACTCATATTTGTAAAAAGTTTATTTTGGTCATCCCGACCGAAATGTCCGTGGCACACGTGTATGAGCGAGAATGGCACACCCGTTCACGAATGAGTTATATCTTCATCAATGGTATCTCTTGCATCAGACCACACCTATGGAACCACAGCCGCCCGGCACTAGGACCACATGGAAACGTTTTAGCTATCAGTCTACTAGGGGCCACCCATGACGACATCAGCCGACTTACAAACACTGGCAGCCCCACACCCTCCTTAGTTCTTTTCCCACCGTCGACCATCGCACACTGGACTTCACGGAGATACCGTCGCTTCAGTCGACCACCAAATTTTAGATTTCTATTTTTATTTTCTCACCCTAGTTCATCAATAACTTTATTTTTTAAACTGATTTTCACCTTTGTTTATACCAACCGACCGACCCAAGAAACTCTTCAGATACTGCGGATGTAGGAAAAAGATCTACGATAAAGATGACCATGATGCCTGCACCCGCTGTGTCAGCGCCGACCATGACAGTAAGGCCTGCAAGGAATGCCATGTATTCAACCAGGGTACCCGGTGGTGCCATCAGAAGGCCCTGAAGTCTTTCCTCCTGGAACAAAAGGTCACCAGAAAGCAGAGAGCACTCCAGGCAAGAGAAGCTCCTCCATGTCACCAGCTCTGTCCATGGGCCTACACTCATCAAAGGTCCAAGATAAATCATTTGGCAGGCACAAGCACCAGGAGAAAGACAGACCCAAGGAGAAGTCCTCCATGGTGCACACTCAGTTGCTGCTTTGAGCGTTGGCCGCTGCTGGGTCATCGTCCACCTCAGCGGTGACCTCCACTGCCACCCACACCCTCTCCTCCACAGGGTCAGCTCTGGTAGTGCAGCCCACAGTTCCTTCTTTGGCCGGTGCTGGCTCGTCGACATCAGACATCTTGTTGTCCCCCGTCGTTCAGACCCATTTTTGCTCAGGAGCAACAGACAGGGTGTTCCGCCAAACCTGTTTTAGCCAGCGATGGCCAGTCGATGCCGAGATTTCTGCCTCCCTCGTTGACACCCATGGCCATTCCTTTGGCACCGGGGGGTCCAGTCTCACCCCATCGATGCCTCAGACTGCCATGGACATTTCAGTCAGGACAACAGAAATAAACATTTTGCAAATATAACTGTAACCCCCCCACCTCCCCACCCCCCACCGTAGGGCCTTACCTTCATTTGCTCCTCAGGGCTGCCCCAGTTCTCCCGCTGCTAGCTCGACTCCCGTTGCTCCGGATCCCCTAATCTGTGTCCCTGCCACCTGTCCGAGTCCTGTAATGCCGTCTAAAGCTGCATTCCGGCCCCTGCAATGTTTTCAGTCCAAAATTGGGCAGAGGAGCTGAATCGCGGAGCTGCCACACTCTTGCTACACAAATGTGCAAGCTGGTGGTCCTCACGTGCACTGGTGCATTCTCGTTTTCTTGTTGCTCCTGCAGCTAAATGAAAGCCTCTCTGGGGGTTCCAACCCCCTGTATCAGCTAAACGGGGGCCGAAGACCTGAAGGAGGCATAAGAGGAGCCTCTGAGTTTTGTAAATAAACAGCGCCAATGAGCACTGTTGGGAATGCCTCATGAATATTAATGAGGCAATTTAAATATTAATGAGTGACCCTGCCTGGGGTTAGTGTATTTCACAGCAGCAAAAGGTGTGGGGCTAAACTGAGATGTTGAACATTTCAGTTGTTTATTAGGGCACTGGAGCTGCTTTGAGGCTGTAGGACATTTTAATAAATAAAAAATATTTAATCTGGCTACACCAGGACTAAGAAGTTGGGACTGCTAGTGGACTGTATATGAACTGTTTTAACAGCAGCCATGTTTGCAGCCTTTGACCCCGGTTTGGCCAATCAGAAAGCCAGGATTACTTCCAAGGACTTGTGGGACAGTAAAAAGGACATAAGGAGGGAAAAAGCAGGGGAAACTCTTGGTGCCCATTTGAAGAATAAATCAATCAATCAGGCATCGAAGGAGCTTGATGAACACTAATTTTTCAAAAGGACAAGTGTTTCAGCCAATCAGGAGTTGTTTAGAGCTCCCAAAACCCAAGAGACATTTTGTTCTATGCTCAGTTCGTCGGAAGCCCCTCCAGAGGAAGGGGGCTCCAGCCCCTCTGCAGAAAGATATGGCTGCAAGGCTTGGGAAGGGCCTGCCTGGAGGTTGCCAGCTATCTGTCCCCCAGGGCCTGCAGTTTGCCTTTCCACAATTTGGAGGAACTTTGTTCTAGGAATCCAGTTGCAACATTCAGCTGTGAGAGAGCTGCAAGGCCCAGCGACATTCATCTGTGAGAGAGCTGCAAGTATCTGCAACCTCAGCGGCGAGGGCGCTGTGATGACCTGTAACTTCAGTTATGAGAGGGCAGTAAGAATCTACACTTCAGCAGTGAGAAGCTCTGCCTAAAAAGGTTTTGGAGTGAGAAAGTAATCTGTGGATTTCAAGTAAGATGGAGATCTTCCTGGGGGGCCAAGTAGCCACTAGATTAAGTAGGATCTAAAGTTGGTCTGTTACCCTGCGTTTGACTCAACGTCACAGAAGAGGGGTGGACATTTGTCTAAAGGAATGACCATGAATGGTTCTGGTTTGCGGAAAATGGTATGGGAGTCCCCCTGGGGCACGGAGATTGCCAGTGTTTATCTTCATAAGTGAGAAGATAGGGCCTCTTCTGTTGTGAGCACCTGCACAGTGAGGAAAGTGATGTCCAGTATCATGGGACTGCTCGAGTAAAGGCGTGCGTTTCCAGTGCCAGGTTCATTGGACGAACCCAACGTATCTGCCTGAGGCTCACTGAGACTGTGTTCTCCAGTAGAAGTCAGAGACTGTGTCTTGATGTGAGAGAGCCACAGCTGCTATGCAGGCAGTGTGGTTGAAGATGCAAATAGTATCTGAATGTGTCTAAACTTACAGCAGGAGGAAGAAAGAAAAGTCTTCTATCAAGGCCAGTGTTGGGAATCAGCCTGGTAGTGTCCCCATCTAGGCACTGTCATTGTACCTCCCCCTGAGGGGTCATGCCTAGACGTGGGGGTCTGAGGCACGCCGGCCCAGGTCCATGTGCTGGTCTGTTTTCCAGATTGTGACTTCAGCCTATCCAGAGTTTCATCTGCTATGGGAGCTGAGAGAGGTTCCAGACTTTCAAAGCGCAAGCTCTGGCTTCAAAAGAAAAGTCCAAGCTGCAAGAGCCTGCTGCTCATTCTCAGTTTTCCTAGTATTCAAGTTCAACTAACAGTGTCAACCCCCAGATCTACAGTCCAAATGCCCCCCGAGACTGTCTTCAGAAAGTACAGTTACGTAAGAACTTAACGTAACAGTAGATCTTCAAGAGGAGTTCTCCATTAGGACTAAGGCTGCAGGCGTTAGGACCCCTCGGAAGAACTTTCTAGCTAGCAGTCTGTAGCAGGGGACCAAGTCCGACATCAGACGTGGTATAAAGGGGGCGGTCCCCCGGCTCCATCTCAGTTCCCCGCCGGAGACCCGGTTGGTAAATAATGGAGAACCGAGAAAGGACTCTCACTATAGAGAAAAATAATTAGAGGTACAAACTGACCTGGGGATGGAGGGTGGGAAAGCCACCTGCTGCAAGAGCTCCTCTCGAAGATCTACTGTTGCAGTAAGTTCCTACGTAACTGTACTGTCTGACTTTGAGGGGGAGCTCTTGCAGCAGGTAATACCATCAGGACTGAGTCCCAAGCAGTACCCAAAAAAAGGCCCAGATCAGAAGGGAGGAGGAATGACTGTGAGGGGACGAACCAGATCACTCTCTTATGAGAGCAGTCCCTGAAGAACAGCCAAACCAAAACCTGCTCTCCTCCTAGAGGCTATGTCCAGACTCTAGTGCCGTATGAAGGTATGAACAATGCTCCAGGTAGCTGCGGCACAAAGGTCCACCGTTGACACATTCCTTAGAGAAGCAAAAGAGGTAGCAATGGCTCTGGTGGAATGGCCCTTAACAGAGCCCGGTAAGGGTTTCCCGTGGTGCTGATAAAGAAATGCAATTCACTAACCACTTGGATAGTGTTTGCTTAGTGACAGGATCCCCTATCTTATGTTTCACAAATGCCACAAACAACTGGTCCATGGTCCAGACAGAACGAGTCCGGTCCAAATAATAACGAAAGATTCTGTGAACATCCAGAGTATGTAACAAGGCTTCCTCCTCCCTGTTGGAGAACTCTGGATAGTAGTTGGACGTCCTGGTTCACAGTCATGGTGGACATCACTTTCGGCAGAAATTTGGGATTTGTATGAAGCTGTACCCTATCCCTGTGAAGAACAAGGTAAGGCTCCTTGCACATCAGGGCCTGAAGCTCGGAAATGCTCCGGGCTAAAGATGGCAACTAAAAATAACGTGTTCCAAGAAAGGAGACATAGCTCGCATGACGTGGCTGGTTCAAAAGGCAGGAGCGAGGGTGAGCTTTTCCTAAACAAACAGGAGGTTCCACAGGAGGACTGGATCCCTCCTGGGGGGGTCTAATATGCAAGACTCCCCTGAGAAAGGTCTTGCAGATGTCGAGCTATGCCAGAGTCCTTTATCCAACCACATCATGATACGCAGAGACTGCACAAAGATGCACCTTGATAGAGGAATAGCTAAGGCCTAGGTCAAGGAGGTGGAGTAGGTACTCTAGGACAAACTTGATGGAGCACTGGAGAGGATCCAGGGATTGAGCTGCCGCCCAGAGACAGAATCGTTTCCACTTCATTGCATAAGTGGCTCTGGTAGAGGGTTTACTTGCTGCCACTAAAATCTCCGCCACCCTATGAGAAACTCCCAGTCTCTCCCTTGCTAAGACTGCAGGAGCCATGCGCGTAGGTGAAGGGATCGCAGGGACAGGTGGACCAGCGTCCCTTGATCCTGGGAGAGCAAGTGAGTGGAGAGTGGCAGTGATACGGGGGTCCGGTGGCCAGCTGCTGAACAAGCGGAAAACAAAATCTGACGAGGCCAGAAAGGTGCTACCAAGATCGTCCTGGTGCCTTTCGACTGCAGTTTGAGCAGTACTCTCTGAACTAGAGGGAAGGCATAAAGAAACCACCCTGCCCAGGAAAGGGACAATGCGTCTCACCAGAAAACACCAGGCTCTGGATCTAGTGAGCAGAAATTTGGCAGTTTGGCGTTGTGCCGGGACGCAAAGAGGTCCAGCTTGGGACGACCCCATCTTGTGAACAGGTCATCTACTACATCCTGCCGCAACTCCCACTCATGGTTCAGAGAACAAGAATGGCTTAGACTGTCGTCGAGAACATTCTGAATGCCTGGCACGTGGACCACGACTAGGAACAGATCACGTTCTATTGCCCAGTCCCAGATTCTCATGGCCTCTCTGCAAAGAGTATACGGGCCCGTTCCTCCTTGCTTGTTCAGGTAAAAGACTACCGGGGTATTGTCTGACTGGATTATCAGAGGGCCCTGGAAGAGCTGATCCTGAAAGGCCTGAGGGGCATAAAAAACTGCCCTCATCTCCAGCATGTTGATGCGGAGAGACCTTTCTGTGGCAGATCACAATCCTCTTGTCTGATGCTCGCGAAAGTGAGCACCCCAGCCTAGTCCTGAGGCGTCTATTGTTACAGCTTGTGTTGGACTTTGCCTCTGGAAAGGAACACCCTGTTCTAGGTGAGCTGGAACTTGCCACCAGCGAAAGGAACATCGGACTGCCTCCAGAACTCGGAAGGGTCGGTCCAACTCATCCGAACTCTGGTCACACTGGACCCCGAGGTGCCACTGAAGAATTCTCATGTTGAGACGTGAGAAGGGTACAGTGGCTATGGCTGCTGCCATATGGCCCATCAGCTGCAAGACTACTCTGGCAGGTACCCGATCTGCTGACTGGATCCTGTGAACTAGAGCCAAAAGGTGCAGGGCTCTGTCCACAGGGAGAAAGGCCCTGCCTTGCAGAGTGTCGAGCACCGCTCCAATGTATTGAAGCCGTTGGGAGGGCCAGGGTTGGGATTTCAGCCAGTTCAAGGTGACTCAGAGACTGGAAAAGATGTTTTGTTTCCCTCAGAGTGACTAGGAGCTGTTGTTCTGTGGGTGCAGAGATGAGCCAATCGTCAAGGTAGGGGTAGACAAAGTGGCCCCTTCTCCTCAGTGTGGCTGCAACTACCGCAAGGCATTTCATAAAGACCCTTGGGGCTGACGAAAAGGCCAAAGGGCAAGACCCTAAATTGGTAATGCTCATCCCGGAACAGGAACTTCCAGTGAGAAGGCAGGATCTTTATATGCATATAGGCATCCTGCATGTCCAGGGAGCATAGACAGTCTCCCTGGTGAAGGAGGGGAAACAGGCTTGCCAGGGTGAGCATCCGAAATCTTTTGTACAGAATGAATTTGTTCAGGTGGCTGAGGTCTAGAATTGGGCAGAGGTCTCTTGTTTTCTTGGGCACCAAGAAAAAGTGGAAGTAAAAGCCTTTTCCTTGCTGGGATCTTGGTACTGTCTGGAAGGCCTTCTTTTGGAGGAGAGAAAGGATCCCTCATTCCAGAAGAAGGGCATATGCTGTTAAGCACTGGGATGCTACAGGAGGATTGTCTGGGGGGGGACACTGATGAATTCAATGGCGTAACCCCCTCTTATTGTCTGCAGCACCCACTGGCCAGATGTAATGGTGGACCATTCTGGCAGGTAGAGAGAGAACTTTCCCCCCACTTGCTCTCCCCTCAGAGACTGATGACTGGGGGAGGATATTGGGAGTCATGCAGTCCCTTGTGGGGTGGTGGCTGGACGTCTGGGAGCTTTAGGCTGTTTGTGGCCTTGGCCTCCCAGTTGCACGGGTTGCTTACAGCATTTAAAGCCTTTTCCTTCCTAGGGGCAGCCTCCTTGCTGACTCTGTTTACGAAAGGGATGCTTATGGGTGTGCTGAGGCTCGGATTTGTATAGTTTGTGTACATCCTCGACTTTTTTGCCCGAATCCTGGAGGCCTTTTATAATTCCCTCCACTTCCTGACCAAACAGGACTGGTCCCTGGAAGGAGGCATCCAGAATAGCATCCTGGAGATCCTGCCTAAAGGACGTCTCTCGTAACCAGGCATGCCTGCAGAGGCAGGCGCCCAATGCTGCCACTCGAGCTGTCATATCAGTCACGTCATATGAGCACCTCAGGACGTGTTTGTCAACATCGAGTCCAGATTGGGCGTAGGCCAGCAGCTCATTCTTTGAGTCAGAATCCATCTGATACTTGAGAAGCTCTATGGTCTTTTCCCCAAAGAGATTTCTGATATGTGACCATATGGGCCAGGAAGTTCAATGACCTTATGAGTTCCCGTGGCACAGGAGTACGCTTTCCGTCCCCAGCGGTCCAACTGTTTTGACTCCGGGTCTGGGGGCTGTGCACTGAGGTGCTTCGGTTGGGACTGTCTGCTATGAGTTGCAGTCAAGATCATATAGAGTCCGCCTTCGGCTGTTCTGCCAGAAAGGGTTCTTCTTTGGGCATTTTATAGAGGTGGTCTGCCTTACGTAGAACTGCTGGTGTGGATGAAGGTCTCTTCCAGACCAGTTTTGCCACATCCTAGAAGGGCTCCACGAGTGGGGGGATGACGAGAGGTTTTAGGTCCTTCGCCCCCCAAAACTTCGCCAGACGCTTCCTTTCTGGGTCGAGTTCTTCAGTGTCCCATTGATATAAGATTTAGATGTGCCTCATAATATCAAGGAACGTAGGATCATCCGGAAGTGATCTGGGTGTGTCCTTAGAGTGTCTGGTGATGGAGGCCTCAAGTCCTGGTCATCTGAGGCATCCGGTGTAGACTCTCCTGCCTCGTCCTCAGAAGTGGGGGTGGAGCAGCCACTGAAGTCGGGGGCTGGGGAAGATTTTCTCTTCCTTTTGCCTGGGTTCCGATGATCCCTCTCCTGTACCCGCATCTGGAGTGGGGGGGGGGGGGAGGTGGTATGGGAACCATATCAGGAGACCTGTACAGGAGGTCACCTTAGATAGTGTTCCACCATGAATTAAATAGTGCTCAGACATCTGCTAAAGGGACAACTGGTGGAGGCGGCGGAGCAGACGGACCGGGCGTCGGGGGTGCATCCGGTACTGGGATCTCCATTGGGGTGGCTGCCCCTGCTGTGTCTGGCTGAGGGGTTGGCTCCCAGGGAGAGCGGTCATCCAATCCAGTGTCCAGAGTAGCATTCTCCTGATCCGGCGACCGATCGTCCTGGCGGGCGTCAGACAGTTGGTCGTCCTCTGCAGACCGCCTGTCAGGTGACTGCTCCTCTGAGGTGAATGACTGCTGTCTGACACGGGCATCTTGGCTGAGGGACGTCTATCCTTTTTAGAAGTGGCCCTTGAAGCTGGTGGTGGAGGCGTCCACTGGCGAACGACCTTCTGTCGCTGGTGGGAATCGTCTGTTTTCTTGTGTCCGTCAGAGGATCCCGTGGAGCTGCTGCCTTCTTTGGACCTAACAGCAGGTGACTGATCTTCATGGATTGTGCCATGTGAAGATTTATGGGGCCAGTGAGCCGGGGGACTAGAGCTTGACCATGTCCCAAGGACGAAGTCTGGTCCCTGGACTTGGAGGAGGATGATCTGTGGGCACTACTTCCCTGTGAAGAAGGGGGAACAGACTCTGACCTCCCGCTGGAGGAAGAAGCATGCCCGGAGGGAGACTTGTGGCGGGATTCTGACTGGGGCCTGTCGTTGTCCTTGGAGTGTTTCCCCTGGACTTCTCTCTATGGGGAGACTCCCTGGTGGGCGAAGATGAACTGGGACCAGACTCCCTGGTGGGCAGAGATGAACTGGGACCCGACGGAGACTTATGCATGGTGGCTACTTTCTGCTTGAGGAGGTAAGCCTTTAAAGCCTTAGCCCTATGGATCCTGGTTTTGTTTTTGAACTTTTGGCAGTGATGGCAGTCGTCAGGCCTGTGGTCAGGGCCTGAACCAGAACAGGCGGGCCTCATTGGCTGGCTCCTTGGCAGGGATCTGTTTGCCACAACAGCGCCACGACTTCACCGAGGAGGTGAAGGAGAGAAGGCGTACAGAATCTTGTCGAGATAATCGAGAAAAAAAGTGAAAATTAACTATATATCTGAAGACTACTTATCTGTGGTCAACTGCTAAGCAAGGCGTCCAAGGAGCCGAACAATGCGGGTCGACAGCAGGAAAGTAACTGAGATGGCGCCAGGGGACTGCCCCCTTTATAGCACGTTTGATGTCGGGCATGCCCAACGTCGGGGGCAGTCCCCCGCTACAGACTGCTAGCTAGAAAGTTTTTGTGAGGGGTACTAACGCCTGCGGCTTAGTCCTAATGGTATTACCTGCTGCACGAGCTCCACCTCGAAGTCAGATCTGTGAGTAATTCAGGGTCTGTCCTGCATCTTGAGGACTGTAAATAGTTGTTATAAAGTGTTGCTAAGTTTCAAAAGCTAAAAATAGCTGCCACCAGTTGTTGCAAGTTTCAATAGCAAATCGTAGTGGTCATCAAAGTTATGAGCTTAACTGCTCTCAGAGGAAAGTTCAAGTTTCAGAGATCAGCTAATTGCCCCTGCAAAAGGGGCTTGAATCTAATTTGTTCAAAAGTGCACTGCCGGCCAACCAGCTGCTACGTATAGGCCTGCAAAATCTAGTACTGGGTACCCAGCGACGGAATAGTGGGGTTCTTGTCTGGATTGAGGACTGGTACCAGCTGGGGTTTGTGTAATCATTAAAATATAAGCAGCTCGTTAGTCAGGAAGCCAATGAAGATCCATCAAAGGGTTGGTGGGTGCAATCCATGAAATATGTTTATATTCAAAATGCTTGTTTGATGCTAATTACTAAGTGCCAATGCAAAATGAACATGTTGCTTAACCTCTACTCCAATTACCATTTCCTAACCCTCCCCCGTGAAAATCAATTGTTGGATAACCGTTTTTACAAACTCTGACTCGTGAGCATATTATCTGTACCCAATGTGAGCATACTATTAGCTTAAAACCCCCTGTTATACCAGAACAGAACCCAGGCCCCTCAACTCTGTTTCAGGCTACAATGCAGGGGTGGTAGCCCACTGGTACATGGTGCCCCCGGGCTACAAAATGAGTATCTTGCACTAGTGTGAAAATCTTTTATCATTTGATTCATGCATTTTATATTGCTGGTGCCTGCTCCAGGCACGCTTATTACATACACCTTGAAAACTGACATAAAAGCTGACACTGTTAATATAACATGAAAGAATAAAAACTGTGAGAACACAAGATTGCAGTGTTGAGTTTTCACTTGCTTAGTGTCTTGCACATTTCTTTTAGACAATTGATATTTATTTGCTTTGAATATTTTCTTTGTCCTTTACATGGTTGTAGTATTTCCCCATTATAAGGCCTAAACAATTTGGATATAAAATCCGACTAGTCCTTTGGTCTGGGAATAACAGTTTCTGATAGTTAATCCACCTTTAAGTAGTCATGCTGGTTGGCTCCGCTGGGTCCTCAGGGAGTGTACTGGCATGCCATTTAGCCCATTTTCGTTGAATTTGTCCATGGAACACATTTCATTGGCTGTCTGACAAGGCTTTTTAATACAAACAGTCTGTTGTTTTCCCACAATTCCCTGGTCCTGCAATCTCACCTTACAAGCGACTCTACTCATTGTCACCAGATAAGAAAGGAACGTAGAAACACTACACGAAAAACAGGCCCTAACCCATAATGTTCACCGCTTGCAATTCAGGCAGTTGCAGTGCCCAACACATCACAAAAAAAAAAAATGGCTATTACATAAATTATTGCCATAAGAAAGCAAAGGCAAATTTTAGGTCATTTTCCACACTGCCTAAACTGCATGGTCTTGTTACTTCTTGTCCCCCCTTCTGTAAACACACAACCTCACCTGCGGGACCTGGCAACATTCCTTAGAACCGCTGCTGTACATACAGATATTGCAAAGTTTTATTCTGCCAGCCCAATTGGCTGGAAATCCGCACTTCGCAAAACTTTGCGAATTTCCCACTGGACACACCAATTTGCTGGTCAGTTTAAAAAAAACAAACAAAAAAAAAACCCATCAAACTTCATAAAATCCCTCCCCTGTCCCACTGTGGTGCACTTCCACCCCCACCTCCCCAAATGCTTTTAAATCTCATAACCCCACTCCATCCCCTCAGCACTCCCCCCAGCAAATTAATTTCAGCAAGTCCAGAAGAGACACACTAAACACATTTCCCAGACCTCCTAACATCCTGTCAGACCTTATTTTATAAAGTGTTCCCCACCAAACCCCCTCTGGCTCCCACCACCAGCACAGAAAAGAACAGTTATGTAAGAACTTACGGTAACAGTAGATTTTCGAGGGGATCTCAGTCATCAGGTTACACCATAGGAACCTTTGCCGAAGAGAAGATTTTCAGCAGTACAACTGGGGCCGCCCACGCCGTCGACATCAGCCGATGTCAGCAACCCTATATAGACGTAGGCGGCCCCGCTCCCAGTCCCTCCTCAATTCTTTCCCCCAGAGACAAGGGTGCAAGGCTCACACCCTGGGGAACCGAGGAGAGCTAGAGGGACCCAGCTCTCAATAAAAGGATACAACAGATAGCCTGGTCCTAGACAGAAGCCCCAAAAAGGGGGATGGTTGGTGGGAAAATATACCAGATGACTGGATCCCCTCAAAGATTTACTGTTATGGTAAGTTCAAATGCAACTGTTCCATCTTCTTTGGGGGTATCTCAGTTATCAGGTTACAGCACAAGAACAAGTACCAAGCAGTGACAGGAGCAGATGTACAGTCTGGGAGGCTGGATCTCTATAAACGAAATATAAAGACAGGAGTCCTTGTAACACAGCCTGCCAAAACCTGCACAGGCTCTTGAAGCAATGTCCAGACTGTAATGCTTGGTGAAAGTGTGGACTGTACTCCAGGTGGCAGCCGCACAAATATCAGCAGCCGAGACCCCACTGAAACAAGCCACTGAGGTAGCCATGCCTCTGGTGGAATGAGCTTTAACAGCACCAGGCAACTCTGTCATACTTGTAACAGAACACAATGCAATTTGCCAACCATTTGGATAAACATTGCTTAGAAACTGGAGCGCCCTCTCTACTTGGAGTGAAAGAAACAAACAGCTGCTCAGACTTTCTGGACTCTTTAGTTCGAAGCAGATGATACTTCAAAGTTTTGCGCACATCTAAAGTATTGAGCAGTGCTTCCCCTGGACTGGCACATTCAGGAAAATAAACAGGAAGGTGCATAGACTGATTTAGTGTGAACTCAGAAACCACCTTATGCAAAAACTTAGGATTTGTGTGCAAAGATACCCTGTCTTTGTGAAAAATCAAATAAGGCTTCTCACACCAGAGGGCCTGAAGCTCTGAAATTCTTCGAGCAGAAGTAATTGCAACTAAAAAGAGCGCTTTCCAAGAGAGAAAGTGCAAATCACAAGTCAGAATTGGCTCAAAAGGAGACAGGATCTTTTGCAAAACAAAATTTAAGTCTCAAGCCGAGTCAGGAACGGGCTGGGGGTTTCAGATGAAGGATGCCCTGAAGAAAGGTACGGGAGACATCCAGCTGAGCAATTGTGTGGTCACCCACAGGCATATGAAAGGCAGAAAATAGCTGAAAGGTGGACCTTGAATGAGGGATACTGGAGGCCTGAGTCAGACAAAGAAATCAAGTAGCCCGGGATATGATTCACCGGGCAGGTGTAATGGTCCAGGGAGTGTTTGGCAGCCCAAATGGCAAACAGTTTCCACTTCATGGTGTATGTGGTGCGAGTGGAAGGCTTTTGTACCGCCACCAGGACATCTGCCACCCTGTTAGAGACCCCAAACCTGGCGATGGCTACATTCTCAGGAGCCAGGCATGCAGATGAAGGGATCTGAGGTTGGGATGGACCAGGGTTCCCTGATCCTGGGTCAGCAGGTTCCTGCAAAGAGGTAGAGGAACCAGAGGTTCCTCTGCCAGCTGCTGAAGCAGAGGAAACCATATCTGGCGAGGTCAGAATGGAGCCACCAGAATCATGCTGGCCCCTTCCATTTGCAGCTTGATCAGCACCCTCTGCATCAGAGGAAATGGAGGGAATGTGTACAGAAACCTCCTGCTCCAAGGGAGGGACAATGCATCTCACCAGAAAACTCCAGGCCCTGGATCTAGTGAGCAGAAATTGGGCAGTTTTGTGTTGTGTGGGGATGCAAAAAGGTTCAACCATGGATGACCTCATCTGTCAAACAGATCTTCTGTTACGGATGACAGAAGCTCCCATTCGTGCATGCTGGACTGAGTCCTGCTGAGACTGTTGATAGGGTGTTTAGGACATCTGGCACGTGGACTGTAGAGAGTGTCAGGCTGGGCTCCAGTGGCCAATACCACACTCTCATGGCCTCCCTGTAAAGGGTGTACAAGTGAGTCCCGCCCTGCTTGTTGATGTAGTAGACAACACTCAAATTGTCTGGCTGCACCAACAGCTGGCCTGGAGCCAGATGTTCTTGAAATGCCTGCAAGGCATAGAGCACCGCTCTCATCTCCAGGACATTGATATGCAGGGTGGCTTCCCACTAGGACCAGGAGTCCTGGGTTTGGAAGGGACCCAGGTATGCTACCTGGCCTAGACCTGAAGCATCCATAGTTAGAATCTGATGTAGGGAAGAAATCTGAAAGGGAACTACTTGAAGAAGATTTGAGAGGTCCATCCACCACTGCAGCACCTTGCGAACTGGCAGGAGACCAGGAATTGTTGGTTCAACTTGTCGGCACGCTGGTTCCATTGCACTCTAAGGGTCCACTGAAGGGTGCACATGTGAAGTATGGCCAGTGAAACAGTGGGAATGGCTGCCGCTATCAGACCCAGCAGCCTGAGGTACAGTCTAGCAGAAATGTACTGACTCTGAGCGACTTCCAGAGCTTGGGCCATAAGGCATTCTGCCCTGTTTTGGGGGAAGGAAGGCCTTCCCTTGCTCGGAGTCCAGGACCGCCTCAATGTACTGCAGTCTTTGGGACGGTACTAGAACAGACTTGGGCAGGTTGACCGTAATGCCGAGAGAGTGGAAGAGCTGGAGAGTGTGCTCCAGAGTCAGCAAAAGCTGTTCCATGGAAGGGGCCTTGAGAAGCCAATTATCCAGGTAAGGGAAGACATACAGACCTTTCTCTCCTAAAAGCTGCTGCGACTGCTGCTAAGCATTTGGTAAAGACTCACGGTGCAGAGGACAAGCCAAAGGGCAGCACTTTGAACTGATAGTGTTCACCCTGAAAGGCAACATGAAGAAACCTCCTGTGAGGAGGAATGACTGAGATGTGCAGGTATGTGTCTTGCATGTCCAAAGAGCAGAGTCAGTCCCTGGTCTTGAGGAGGGGCATAAGGCCTGGCAAAGTTACCATCCGGTACTTTTTGTTTTGAACAAAGAGATTGAGGTTCTTTAGATCTAAAATGGGTCTCAGATCTCTGGTCTCTTTGGGGACCAGGAAGAACCTGGAGTAAAACCCCTCACTTCTCTGTCGCTTTGGCACCAGCTCTATTACCTGCTTGCACGGAAAAGACTGTACTTCCTCCCGGAAAACAGACAGATGAGCCAGGGGATAGCTGCATGGTGGGGGAGGGGTATCCAGAGGCTGCTGGATAAGTTCCAGGGCATGACCTGATTCTTATGATCTGCAGGATCCCACGCATCTGAAGTTATGGCTCTCCATTCGTTTCTATGGAGAGAGAACCAACCTCCGACCACCACCTCCTGGATCTGGACTGAAGGAAGGGGGTCTGGCAAGGAGTCAAGCTGAAGTGGGACCAGTGGAGGAGGTTGGTCCATCATGTCTGGGACACTTGGCCACCATTCCCGCATTAGATGGAGCTGGCAAAGGAAGACTGAGCTCTGCGCTTACCCTGGGTATGGGTGCCAAGCCTGGCCTATTAGTCTGCTGACAAGGCTGAGTACGTTAGAGAGAGAGTGGACAGACTTAATGGCTAAGCCAGAGGCCTGCAGATTGTTGATGAGGTCCTGGACATCCGGGCCAAAAAGCTTGGTGCCACTGAAAGGGGCATTAAGCATCTTGTTCTGCACATTGGCTGCAAATCCAGAAACCCTAAGCCAGGAGTGCCTTCTAAGACATATGCCAGTGGCAGCTGCCCTGGCCACTGTGTCAGCCATATCATAGATGGCCCATAGGAAGTGTTTACTGACATCCTCCGCAGTTTGCAAGCACTGGATCAGCTCTTGCTTTTGGGAGCCCTACAGAAGGACTTGAGTGGCAGCTCTGCCTTTTCTCCAGTTGGCATTCTGGAATTTGACCATGTGTGACAGGTAGTTAACAATCCTCAGACCCAAACTGGAGGAGGCGTAAACCCTTTTACCCCGGAGATCAATCCTACAGGATTCCTTGTCTGGGAGAAGGGAGCTAAGGTGCTTAGGTGCCTTGAATCTGTCATGGGCAGCTTTGATGACCACCGAATCAGTTTCGGCCTGGGCCACAAAATAAGGAAGGCCCTGAGGAGCATTATACAGTTTGTCTGCCCTTCGTGGCATAGCTGGCACCATATCTGGTCTATGCCAGGCTGCTGTAGTGGCATTCTTTGGGGCTGGCAGCACAGGAGGAATGATCCTGGGCGGAGATTCAGGAACCTCCAGGAAGTCCACCAGGTCTTTCCTGGTGACATCCTCCTCCTCCTCAGTCTGAAGGCCCATAGTGGCAGATGACTGCTTCATGACATTGAAAAAGGTACCATCCTCAGCAGGGGACCAGGGAGTATGCTTGACAGACTCCTCACTGACAGATGAAGCAGTGGACTTGTCAGATATGAAAAAAAATACTTACCATAGTAATCTTGTTTCTTCCCAGCGATACTTAGGTATTCATAACTTCTGCAGTGTCCCTTTAAGACTGAGCTGCCCCGAAAGATGGAATGCTACGCAAATGATGGAATTTTTGCACATGCTATTTTTTTAAATGCTGCCTTTGAATTAACTGCCTTGGTTCTAAATCCTCAGATTTTGCTCTCCGCCTGTCAAGATCAGAAGCCCGGAGTTTCTCTCTTCATATAGTCCGGACATGTTAAAACTTTAAAAAATACGTAAGTATTTTTATCCTTTTCTTTTACTGCCTTTTAGCCAAGAGTTATTAGTTTATTAAACATTGTTTTAGAGTTAAATTCTTTGTTTACTCGGTTTCTCCCGGTTCGGTATAACCAGTGGGAAACCGGGGCTTTTCTTAGTGTTTTCAGAGTTCCCTGACTAAGGAACCCCTTTAGTTTTACTAAATTTAGGTATTTTATATTTGAATGTGAACTACTAATCCCGGTTCGCAAACCACTAGCGCCAGTTCGGTTTTTCGGTTCGGTTTCGGTTCTGAAAGGATTTTCTCAGTTCAGGAACTGACCGCTATTGCTAAATAAGGTTTTAAAATCCTTCTTATTTAGGGGTTGTTTACAAATTGCTTTTTCTCACCCAGAATGTCTGAAAAACAGAAAAGAAGAACCGGTGAACCCCGTTTTAAATCACGTACTGATTGTGGTGAGATTTTTGCAAAAGCAGACATGCATTCTCTTTGTGTTATGAATATCTGAGTATTACTGGGGTTAGAAGAGGATTTCTTCCTCCTCCTCCCCTTCATCCTCTATGCCATCAGGGAGGATGAGATCAGGGTGATACTCCTCCTCAATGTTGACCTCCTCATCTGGGTCTGGCGTCAGAGGTTCCTGCAGCGGCCCGCGGGGAGCCTCCCAGTGTTGATGAACAGATGTTGACATTGAAGGTGCCGTCGACGAGGGCCTACTGAAAGAGCCCAGTTGCGGAACAAGCACATTACTGAATTTGACAAGAACGCTGTTCAGGTCTATAGTCATCGTCGATGGAGGGGGTTTCAATGGCACTGGGGTCAATGACCCACCTTCCTGCAAGCCCGACGAGCCTGTACCCTGGGAGAAGAAGGGGCAGGCCTCGACAGCGTGGTTGTCAACGACAGGAGAAAGGACCTACGACCCAGAGGTCAATGGCTGAGCACTCTGAGCATCGGGCGGAGTAGCTGTTGGTATGGGTCTAGAAGGAAGAGAGACCTGGACAGCTGGTCCCTTCGTCGGGGCAGCCGCTGTTGATGAAGAGCCTCCCAAAGAAGGAGAAGCCGATGGGGAAGGGGATGGCTGCCAGGGGAGCAGTCGCGATCCTGGTCTTTCTTGTGAATTTTCACAGAGGACTTGTCACGGGCCTTGGAAGCCTGGGAGCTGGAGAATCCGGTCAGTGACTGAGCAGCCAGGGCCCCAGAGGACCCCTGCCATGAGCTGGCTATCTGCTGTTCCATCAGAAATTTCTTGAGAGCCTTTTTGCGTCGCCTGAGGGTAGTTTGGTTAAACTTTTGGCAGAGCTCACAGTCGGGGATGTCGTGGTCAGGCCCAAGACAGCAGACACAAACGGAGTGTTTATCTGTAGAAGCAATCTTCTTTCTGCAGCCACAGCGACAGAAAAGAGAGGAAGAAGGATTGACTCTCGACATATACAAAAATAAAAAATCTCAAAAGAGAGTTTGGCGAAGAGTAGTGGGGAAAAAAAAAAACAGCCGTAGGTCAAAATGATGCAAGCACTGTGATGAAGCTTCCACGGAGACTGTACATGCAAGTCAACGGCAGGAAAGAACTGAGGAGGGAGCGGGGCTGCCTACACCTACTGTATATAGGGTGGCTGACGTCGGCTGACGTCAATGGCGTGGGAGGCCCCAGTTGTACTGCTGAAAATCTTCCATGTGGATTCCCTTGCTCCGACGGCAAAGGTCCCTACAGTGTAACCTGATGACTGAGATATCCCCAAAGAAGATACATCATTTACAGTGACCCT
This sequence comes from Neoceratodus forsteri, assembly GCA_016271365.2. NCBI lineage: Eukaryota > Metazoa > Chordata > Ceratodontiformes > Ceratodontidae > Neoceratodus > Neoceratodus forsteri. The sequence continues at coordinate 109,083,081 of JADMNL010000024.1, forward strand.
CTAACAAAGAAAACACTTCCCTAGTGCAGAACATTCCTCTCGGTAATGGTGCTGGCACATGAATGAATGAATGACAGTATCTTTCTTCCTAGTAACATCTAATTCAATGAATTTTCAGCTACCATTCAAAACGTATTCAGGGCCAACGTCATAAGTTACTGTGGTACACTGAACAGAACAGATCCTCTGCACCAGGGGACTGTTTTCTGTATTACAGAGTCACTGTAAATTTTTTTTTTCTGCTGGTGAGGGGAGGAGGGCGGTAGAGGACAGGTGGGGGTCATATTTGTAAAACAGGATCAGACTGGGGGCAGGAGTGTGTTTGGTGCACAGGTGGGCGTATATATAACTATATCTCTTGTGGACTTGCTGACCTTAATTTGCCAGGTTGGGGGGGGGGGCACTAGCAGGGAGGATGGAAGGTGTTATGCAATTTAAAAGTGTTTATGAGTTGGGAGGGTGGAATTACACCACAGTGGGTAGGGGGAGGGATTTATGTAAAATAAAGCCACAATTCATATATTTTAACTGGCAAATTGTACAAATTTGTACGGTAGAACTACGCAAATTGCCTAATTCACCAGCAAATTGGCAAATTTCAGTGTCTTACTGCACGAATTTGGGAGATTCGCCAGGCAAATAAATATGCAAATTGCAGAAGCCATGGAATTTTTTTTTGGGGGATTTCCGCAACTTTGCACATCTCTACAAATCAGTGAACTATAAAACTCTTAGCTGTACTTTTGACTAGCCTCCACTGTCCGCTGTCCCAACCACAGCTGCAACCCTGACCTAAACCATAACCCACATCAAGCCCACATCTTTATTACTTCTGTTACCCTGGCAGGTCACATAACTATCCACTCTGTGCAGAATCGTTAAATGATGGTGGTGGTCATTCCTGTCTGTAATATTCAGCATTTCTCCTTGCCTGAAGGAACGCATGGTTCATTAAAAAAAACTAATAAGTCATCTGTACCATTTGCACGCACCTGCATGCACACATATACAAACAGGTTCTTGGCCTTACAATGTAAATACTCAATATGCTTTCTGCTGATCCCTCACAGGTTAACAATCCAAATACTCAATGTAGCCCCTTGTTACAACCTTACAGCCTTTACAATGTAAATACTCAATGTATCCCCTCGTTCCAACCTTACAGCCTTACAATGTAAATACTCAATGTATCCCCTCGTTCCAACTTCCAACCTTACAATGTAAATACTCAATGTATCCCCTCGTTCCAGCTTCCAACCTTACAGCCTTTACAATGTAAACACTCAATGTATCCCCTCGTTCCAGCCTTGTAGCCTTACAATGTAAATACTCAATGTATCCCGTTGTTCCAACCTTACAGCCTTACAATGTTAATTTTCAGTGTATCCCCATTACCACCCTTACAGTGTTAATTCTCAGTGTATCCCGTCACCATCCTTACAGCTTTACAATGTAAATACTCACTGTATCCCCTTACTCTGCCCTTACAGCCTTGCATGTAAACTAGGGTTACCACCTTTTAAGAAGCCCAAAGTGGGACATTTCTTACTGAAACAAGATTTTTTGCAGGACAGTACGGAACCTCGGCCAATGCAACAGGCTTGTTTTCTCTATATAATCAGCATTAAGGCCAAGTATTGTAGTTTCATAGTAGCTTCTATTGTTTCTTATCATTTGAAGGCATTTTAGTTATGGTATTATAGTTTTCTGCCAGATTTATTGGAAAGTTAGAAAATATATTTTCTACTATAAAGTCAGGACATGCAGTATTTTCCATGTGTTTTTTGCAGGACACAGCTGTCCAAATCAGGACTGTCCTGCTAAAATCAAGACAGGTGGTAACTCTAATGTAAACACTCAATGTGCTCCCTGCTGTTCCCTCACAGGCTAACAATCCAAATACTCAATGTATCCCCTCATTCCAAGCTTACGGCGTTACAATGCTAATACTCATTGTATTCGGTCACCATCCTTACAGACTTACAATGTAAATATTCAGTGTATCCCATTACTCCACCCTTATGGCCCTACAATGTAAATACTCAAGTATCCCCTCGTTCCAACCCTACAGCCTTACTAAGTAAATAATGTATTTTTTTTATTTATTTTATTTATTGTAATTACACAAACAAGAACCACATCAGAACAAGAATAAGAAAACATAGCCACTCAATACAAACAAACAAAAGAAACTAAGCACATATAAACCCCCCCCCCCCATATCCCACCCCATCCACATCCTGCAAGGAGCAGAGGCTATCAAATACGTGCACATAAACAGGCCAAAATCACTTCACATTATCAAATAACCCACAAAATTTTAACAAATTCGGACAAAAATGGTACATTAAAGGTAAAACTTCTACCCTTTTCAACCTCCATAAACAGTTCCAAAACAGAAATTAGTAAAAATGAAACCATGAGACAGTGAATATGAGGAAGTATAAAGAAATATAAGGAAGGAAGGTGCTCGTTCCAATGTGATCATGTTGAGTATAACCCGTGCAGCCTGCTCCATTTTTTTAAAATAAGAATTAAAATTATTGTGAACACTGGCTACCATTTTCTCCAAATGCAAGTTATAAAGAAATTCTTGTAGCCATTCTTGATAAGAAATGGTGTGTTCATCTTGCCAATGGCGAACAATTAACTTCTTAACAGACATTGAGATTATGGCCATAAAGTACTTGTGTTGCTTAACAGAGATACCGCCATAATCCCCAACAATACAGATCTCCAGAGTAAATAAATGGTCAATGCCAAAGAGCAGATCGGCTATAGATCTAATGGCCTCCCATAAGGAACGAACCTTTGGGCAGCCCCCCAAAATATAAAGTAGCGTACCCTCAACATTACCACACCTAACACAGCTTGTGGAAATATGGCTAATTTTAAACACTCTCTGAGGAGAATAACAACAATTTTGTAGCGTGTAAAACTGAGTAAGTCGAAGTTTGTCACTAGCACTGTAACTGTGTAAATCCTGTCATATTTGAGTCCAATTAAACTTCCTGGTCGGGAAAACCTTGTCCCAGTAAGAACAATCCCCATTAAGATGAGGAAAAAAGTTACTAAGAATTAAATTATAAAGCTGTGATGAGGCATGAGGCTGAGAGGCTGCAGCCAAACTTAAGAATTCACTATGGTTAGTCCACCAAGGGGGAGGACCAAAATAAGCCATGATCACATGTTTAAGTTGAAATAGTTAAACAAAATATTTATTTCCTTGCCTGAATGAACTGCGGCTAACCCTTATGAAGAAGGCTGCAAACGCTAACATTATCTAGCTGGGGAAGCCAATTCCTATCACAGGATTTATCACCCAGTTTTAGATTAGGCTGTAAATACTCAATGCATCCCCTCGCTCCAACCTTAGAGCCTTACAATCTAGATGCCTGATGTATCCCCATGCTGTTCCCTCGCAGCCTTACAATGTAAATACTCAATGTACTCCCTGCTATTCCCTCAGAGGCTAACAATCCATATACTCAATGTATCCCCTCATTCCAACCCTACAGCCCAACAATGTTAATTCTCAGTGTATCCCGTTCACCACCCTTACAGCCTAGGAAGCAGTGTAGCACAGTGGTTTAAGGCTCTGAGCTGCAAACCTGGTGACCTGGGTTTGAATCCCACAGCCCCCCCCTTGCATACTGCGTGACCCTGAGCAAGTCACTTAACTTCCTTGTGCTCCCAGGTCACACCTGTAAACAAGCTTTCGGCTTAGTGTGTCTCTCCTGGTAAAAAGAAAAAATATTTAAAATAAAAAGCCTTACAATGTTAATTCTCAGTGCATCCTGTCACCATCCTTACAGCCTTACAATGCCAATACTTCATTGTATCGCCTCACTCCACTTTTACAGCTTTACGATGTAAATACTAAATGTATCCATTCACTCCATCCTTACACTGTTAACATTCAATGTATCCCATCACTCCGTCTTTATGATGTAAATACTGACTATCCCCTCACTCCACACTTACAGCCTTACAATGCAAATACTCAATGCATCCCCTCATTCCACCCTTACAGGCTTACAATATAAATACTCAGTGTATCCCCTCACTCCACTCTTACAGCCTGACAATGTAAATACTCAATGTACTGCCTGCTATTCCCTCAGAGGCTAACAATCCATATACTCAATGTATCCCCTCATTCCAACCTTACAGCTTTACAATATAAATACTCAATATATCCTTCTCTGATGCCTCACAGCCTTACAATGTAAATACTCAATGTGTCTGCTTGTTTTATTCTCACAGGCTTACAACGAGGTAGCAAAGAAAGTGAAAGCCAAAAAGATTGCATTCAGGCAATACAAAAAGACACAGGCAGAAGGGGATAGGGAGAAGTACCAGGAGAAGCAAAGGGAGGCAGGGAGGTCAGTAAGGGAAGCCAAAGCTCAGACAGAAGAACACATTGCAAAATCAGTGGGTAGAGGGGACAAAACCTTTTACAGGTACATAAGTGAAAAAGAAAGGCAAGGGAGGGATAGTGAGACTGAAGGGGAGGATCGGGGCTGTGTGGAGGATGACAACAGTAAAGCTGACATATTGAACAGGTATTTCTGCTCAGTCTTTACTGAGGAAGAGGAGGTAATGGGTCTGAATGGAGTACAAGGGGTGAGAATGGTGCAGAAATGGACACAAGTCCCTTTACGAGAAAGGGTCTGAAGGAACTGGAAGTAATAAGAGTTGATAAAGCAATGGGGCCAGATGGGCACCCCAGGGTCCTTAAAGAACTAAGAGAGGTGGTGGCTGAACTCTTTGCTATCCTGTTTAGCCGATCACTAGAAACAGGGAGGTACCCAAAGACTGGAGGATAGCAGATGTAGTCCCTTATACAAAAGTGGGAACAAAGAGGAAGCGAGGAACTACAGACCAGTCAGCCTCACTCAGTAGTGGGGGAAGATCATGAAGCACTACTGAAGGAGAGATTGGTGGAACATCTGGTTGTCAATGGACTACAGGACCCAAGGCAGCATGGTTTCACCAGGGGAAGGCATGTCAGACCAACCTCATTGAATTTTTGACTGGGTGACTAGGGAGGTGGATCAGGGGAGGGCAGTGGACATGGCCTATCTGGACTTCAGCAAGGCTGACACTGTGCCACATAGAAGACTATTGCACAAACTGGGGAATATGGGTATGGGCAGGATAGTAGTGCGGTGGGTAGGTAACTGGCTGGACAGCAGGACACAGAGGGTGGTGGTAATAGGCTGTCACTCCACAGAGGAAGACTGACCAGTGGGTACCACAGGGATCAGTGCTGGGACCGGTACTATTCAATATCTTCATCAGTGACATTGCAGGACCTAGAAGGCAGAATTTCACTGTTCGCTGATGACACAAAGCTCTGTAACAGAGTAGACACACCAGAGGTGTAGACAGAATGAGAAGGACCTGCAGAAACTTGAAGAATGGTCAGGGTTTGGCAGTTGAAATTCAATGCAAGGAAGTGCAAGATAATGCATATGGGGCACAAAACCCTGGCACAATATATCAGTTGGGGGTGAGGATATAGCATGCACCAAGCAGGAAAGGGATCTTGGAGTTATCATCTCTGATGACCTCAAGGCAGGAAACAGTGTAACAAGGCAGCAGGTAAAGCAAATAGGATGCTGGGATGCATAGGCAGGGCATCACCAGCAGGAAAAGGAGGTCATAATTCCACTATACAAGACACTAGTGAGGCCCCACCTGGAGTACAGTGTGCAGTTCTGAGACCATACCTACGTAAGGACATAGACAGGGTAGAGAAGGTTCAGAGGAGGGCAACAAAGATGGTGCATGGATTGCATCACAAGTCCTATGAGGACAGGTTGAAGGCACTGAACATGTACTCCTGGAGGAGAGGAGAGAGAGGGATATGATAGAGACATACAAGTATCTTACAGGGAGGAACAGGGTGCAGGAAAACACTATTTTTAAGCGAAAAAGATGTTCCAGGACTAGAGGGCATGGGATGAAGTTGGAGGAGGGACGATTCAGAGAAGCGTGAGGAAGAATTTCTTCACAGAACGGGTGGTGGACAAGTGGAACACCCTGCCAGAGGAAGTGGTGGGGCTGAAACAATCACGGGATTTAAGAATGTATGGGATAGACATAAAGGAATTCTGGAGGTCAGGGGGTAAGGGGCAACAGACTTCCTGGAAAACATAAACTGAACTTACAAACTTAAATGGGCGGACTGGGTGGGCCATAGGCCCTTATCTGCCGACACTGTCTATGTATCTATGTAACGTAAATACTCATTGTAATATGGCATCAATCAGAAAGCTAGAATAACGCAAAGGGATTGGAGGAAATACAGCAGGTGACTAAAGCTGGAGCAGGGATTAATCACTGGTAATGCCTGTTCCAACACAGCAATAATTCTTGCCTGAGATCTTGACCGCGCTTACTGAACAAAACAGCCACAGAGTAATCACTGCCTCTTGCAGATGTCTTTGTGGTATTTGTCGTGTACCTCGATTCCTCCCTACAGGCAGTGCTAACCTCAGCCGCTGTGTCTCCGTTCAATCGCATCTACCCAGCCCGCGGAAGTCGGGCTTTGGAGCGCTGTCTGTCACACACAGAAAGTAGTTCTCAAGTTGAGAAAAACAAGAAACAAAGGCAAAGAAAAACAGAGTGACGTATTTAACCAGGACCACTTCCTGCTGTTTTGCTACTGTAGCAGCCACCCAGCACGCCTAGTGAGTAATACAAAGAGAGTCCAGAAACTGCACACAGAGAAAGTGCACAGAAATGCTCTGTAATTAGAGTGAGATATGTCTCCTGAAGTACTGCACTGTGTTTTTCTGTCCTCCTGGCTGTATTGTGTGCCCCGGCAGAGAGGAGCGAGAGAAAGATACAGAATTCAGCAATGATCTTTGTGCATGTCACTCTGCGTTTCTCCAGTGAAACAGCCCCAAAATAATTACGTACCTTGATGTAAAAAGTGTTATGTGAAGTCATCTGGGGCATTTTTGTTTTGATTCACTAAAGCTACTGGGCACAGTAAAAATATCTGCATATGTTTGTACTTTACCCATAATGCATTACTCAATCAAAAGAAAAAAAACAAAACGAGTTCACAGAATACTGTTGCAAAAGTGAGCTGCATGTTTTTGTGCCGTTTCTGACTGCTGCAATACAAAACAGAACACTGCAATGTGTACAGAAAGTGCAATCACAATGTTTAATGAATGACCAGTATTTAACGTACTTGGACATATATATAGTCAGTGAAATGTGCAGAGCTGAAGAGCCTAAAATACAGGTTACTCACCTGTAACAGGAGTTCTAGGAGTGGCATATGTTATTCATCCACACTTCCTGGCAGGTACCTTGCCGCTTTAAGATGGTCCGGAAAGTCTTCAAGTTGGCTCCTCCCACCCACCCGGGTGGTAAACCCTCAGCTCCGTCCCATGACACCAGATCTGGCCTGCTGGAAGCCAGGTTGTGCGCAGAAGCCGGGGAGGTCGGGTGGGACATGTGGATGAACAACATATACCACTCCAAGAACTCCTGTTACAGGTGAGTAACCTGTATTTCTAGGGACGTGGATATGTTGTTCAATCCACACTTCTTGGCAGACTCCTAGCAATTCTCCAGAAGGAGGGAGGCAAGGCATGCACCCCCTATACTTACTTGGGAAATAAGGACTGGAGAACCGAGGTCCCAAAACCAGCATTCTGGCGTGACTCTAGGTCGATGTGATAATGGGAAATAAAGGTGTGCCTGACTTCCAGGTAGCAGCCCTGCAGATTTCCTGGATGGAAAGATCTGGAGATGAAGCCACCCAGAGCTGTGGTATGGCGGGTTATCCTCTGGGTAGCTCTGCCCGACAACTGTAGCAGAATCTATGCAGGAGGTGACCCACCTGCTTATCGCCCGCTTTGGCTGCAGGTCTGTCAGGTGTGGCTTCAGCGTAGGTGACAAACAGCTAGCGAACCTCTCACCGAACTTCAGCTGTCCGCTCCTTATAATAATCAATCAATCAATCAAGTCTTTATTTAACCAGGCGTTCATCGTTGAGCAGAAGCTCATTTGCAAGATGGACCTGGGTGGAGCATGAACAATTGTATATACAGGTCAACACAAGTATTTACAAGGCAATACAGATAATACTCTTTACAGAGAGGAAGAAAAAGAAGTTTATATGTACATAGAATTATACAGATATTGTACAGATTACATGGTATTTACATACATAGAAGTGTCTATAGGAAGATAAAGCAGGTTATCTAAGGTTGCAGGAGGAAGTAACGGAAGAAAAGAAATAAAAATAAAAATATACACCAGGTAGGGGGGAAGGGAGGGAGGTAGGGGAAGAAAGGCTAGAAGAGCACAGTGCACAGAGAGGAGTTGGTAAGACGGGATGTAAAGAAGGTGGATGGAGAAAAGGAGTATGTGTGAGCCCCAGGATTGAATGCTATAAAGTACGGGGCATGGCAGGATGTCACAACCCAGGGTAGTGAGCTCCTATCCGAGGTTGGGAAAGGAAGAATAAGGGGATGGACGAGCCTAGTGTTGATGAGACAGGGGGATAAGAGAGAGAACAATTAGGCTGGTGAGGAGCAAGCTGTGGGGTCAGTACTTAAAACTGGGTCTAGGCGTGGCTATATACCAGTGCAGACACCGGTACTGGGTCTGAGTGGGTGAAGCAGTTACATACTTCTCTGATTGTATGGAAATAAAGCGGAAGGCATTTATACCGATTAGAGTGCTTAATTTGAGGTTTTTGTAGATCGTTCCATAAGGTAGGTAGCACGAATCTATGGCTGCCTACTAAGCGGGATTTTGCTTTGGGTACTTTAAGTGTAATAGCTGAGTAACTTCTTAACGCGTATTTCCCCATTATACTCAGGGGAAGACAGCAGGAGATATAGTACGGCAGCTTATTAGAGATGGCTCTATAGGTCCAGAGAGCGGCGTTTCTGTGGCGCCTGAACTTTACTGATGTCCACCCCACTGCCGCATATAGGGTGCAGTGATGCATATCGAAGGGGAGTCCCGTTATAAACCTCAGTGCTCGATGGTAGTGTGTGTCCAGTTTAGCCATGTAAGAGTTGGGGCATTGGCTGTACAGAAAATCAGCGTAATCAACCAATGATAGGAAAATGGATTGGACCAGTTGTTTCTTGGCATCTCTGGTGAGAAATTGGTTGATTCTAAAAAACAGTCAAGTCTTTGCAAAGTCGTTTTAGCAAGTCCTCGATATGTTCAATGAAGGAGAGTCTTTGGTCTATCAAACTCCAAGATACTTGAATTTTGTAACAAATTCTAGTTTTCACCTAAATTTGTTAAAAATTCAAGTATCTAGGAGTTGGATAGACCAAAAAATCTCCTTCGTGGGTCTCTCGAGACTTCTAAATCACTTCATTCGACGAGCAGCTCTCCTAGGGTCCAGAGTATGGAGCCTATATTCGGCCTCCGAGGTGTGACTGGGGTAAAACACTGGCAGAGTCAACACCTAATTAAGATGAAACTCTGACACCACCTTTGAAAAGAACTTCAGGTGGGGGCGAAGGACAACCTTGTCCCTGTGGAAGACTAGATAAGGAGAACCAATGGAAAGCACCTGGAGCTCTCCCATCCTTTTGGCTGACTAACAGCCACCAAGAAGGCGGTCTTCCATGACAGGTGGGAGATATCGCACCTGTGCACTGGTTCAAATGGCTTGCCCATGAGCTTGGCCAGTACCGGCAGTAAATCCCACGGAGGTGAAGGTTCACGCACTGGAGGGGATATGTGATCTAAGCCTTTGAGAAAACGCCAAACCATCTTCTACTGCGCCACCGACTGCTTGCCGGCCCATGCCCGGTAAACAGAGATGGCTGCCAGGTGCACCTTAAGGGTCGTCGACCGAAGCCCTTGCCGAGACAAGGACCATAGGTAGTCCAAAATGTTAGCCAACGGGCAGGACAAGGGATCCAGCCCCTTGCCCTGACACCAAATGGAAAATCTCTTTATTTAAAGGCATAATATTTTCTGGTCAACTCCTTACAGGATGCCTCAATGACATTGAGGACTTCGTTGGAAAGACCCAAGGCCTGGAACTCTAGCCGTTCAGGAACCAGGCCATCAGGTGCAGGGATTGAAAGTCCAGATTGAGTACCTTCCCCTTGTTGACAGAGAGCAGGACTGGAAGCTGCCTCAGGAGCCTGGAGCTGAGGCTGAGGAGATCTGGATACCAGAACTGGTGGGGCTAGTCTGGGGCTACCAGAATCACCTGTGCGTTGTCCCTCTTCGCCTTGAGAAGCACCGTGTGGCTCAAGGGAAATGGAGGGAAAGCGTAGAAGAGGCCTGTGGTCCAGGGCCTCAAGAAGGCAACCCCCTGCATTGGGCCCCGCTGAGGGGGGCAGGCATGAAACAGCCTTAGCTTTGCGTTCTCCCTGGAGGCAAACAGGTCCAACTGAGGGGTGCCCCAACAGGAGAACAGGTCTTCTACTACCTCCGGCAGGAGAGACCACTCATGAGATGCATCACCTATCCAGCTGAGGGCATCGGCCAGACTGTTCGAGGCTCCTGCCACATGGATGGCTAGAAGATCCACCTCCAGGCTGATCACGAGAGACCAAATGCGGAGAGCTTCCTTGCAGAGAGGCGAGGAGTGTGTCCCGCCCTGACGGTTGAGATAGTACATGGTTGTGGCATTGTCCATCTGGACCTGAACCACTTGACCCTGTACAAATGGAGCGAAGGCGATGAGGGCTAACCATACCGCTCGAAGCTCCAGCAGGTTGATGTGGCATTGGGACTCCTGAGAGGACCAGATGCCGTGTGCCTTGAGCTCCCCCAGATGGGCACTCCAACCCATCAAAGAGGCGTCGGTTGTAAGGATGACCGTTGGCTCAGGGCAGATAAACGGATACCCTCCTGCAGATGAACTGGGACGAGCCACCACTGCAGGTTGTCCCACATCTTCTGGGTCATGGTTACTGGCTGGTCCAGAGGACCGGAGCACTGAGACCATTGGCGGGCCATCCTCCATTGCAGGGGGCGCATATGCCAGCAGGCCCAATGGACCACACTGGTGCAGGCTGCCATGAGACCCAGAAAGCACAGGAAGTCCCAGGCAGGGTGCAATTGCCCAACCCGAAATGACTGAGCAAAGGAGGAAAGGACCTCGGCCCTGTCTGCCGGGAGCCGGGCTCTGGCTTGAAGGGAGTTGAGCTCTGCCCCGATGAACTGAATCACCTGCGATGGCACAAGTTCCGATTTGGCCTCGTTGATCAGGAGGCCAAGTTGGGAGCAGACCTGGAGGGCCAGTTCTCTGAACCGCTCCACCTCTAACCTGGAGGGGGCTGCTATCAGCCAGTCATCCAGGTAAGGGTACACCCAGACCCCTCAGCGCTGCAGAAATGCTGTCACCACTGCCATGCATTTGGTGAAGACCCTGGGAGCTGGAGACAGGCCGAAGGGCATGGCCTGGAACTCGTATAGGGATCCCTCTGCCTGAAGCAGAGGAATCGCTGATGAGATGGATGGATTGGGACGTGAAAGAATGCATCCTGGAGATCTAGAGAATAAAACCACACGCCTAGTTCCAGGGATGGTGTTATCTGAGCTACAGTGACCATCCTGAAGGTACACGGCCTTAGGAACCTGTTCAGGTTAAGCAGGTCGAGAATGGGGTGCCAGCCCCCTGTCCGTTTTGGGACCAGAAAGTACCTGGACACAAACCCTGGGCATGGAAGAGGATCTGCCACCATGCTGACCACCTCTTTTTGGAGGAGCAGAGGAATGTTGGCTCAGCAAGACGACAGAGAGGCTGCGGAACCGGTAGCACCTCCGAGGGGCGCAGGCTCAGAAAGGGAGGAGTCTGTTCGAATTCCAGGGGCAGACCCCTGCCGACCACTTCCAACACCCACTGGTCCGTGGTGATAGCGGACCAGGCAGAAAGGAAGTGGCTGAGCCGGCCTCCCATGGGGGAACCCAGAGAAGGAGTGACGAGGTTGGGGGCAGCACCCCTCAACCCGTCACTGGGCAGCTTGGAGGAAGAATCGACTGAGGAACCGCCTGGACCTTTCCTTCCAGACTTCCTGTTGGAGGAAGCAGCGGGCTTAGCCTTGGGGCACCAAGCATAAGCCTGCTGGCCTTGCTGTTGGTGCTGCTGGGCCGGGCGTGCTGCAGGAGTGGAAGGATGAAAGGGCTTACGCTGCTGTTGGTGGCCTTTGTCCTTCTGAACAGATACGACAGAGTCCAAGGTGGCACTGGACTTCTCAGTCTGCTGGAGGTGACCCTCCACCCTGGGCCCGAACAGGTCAGTGCCCAAAAAGGGAACATCTGCTAGCTTGTGCTGGGTACCTGCCTTGAAGATCGAGATCCGCAGCCAAGCTCTGCGGCACATGGCTAGTGCAGCCGCTACTGACCGGGCACAAGAGTCTCCTATGTCCAGAGCAGTCTGGAGCTGTTTGGCCACCGCCCTTCCCTGATCCCGCATCTGCTTGACCGTCATCTGAAGGTCAGCCGGGAGATGAGGAAGCCCCTCATCCAGGGAGCCCAAAAGGGCGTGTGAAAAATGTGCCATCTGTAGAGCCGAACTAGCCTGTCAAAGGCCTAAGGAGGCCGCAGCATAAACTTTGCATCCAGAGTAGTCCAACTTTTTGAACTCCTTGTCCGGGGGCTTCTCTACATCCCTGGTGTTTCTGGAACACTGGAAAACGCTGTCAGTCACCAAACCTTCAGCCGAAGGATGCTGTGAAAACCCGGAGAGGGAACCGGTCGGGACTGCGTACTAGTGGGCCATCCTGGCCGAAGACACAGGACAGGAGGCAGGCCACTGCCACAACTCCAGGGCCAGGCCCACAATGGCCTCAGCCACGGGAAAGGCTTCCGTAGGGGAATCCCCGCGGTCCAAGATCTCCGTGAGGGGATATTTGGCCCGTTTCTGCACGGGGTTCAGCTGTATCCCAGTGGTTTGTGAGATGAGCCAAAGGATACCGAGGAACGAGGATGGGCTCTCGTCCGCCGACAGACCCCCAGAGGATTCCAGGTCTAGAGGCCGGGAATACAAGGAGGAGTCTTCGGATCCCGAGGAGTCTGCAAACAGCTGCCGACCGTTGAGCCACCCTCCACTCGCCGAGGTCGATCAGGGGTGAGGGTGACCGACAACCTATGGGGCAAGCCCTGTCCCAACCAAGAATCCTTGGTTGGAGCCCCAGTCCTCGGTTGAGGGGCGGTGGTTCCACCACAATCGGTGGAGCAGCCAGCTTCGGCCGAGCAATCTGCGCCAGAGTCGGCTCCTTGACCAAGGAACCGAGGGCAGGAGATCACTTTGGATGCTCTGGCGATAACCACTTAATTGCCAGTGAAGGCAACGGAATTGGCTTATTGCCTTGCAAGAGGAGTTGTTGCCACATGAGATCCTCATAGTGCCGACGCAACTTGCGCCGGAGCCTCTCCTCAGCCGAGGAGGATGATGAGGACGAGTGGCGGCACCGCTTTCCATGATGTCGGGACCAAGACCGCCTATGTTGGCGGGACTTGCCCGAAATGGAAGAGGACTGAGACCGTCAGGGTGGCCGACGGTGGGTCGAAGAGTGGGCGGAGGAGACCCGAAGCCCTTCGGTTCAGGGTCCTTGACAGGTGACCTCGGCTCGGGAGGCCAAGGCGAATCCCCAGTAGACACCTGCGGAACCGGTGAAGGAGGGTTGTCAGCCTCTCCAGTCAATGACCAGTCTAACGGGTCGAGGAAGATCTCGACTGCATCGACTGGTGTCTCGGTCAGCTGGCCTGACGGGGACACCGTGAAGCCAGCGGCTGTGGCAGCAACCTCGACCGAAGTCAAAAGTCAACGATCCAGGGAGCGAGATCTCTATCCCACAAACACTGACGACAGGACTTACCTTTAGGGTCCTTCTTCCTCGACTGATAGGTGTGAGTCCATGAAGGTCCCTCTCCCTTAGTGGAGAGGGACTGGCAAAGCTCGCGAAAGGAAGCAGTGTAGGAGGAACCCAAGGAGAGCGGGATAAATGCTAACGCCGAGGAGGATGAAGCTGGGGCCTGGGCCGCTTCCTCCTCGAGGGCCATAAGCTGATTCAGCTGCTCCGTGGAGCCCTCCACCAGACACCGCCCAACGGGCCTCCTTCGACTTCACCAGCGGGAACCGTTTTTCCGGTCGCCCCAGTTGGAGTCGGGCAACGCAGTTCTCGATCACCAAAGGCAAAAAAGACTTGCATAGATTGCAAACCTGCAGATCGTGTTCAAGTCTAAGGCAATAAATGCACGTGGCATAAGGATCAGTGCGAGACATCTTCTGCCCGCAAGGGCACCAACGGAAGCCGGGAGTGGATTTGGAGTCCATCGCAGCCATGAGGGAAAGTGAAAACTGAAGTTGCGTAAACTTCAAAACAATTTTCGGTAAAACTGAAGGTTTAGGATCCAGGCTTAAAGATGCAAGAGCACTAAGGAGGGAACCTGAGCTTCCAAGTGGTAAGGAAGATCTGGCATCATGGGGTGGAGCCAAGGGTTTTACCACCCGGGTGGGTGGGAGAAGCCAGCATGAAGACTTTCCAGCCCATCTTAAAGCGGCAAGATACCTGCCAAGAAGTGTGGATTGAACAACATATCCACGTCCCTAGAAATATTGTTTTTAAAGAATATTGTCAGTTGTTGTTAGTTTGTTTGCTACATTTCATAAACTTCTAACAACAGTTACCTTGCACTTGCCATGTTACAAGTGCATTAAGCCACTCCAAAGGAGGCTTCTACTAGGGAATTAATGCATGGTTGGGTGGTTGTAAGCCTCGACGTCGGCTCGACCACAAACACCACCTCCGAACCAGTGCAGTAATTTCTAGAAGCCTCCTTGTCGGCTTAATGCTTATGTGTCCGCTGTTTTACACCTCACAGGCTTGCAATGTTAATACTGAATGTTCCCCCTGCTGTTCCCTCACAGCTTTATAGTACAAATACTCAATGAATCCCCCTGCTGTTCCCTTGCAGTCTTACAGTGTAGATATTCAATGTACTCCCTGCTGTTCCCTCACAGGCTAACAATCCAAATACTCAATGTATCCCCTCATTCCAACCTTACAGCCTTACAATGTTAGTATTCAGTGCATCCTCTCATTCCACCCTAACAACCTTACAGTGTTAATACTTAATGTACCCAGGGTTCCCCACTCTCTAGGAATATAGGGGGGTGGTGGTGGTGGTGGTGATTGGAGCCAAGGGTGCATTATTGCATGGACTCCTCTATGCTCTCCACGCTTACCTCTCCTCCTCACTCTCTGCTCCACCTCCCTCCTCCTGCCCTCTCAGATCCACTGACGCAAGCATTCTAGCTATTCCTTGTCACTCTACCTCCATAGCCCAGGAAGGTTTCTCCTACCACTTCCTGAAGCTTTGGAATTCACTGCCACCTCTTATCAGACGATCCTCTTCCCTATCCTCAATGTCCTTAGCCCTTCAAAATTTCTATTCCCCTAACTGCAGTTGTTCTTAGCTCCCCTTCAACCCTCCCAACCCTGGTGCATTATCCTTAAGCCCTACTTTACTTCGATTCTTCTAACTGTAATTGTTTCTAGCCCCCATCGCAACCCTCCCCACCCTTGCACACTATCCCCTACTCCTCTGTCCCTGACTTGCCTCCTGTCTTCTAACTGAACCCTTCCTCTGATTACTTCCTCACATACTACCACCTATTATACCCCCTCCTCCCACCCCCTACCACAACCTACTGTGCCATTTCGACTCTCTACTACCATCCACAACCTACTGTGGTATTTCAGCACTCTACTGCTGTCCTCCCCCCCCACTGATGCTCTCTCTTTTTCCAATCCTAGTTTATCCCTATTTTCTCCAGCCTCCCTATTTCTTATCCCTCTCCTCCCCTCCCATCACCTGCCACATTCCACTCCTCCTCCCTGCCTCCCTCCTTCCCTTCTCTCCCTTCCTTTTCTGCCTGGTCTTGTCCCCCCTTGCAGAGTTCTCTGCTATCCTGAAGGGGTGTAGATCCTGGCTCCCTCTCTTTACCCCTCTTCCTTTCCCCTCACTTTCTAATCCAGACCCCCTGCAGGGTTCTTGCATCCTGAAGGGGTATGGATGGATCTCTTTCCCCCACTTTCAAATCCATAGCCACCCACCTCCCGACTTCCCTATCCCTCTCTTCCCTGCTGTTCCTCCACTTCCCCTTTCTTCTCTATCTCTCCTTTCTCTCCCCTCCCTTTCTGCCTGGTCCTGTCCCCCTTGCAGGGTTCTCAGCATCCTGAATGGGTTAGATCTTGGCTGTCCCTCTCTCTCTCCCCCTCTTCCATCCCCCACCTTCTACCCCTCGCCTGTCCACTCTCCCACTTGTCTTATAACTGCCCTCCCTTGGGTATATGATAGCACTTCGAATCGTGTGCTCAGCCTACTACTTCTAGCACTTCAAATGTGTTACCAGTCCTCTAACCTTTACCCTACTGGATCACCTGCTCTTGGGTTGCTGCAATGTATGTTATAGCCAAACATGTTTTTTTTTACCCTGGCCAGTTGGTCTGGGTTATTTCTGCTCTGTAATTGTACTACACTGTTTTGTTTTAGTAATTGTACTTGTATTGCTCTGTTATTGCTATGTGTTTGCCTGTTCTCCCAATTCTTGTACCCCTCCCCCCACACCCAGGACGCTTCTGGAAACGAGCTGTTTACAGCTCATGTTGTCTTTCCTGGTGAAACATTTTCCAAATAAATAAAAATAAATAAATATGCATTGTGGATATGCATAAGTGATTCTTAGTAAGGGACAGAGCACTGCTATCAAAACAGGGGTAGAAGTACAATAAAGAACGGTGGTAAAAGACCAATTAGAGAATTTTATTAAAAAGAGTTAGGGTGATGGCAAAAAATATAGGGTGGTGGTAGAAAACTATAGGGTTGTGGCTCACTGCGCTAAAACAATGAATGGGGGACACTGTATCCCCTTTGCTGTTTCTTCACAGCCTTACAATGTAAACACTCAATGTAACCACTTGCTCCAACCTTATAGCTTTACAATATAAATACTAAATGTATTCCTCTCTGTTCCATCATAGCCTAACAGTGTCAATACACAGTGAACCCCCTGCTGTCCCTTCACAGGCTAACACATTAAATACTCAATGTATCCCTGCAAGTTACACTTACAGCTTTAGTGTAAATATACAATCTATCCCCCGTTGTTTCCTCACAGCTTTACAATGTAACTACTCAATGTATCCCTTTGCTGTCCCGTCCCACCCTTACAATGTAAATACTGAATGTATCCTCCTCAATGTATCCCCTCATGTTACTATCACAGCCTTAAATACAGTGTATTCCCCCATTGTTCACTCACAGCTTAATAGTGTAAAAACTCAATGTATCCCCTTGCTCTCTCCCCATAGTCTTACAAAATACTCGGTGTATCCACCACTGTTCCATAGAGCCTTACAATGTAAAAACTCAATGCATCCCATCAATGTTCCCTCACAATGTAAATATGCAATTTATCCACTCCCAGTCTTGCAGTGTATATACTAAATGTATCCCCTTTGCTGTTCCATTACAGCCTTATAACAAACACTCAATATACCCCCCTCAATCCCTTACAACAATGTAAATACTAAACGTACCCCCTCTACGTTCCCTCAAGTCTTAAAATGTAAGTACTCAATGTATCTCCTTGCTTGCCCCTTACTGCTTTACAATGCAAATACTCAATGCAACCCCTCACTGTTCCCTCATAGTCTTATAGTATACTCAATGCATCTCCCTGCTCCTCCATCACAGCCTTACAATATAAATACTCAATATATCCTCTGTTCCCTCAAGCCTTACAATGTAAATATTAAATGGATGATCTTGTTGTTCCATCACAGCCTTACAATATAAATGCTCACTATATTCTCGGTTTCCCTCACAGCCTTACAATTTGAATACTTAATGCATCATCTGTTCCCTCACAGCTTTACAATGTACATACTTAATAATGTACATCACTTGCTGTTCTCTCACAGCTTTGTAATGTAAATACTCAATGCATCTCCTCAATGTTCCCTCACAGCCCTACACTGTATATACTTAATATATTCCCTCGCTGTTTCCTCACAGCCTTGCAACGTAAATACTTACTGCATTCTCTGTTCCCTTACAGCATTACAATGTAAATACTTAACATATTCACTCGCTATTCACGCATAGCCTTACAATGTAAATACTCAATGCATCTCTTCACTGTTCTCTCACAGCCTTACAGTGTGCATACTTAATATATCCTCTCGCTGTTCCCTCACAGCCTTACAATGTAAATACTTAATATACCTCGTGCTGTTCCCTCACAGCCTTGTAATGTAAATACTCAATGCATCTCCTCAATGTTCCCTCACAGCCCTGCACTGTACATACATACTACTTTCCCTCGCTGTTTCCTCAGAGCCTTGCAATGTAAATACTTACTGCATCCTCTGTTCCCTCGCAGCCTTGCAATGTAAATACTATGTCCCTTGCTGCTCCCCCATAGCCTTACAATGTAAATACTCTTATGTATCTCCTTGCTGTTCCCTTACAGCCTTGCAATGTAAATACTTACTGCATCCTCTGTTCACTCACAGCATTACAATGTAAATACTCAATGTATCTCCTCGCTGTTCCCTCACAAAAAGCTTACACTGATGAGGGACCCACTAGTCAGAGAAATTATTCGGGAAGACTTGATGTGAAACCCCACAAGAAGCCATAATTCTCTCCAAGCCACATAAGTTTCTGCAACCCTAATTGATGGATTTGCTTTTATCCAAAGCTGGTCAATTAGGAACATTCTAAAGAGTCAACTGTGGACTCTTTCTCGACCAGTGTTTTCCCTGGAGACTCTGGGGCATGTCTGGCCTCGTATGCTTTTGCAGAATGCCTGCATGATTTCCAAATTCAAGTATACTTTAGACCACTATTGGCTGATATTGTTTTGCCTTCAGCAGCAGTTACATAATTTCCTGCTGCAACAGGTTTGTGTGTTTCTGCTTAGTGTGTTTCTTCAAATTTCTAGCGGGAAGGAGTATCTAATCCAAAGAGGCACATAATTAGGTGATTAATTGACCCAATAAATAAGCACCACTTAACCAAACAGCGTTTTGAAGCATTTATGTAATTAGTTACAAATAACATTGCTCGCACTGCTACTGCAGTGCCATGGAATAACGATCATTTATTAGTTTAGCGGATTTGTTTCAACAGAGCTTTTTTCCCTCTTCAAGCTCGCATCTGCTTCTCAGCCATCACCAGCAATCCCTCAACCCCACCAACCACTAAATCCTCTGCTTCCACAATCCACCTGCAACTTTTCCACCACAGTTGCGGAGGCCTGAACAGTGCCGTCTCCCCCGACATGACCAAGATCCCATAACAAGGCAGCAGAACTACAAGGCATGGGGCTTAGGTGTATGGCAGCCACCACCACGACAGCAAATTACATTTTATTTATTTTAAAGAAAATTTCTCCTCAGACGTAGGTATGCCACAAAGAGGAAGCAAAACATATGTAGCCTGGGCAGGTTGGGTGCCACCACTTGGGCAGTCTGGGCACCACCGCTCGAGCATAAACATAGCAAACCAAAGGAAAAAAGCCTAAGCCCAGCAACAATTCAGAATTTACTAATAAATGTTAAAAGCAGCAGCAAAAGGGCAGCATAAAGGTAGTGGGTGCACACACACAAAAAAAAAAAACATTTTTCATAAGTCTCAGGGGTTGCATCTATGTCACCAATTTTTTCTGAAACATGTTTGCCACAGAGAGACTTCTCTAATTAATTAATTTCCTGTTTAAAGGAAGAGTGCATCTAGTGACAAACATATTTTCTGTTTCGTAGACTCATAAGTCATAAGAAATAAAGAAAAAAACAATGAAAATGCTACACTCATTATATACCATTTGTGCACCTTTTTTATGAGGCAAAATGCTCAACAGGCAGAGCTCCAGGCTGCTTTTTTGTACCTATACTACAGGCCTTGGGTGTGATCCCTAAATTTCAAATGGAGTTAAGTCAGTAGGTTTCAGCGAACCAAATATTAAGGCCCTGCAGACACTTTCTTTTTAAACAGTTTAACTCTGTTAAAAATGTTTCATAGGTTTGCATCAGACTAACTTGGGAAAAACCGTACTACAAACTTTGTTCTAACCCTACTTGGGAGAGAGGGGCATAGATAGAGCATGATGTTAGCCAAACATGGTGTCCTTAACTCGAGTTGCCAACAGTATGGACTGAAACCATACTGCACCTCGGGGTTATAGAGCTACTGACGCCTCAAAGAAAACTTTAAAAAACATAATAATTAGGTACAAGTCTGCTTGCATTTCATTTATATTTTATATATTTCTCCTCCCCATAATTTATTACTAAAGAAATGTGTATGAATATATGATTGTTGTCCCTTAGAGTTTCTTTAGCGTTCATGTGCCTCTATAGCTTACTCCCTACTTCAAGTCATAATCCTCTGTTGTGACATCACAATCTGTTGCCATGGGAGTAACTGTGAGGTCACAAGCAGTGCTCTAGGACTTCAGGTAGGGAGAAAGCAGCAGGAATAGATGAACTCTTCAGAAGCAAAGATCCTGTTTTCACGCAGATCACCTCACTTCTACCTAACGGGAGAAGGAATACAGAACTAATGGGAAATACAAGCTGGACAGTGCCTAAATGTTATGTTTTGTTAAAGTTGTCCTGAACGTGTCACCAGCTCTTTAAAGGTGGTGCACACAAGTTAAGAATTTAAATTTTGTGTCACAAAGCCCAAAACACAACATTCACAATATGAGAACATGATGAATAGTTCTTAGTGGGGTAATGAATTAAATAAATCTGTTTGTCTTCTTCACAAATTGCCACCATGAGTACGCCATGATGCATCGTAGCATTCGCAATGTCTTGCGGTAGTGCTAGGAACACTATCAGGACAACGCGATGTTGGAGCACAGTGAGTGAAGACACTCCGAACATTGTCTTCAAATCCATTCCTTAGAGTGCTTTTAAGAACAGTGCAACAGTCTGCACATGGTCTAAGAAATGCTCCTACCGCAAACAATTTCTGGAACCTTCGTAAGCGAGGCACCACCCTGCTGTGAGTTATACACACCTGTAACTGCATCTTAACTCTGTTGTTCTTTTCCTTCTGACTGAAAAGAATAGAACAGACACCCCAGAGTTTTATGGTTTACCTGCTTCAGTGTAACCTAGATGAGGTAGGTGACACCTGCTGGCTATTTCACACACTTTGTAGTAAGACATCAATGGAGTATACAGGGGAGGGGAGGAGGCCTCTCTGCCTTTGATCAGTACAGAGTAAAAAAAGTAATTCCCTAATCCAGGAGCCGCCCATATTATCTTACTTCGGAAATGTAGCCAAGTGAGCTGTGCAGTGTGATCTGACTAATAAGCAAATCAATTACAATACAGCCGAACTTGAGCAACTGTTTATCTCACATTTGCATCTATAAGGAGGGGGGATCATCTGGCCAGTACAATAACTGAAGGAGAAATGGAAGGCCTTCTCCAGTATCAGCTTTTGAGTATGGGCCAAAAACCCTCTTTCCTTTTGTTTGAGCAAGTAGCAAGCAACGGTGGCAAATGCCAGTCGAGTTACTCCCAGTAACCTGAGCTGGGCCGCCGTGCATTCCTTTCTTTCTTTCTTTCATTTATTTATTATTAAATACTGTAATTGTATTACATTTGCTGTGCATTTCCACTGAAAAAGTACAAAGCGGTGGAGAACATTTTTTATCTTTTTTTTTTTTGTACTTCAGAGCAAGAGGGCAGTAAGGAGAGGAGGAGCAACTGGCTCCAATATGCTCTTCTTTTATAACTTATTTACTCACAAACACAGAGTGGAGCTGGAATATCTCCTTTTGTGTGGGGTCCTGCTTTTACCCATTTTACAGCTGAGTGGACTGAGGCACACAGCAGCTGAGGGACATGCTCAGAGCCATACAGTGAGGAAGTGGCTCTGGTGGGATTTGAACCTGGGTCTCCTAGTTCCCATGCCCATATTCTAGCCACTCAGTGTCGCGCTGCCTCTTCAAACATATTAATTCAAACAGCACTTGCTCGTCTACTTACACAGAAGGTGATGGCAGAAAAGGACTTGAAGTCCCTGTAGTCAGACCTCAAGTTTCTAACTGTTTCCCTGTTCACCTACTGCTTTACAAGTGTAGTTTTCTGCTGTCCTCACCTCCCCTTTTGGAGTCACCAGACCCCTGAATCTGCCCCATCTAACTTTGAAACCAGTCACAGTTCCTTGCCTCCACTACCCCCATCAGTAGTCTACTCCACTGATCCACCACTGTCTGCATTTAGAACTTCCTAACGTCCTTCTTTAACCTCCAGCCCACCAGTCTCCAATGACACCCCCTTGTTACCACATCTCCCCGTCTACTGAACAGTTCTTAACCCTTCATCTCTAGCCAGTCCCTGTCTTCTTCAATTGCGGGTTCCAGAACTGAACTCTGCACTTGAGATGCAGCTTCACCAGGATCCCGTACAAGGACAGAATCACTTCACTCCACCTCCTGCCAAAGGCCCTGCCTCCAGCGTCTCATACAGGGACAATGTCACCTCACTCCACAGGGGCAGAATCACCTCACACCTCCTGCTGCTAAAGCCCCTGCCTTCAGGGCCCCATACAGGGAGAGAATCACCTCACTCCTCCTCCTGCCAAAGCGCCTACCTCTAGGGTGCTGGGCAGGGACAGAATCACCTCACTCCTCCTGCTTCCAAAGCCCCTGCCTCCACAGTCCCGTACATGGGCAGAATCACCTCACTTCTCCTCCTGCCGAAGTCTACGCCTCCTTCCTCCAAGTCCCATACAGGGGCACAATCACCTCACTCCTCTTGATGCTGAAGCCACTACCTCCAGGGTCCTGTACAGAGACAGAATCCTCTTACTCCTCCTGCTGCCAAAGCCCCCACCACAAGGGTTCCATACAGGAAAAGAATCCCCTCAATCCTCCTGCTGCTGAAGTCCCCCACCTCAGGGTCCTGTACAGGGGAAGAATCACCTCACTCCTACTGCGGAAGCCCCTGCCTCCAGGGTCCCATACAGGGCAGAATCACCTCACTACTCCTGCCTAGGCTACTGCCTCCCAGGTCCTGTACAGGGGCAGAATCACCTCAATCCTCCTGACGAGACCCCTGCTCCCAGGGTTTTGTATAGGGACAGAATCACCTCACTTTACAGGGGAAGAATCAAATCACTCCTCCTGCTGCCAAAACCCCTGCCTCCAGGGTCTCATACAGGAGCAGAATCACCTCACTCTTCCTGAAGCCAAAGCACCTGCCTCCCGGATCCTGTACAGGGGCAGAATCACCTCACTCCTCCTGCTGAGGCTACTGCCTCCTGGGTCCTGTACAGGAGCTGAATCACCTTGCTCCTCTTGCTGCCAAAGCCCCCGCCTCCAGAGTACCATACGGAGCAGAATCCCCTCATTCCTTCTGGTGCTGAAGCCCCTATCTCCAGGGTCCTCTACAGAAGCAGAATCATCTCACTTCTTCTGGTGCCGAAGCCCCTACCTCCAGGGTCCTGTACAGGGGCAGAATCCCCTCACTCCTCCTCCTGCTGCTGAAGCCCCTGCCTTAAGGGTCCTGTACAGGGGCAGAATCCACTCACTCCTCCTGCTGCCAAAGCCCCTGTCTATGTTCCCAAACATCCTATTGGCCTTGCTGTATGCACTGCCGCACTGCCCTGAAATGTTGAGCCTGTTGCTGATAATGACCCAGAGATCTCCTCCCTGCGCAGTTCCTGCTATCCTCACCCCCCTTCCCCACCCAATCCAATATTCTGTGCATGCGTTCTTTTGCCAGTGTGCACTACCTTGCACTTGGCATTTAACCTTAATTACCATATTTTGGACCATCTTTTCAGCTTTTCTAGATCTTGTTCTTGTACGTCCACATGCACCTGTACGCACATAAGGCTTTTCCAGAGCTTGTCCTTGTGCACACACAAGGCACCCCCCCATGCACATGATGATCTGTTTCCATACACACCTGGATGGCATGAAATGTCCACCAGCTCTGGGGAAAAGGCCAGGGCTGCTGGCTTTTAATTTGGCAACAGCTGTTAAAGACAACTGCAGAGAGGGGAAACTGACCTCCAGCAACTGCCTATAACGGAGACTATTAAAGTGAGGAATTCCGCCTGGTATGAAACGATATACACTGCAGTTACACCACACATGGGAATAGATAAACGCAGACTGGAATTTTTATTGTCTTTGAAGGTGCTGTTGTGAGAACGGCCGAATTTCAAAAGCAAGTGCCAAGTGGGCTAGTCTTACAGTTAATGGCGCTAACAGAAAGTACAGTGCTGAGAGAAATACAGGATGTGAAGAATGCCTTAATGTGTGCACATCTTCAACCATGAGAATTTAGATTAAAAAACAAAGCAACAACTGACACAACAGTCCCCCAACCCCCTCCACATTCCAGCAGTGCCCTCTCACAGTCAGGCTTCCTATCGTCTGTGAACGGAGCTCCCTCCTTTAATGGTTCCCTAACCAGATTAACCCAAGACCCACAATGTCCATCTGTTTTCTATACAGTGCTTTCTATTAAGGAGTTCTTCATGGCTTTCAGAAAGTATAAGAAACACTAAAGACCCCTTCCCCATCCACACCGCTGAGGCCCGCTACAAATAGTGTGTCATAACATCAAACCACCACCTAAAAACTTTCCTGCACACAACCCCCTCTTGTCAACAGCCCTAGCCAAACTTCAGCTAAAACTACCCAAATCCAGAAAAACGGTCAAACTTATTAAGCATGCCTAACACAAGAGCCAGGAATGGGTTCCAGAAAAATGTAGCCATACTGATGCTTGTGCAATAAAAGGTGTGGAGCAGGAACTGCGACAACCTTTCACTTCTGCAGAAAAGATCTGATGGGCGGAGGAGGAGGCCATGGGCGAGTACAAAGGGAACTGTGCACATGACGTAACCCAACTTTTTTTTTTATTATTTTTGTTTCTGCTCCTCCAGCAGGGTACAAAGTAAGAAATGAGCAAGTGACATGGTACAATTAATGCCGAGATAAATAAGGCTGAGATTGCAGGAATGACTGTTGCTAAAATATACAACATACATATGTAAAACAACAGTGCAGCCCCTGATCATTACATACAAAGACATGCTTTCGCAGAACAGATGAACAATTCTTAATTAAGCAGAGCACAGGTTTGCCTGAGGAGAGACTGCAGACAGCGTTAGTCAGTCCTGAACACCAGAAAAGGGTGGAGACTAGATGACCACCTCCTGACCATTTCAACTGTCATGCTTCTGCTGTGAAGATGTCAGCAAAATGAACTTTATGCTGCAGCATCACCACTGCCAAGCACTTTACAACATCCTCCCATTCCACACTGCAGCTTACTGCACTACAACCTGTGCATGTACATGCAACAGTAGCAAAGCGAGGAACTGTCCCCCAACCGTCCAAAAAACATTCGAGCCCCCTCAACCCCACTGGTCCTGGCATCCCTGGCCGTTTCCTGAACCCAGGTCATTGGTATCGAGAGTCAAAGCCTTACCGCTGCACCAACAGGCTGGCCTGGCTCAACTTCTATTGGATGATTTGGAGCACAAGCTCTCAAGATAGAGATTCTTAGTAAGTAGCTGCGCAACAGTAGTGTATAGCTGGGGATGAATCCACATTGTCAGAATTTTTGTATCATTCTCACAGCCAATTCAGTTGCGGTGGTGTAACACTTTGTGTTCAGTTGCGGTGGTGTAACACTTTGTGTTCAGTTGCGGAGGAGTAACTTTATGGCGTTCGGTTGCAAAAGTGTAATACTTCGGTTGTGGACGTGTAATACTTTGTGTTTGATTGTGGAGGTGTAACTCTGTATTCGGTTGCGGAGGTTTAACACTTTGTGTTTGGTTGCAGACGTGTAACACTGTGCTCGTGTGTTTGGTTGCAGAGGTATAACACTTTGTGTTCCGTTGCGGAGGTGTAACACGTGTCCGGTTGTCCGGTTGTGGAGGTGTAATACATTGGGTTCGGTTGCAGAGGTATAATTCTGTGTTTGGCTATGGAGGTGTAACACCTTGTGTTTGGTTGTGGAGGTGTAACACCTTGTGTTTGGTTGTGGAGGTGTAACACTTTGTGTCCAATTGCAGAGATGTAATACTTTGTGTTCGGCTGCACTGGTAACACTTTGTGTTCAGCTGTGGAGGTACAACACTTTGTGTTTGGGTGCGGAGGTTTAACACTGCTCGGTTGGGGAGGTGTATCACTTTGCATTAGGTTGCAGAGGTGTAATACTTTGTGTTTAGTTGCGGTGGCGTAACACTTTGTGTTCAGTTGCAGTGGTGTAATGCTGTGTGTGTCTGTGGTGGTATAAATAGCAGTTACATAAGAACTTACCGTAACAGTAGAGCTTTGAGAGAGGTTCCTGCAGAAGGTCTTCACATATAGGACTGTGCCCCCCTGGCATCAGGTTCGAATGGCAAACTTACGAACATACGAAATTTGCCAGCAGATAAAGGCCTAGAGGTCTATCAAGTCTGCTCGAATGTGCAGCTAGCACCCCTTATTCTGCAGCTGCCCCTCCCTTCCACCCTTCCCCTTCATTAACCCTCCCCCTTGTCCTGTCCCATCCTCGTTTGAAGCAGTCCACTATTCTACTGCATACCACTTCAGGAAGTAACACATTCCACCCAGCCACCACCCTCTCTGTAAAAAAGTGTCTCCTCATCTCCCTCCTGAACCTTCCTCCCTCCCCTCCCTTACTTTGAACAGCCCCTCTGTACTTGTCTTGTTTATTCCTTTCATGTATTTAAAGGTTTCAATCATGTCACCCTGTCTCTCCTCTCCTCCAGTGAGTACATGTTCAACTCCTTCAACCTCCTCTCGTATGATAAGTCCCCCAGCCCCTTGATCATCTTTGTCGCTCTGCGCTGCACCCCCTCCAGTAACTTAATGTCCCTCTTCAGATACGGACACCAGTACTGCACGCAGTACTCCAGGTGTGGTCTAACTAATGACCTATACAGTGGCAGAATCACCTCCTCCCTCCTCAGGATATACCCTTGCAATACAACCCAGCATTTTGTTGGCCTTTGCAACTGCCTTCCTACATTGTGCCGAGTTGTTCATTGACCCTGTAATGAGACACCCAGATCCTTCTCCTCCTCTGTCTGGGCTAGCTGCTCCCCCTAGCTGGTAACTCCTCCTTGGGTTCTTCATCCCAAAATGCAGCACCTTGCACTTTTGGCATTAAAGACCAGTTGCCAGGTGTCTGACCAGGTTTCAAGCTTTGCCAGATCATCCTGCAACCCCTGCCATCCCCTAGGTCATCCACCACCGCGCCTACCTTGGTATCATCAGCAAACAGACTGATCTTGCTCTTGATGTCCCATGATATGTCTGCAATGAATATCCCAAACAACACTGGTCCCAACACAGCCCTGTGGAACACTACTCATCACTGCCTTGGGTGTGAGAGCTCCCACCCACCACCACCCTCTGTTTACTTCCCTGCAGCCAGTTTCCTACCCATCTCACTAGCTTTGCACCCGCCCCTGTGCCTACTAACTTCCTTCCCAGCCTTCCATGTGGCACTGAGTCGAATGCCTTACTGAAGTCCAGATACAGGACATCCACTGCATGGCCCCTGTCCAGTACTTGTAGCTAGCAATCATTAGCGGGGACCACTCCCCAACATCAGGTGATGCAACGTCAGCCCAACTATAAAAGGGGTGGTCCTGCACCCGCCCTCCAGTTCTTTTACACCGGAGACCCAGAGAGAGGACAGCAGAAAGAAAGAAGCAGCAACTCCTGGGACCCTGTGCCCTGGCTAGATCTGGGGACTAGACAGAATAAAAAAGGAAAATTTCCAGGAGCTGGGGGAAGGTGGGTGGGAAACTAGACCTACTGCAGGAACCTCTCTCGAAGATCTACTGTTACAGTAAGTTCTTAAGTAACCTACTATATCTTACTTTGAGAGGGTTCCTGCAGTAGATCTTCACATATAGAACTGAATTCCAAGCAGTCTGACAGAAAGAAGGAGTCGGAGACAAGTTTCCAGGAGAAGGAAGATGTCTGCCAACTAAGGATCTGCCTTAAGATAGAAGAACTTGCAAATTTGCAAGGCCAAAACCAGCTAGACACCTAGAGGCAATGTCCAGACTGTAGTGCTTATTGAAGGTGTGGATGGAAGACCAAGTGGCCGCTGCACAGATCTCCTCAGTGGACACATTCCTGAAAAAAGCAGTAGAAGTGGCCATGCTTCTGGTGGAGTGACCTTTAACCACTCCCGGAAGGGTTTTTCCATATTTCTGGTAAGTGTAGTGAATACAGTTAGCCAACCACCTAGAAATAGTCTGTTTAGAGATGGCCTGGCACTAGGAGGCAAAGGCCACAAAGAGTTGGTTGAACTTTCAAACCTCCTTAATCTGGGAGGTATAATACCTCAAAATCCAATGCACACCCAAGGTGTGCAAAAGATATTCCCCCACTGTTGAAATGCTGAGGAAAATATTTATTTTATTTATTTATTTATGTTTTTGGTAACCAGGTAGGTGCACTGATCCAGTGGACCATTTTCAGTCACGACCCAGTCCACAAAGGTGGCAGTACATGGAAAACAGGAGTGGATACAAATTCACACTGAAGTGTACAGTGGTTACATCAACATTAGGACAGTGAAAATAGTCATCATACAAATTCACATTAAAGTGTACAGTTAAAATAGGCCGGCAGTTCAACACTCTGGTTGAGAGTCATCTCCGAAACCACTTTCGGAAGAAAAGAAGGATTAGTCCTTAGGACCACCCGGTCCTTGTGGAAAATCAAATAAGGCTCTCTGCAAACAAAGGCCTGAAGCTCTGAGACCCTTCAAGCTGAAGTAACTGCAGCCAAAAACAGTGTCTTCCAAGACGAGAAGCGCATATCACAACTTGCTGACGGTTCAAAAGGGGGCAAAGTAAGTTTCTCCAACATATAAATTAAGATCCCTATATGTGAAAATGTTGCTCCTGAGGAGACCACGAACCTTGAGTTCTGTAATCCCCCAAATGGGTACCCCAACCCATATTGGAGGCATCCGCGGTGAGGGTCTGGGAAGGAGCCAGAGAGTGGAAGGGGGCTCCCACAAGTTGGTGAGGTCCTGCCACCAGAGGAGGTCTTTCTGAAGGCTGTTGGAGATCATGACCAGTTGGTTCATGTCGTCGGATCGTTGATCCCACTGGACTCAAAGAGACCACTGGGTAACCCTTATGTGCAGTCTGGCCAGGGGGACGGTAGGAATGGCCACTGCCATAAAACCCAAAAGACGGAGCACTGAGTGCGCTGAGATCCATCGAGCTTTGGACACCAAAGTGACCTGAGAGCAAGGTCTCAGCTCCATCCAACGGTAAGAAGGTCTTGTTCTGGACTGTATCCAGTACTACTCCAATAAATTGGAGGCGCTGAGAGAGTACTAGCTGAGACTTGGGGAGACTGACCGAGATGCCCAGCTGGGCAAACAAATCCAGAGTGAAGGAGAGAGACTCCTTCAGGCTGTCTGAGGATGGGGCTGAAAAGAGCCAATCGTCCAGGTATGGGAACACATATATGCCCCTGCGGTGGAGAAACGCCACTACCACCACTAGGCACTTGGTGAAAACCTGGTGCACTGAGGACAGGCCAAAAGGAAGTGCCTTGAATTGGAAATGGTTCTCCCAGAAGGAGAATCGAAGGAAGTGGCAGTGGGCCAGGAGGATGGGGAGATGAAGGTAAGCATCCTGCATATCCAGGGAGCACAGCCATGTGTTTGACGGGAGCAGGGGCAGGAGTCCCTGAAGAGTCAGCATGCGGAACTTCTTGTACTCCACAAAGAGGCTGAGCGAGCTGAGATCCAGGACAGGTTGCAGATCCCCCGTCTTTTCTGGGACTAGGAAGAAATGGGAGTAGAATCCCCTTCCTAGTTGATTTGGAGGGACAGGTTCTATGGCCGCTTTTTGTAGCAGGGCCTGGATCTCTTGGTGGACGATGGGGATCTGACCAGATGGGTAAAATGACCTTCCCGGAGGATTTGAAGGCGGAATCTCCAGGAACTCGATAGAGTGACCTCTTTGTATGAGCTGAAGAACCCATACATCTGCAGCGACAGACTTCCACCCCTCCAGGTGGAGACCGAACCTCCCTCCTACCGGTTCCTTCAAGGGGACGGAGGGAGTGGGAGGAGGGGAAGCAAGTCAGGATGCTGCGGGGAGTGGAGCTTTGGTTCCCGAGGCTGCTTTGACGAACTTAGCCTGAGGAGCTTGGGCTCCAGAGCCAGTGGCGCATCTTTTACCTTGACGCTTGTTCTGGTTCTTGTTCCATCTTCTCTGGAGACAACCGGGCTGTTTCTTTTGACCCGTTCGATATATGAAGTGTACGTCTCTAAGAGACATACTGCTCTCTTGCAGCCCTGTAATAATGTCTTTCGTGTTGCTGCCAAGGAGGACGGAACCCCTGAAAGGTGCATCCAAAAGGGATGACTGAACATTCTGTGCCAAACCTGTGAGATGGAGCCATGCTAGGCACCAAAGGCAAATTCCCCAAGGCCACAGCCTGAGTCACGGAGTCCACAGAATCATAAGTGGCCTGGAGTGTGTGTGACGGCAGCAAGATTTCTTCATGCAAACCTTGTCCAGCAGTTTAGCCCTGAGGTTTTCGTCAGGGATGTCCTGAAGGTCCCTCTCCAGTTCTGTGAGAGAGGACTTCTGAAAAGCCACCATGTGGGACACGTAGTTCAGCAACTGGATGGCGCAGGAGGTGGACGAGTAGATCTTCCTACCGAACTGGTCAAGTTATCTTGAGTCCTTGTCTGATGAGGAGAAACACAAGTATTTAGGTTGAGCCGAGCGGTCATGCATGGCCGTGATGACCATAGGGTCGGCTTTTGGGTGTGAAGTCAGATGAGAGATCCCTTCCGAGGGGAAGTAGGTTCTGTCAACCTTCCTAGAAACAGCCGGGATGGAAGAGGGCTGTTGCCATGTTGTAGTAACTAGATCCTCATGCGGGCTCATCCAAGGGCGGATGGGTAGAGGGTCTGTGGTGGACAAGTCCAAATGTTCAGCCAGCCTTTTTCGCTGAGGATATATCTGCTTGGAAGGCCAGCACCCTGCTGTTTGAATAGATCTCAAGAGATCCCAAAAGAAGGGTCCTCCGGGGGTGGATTGGGGATTCTTTTGGATGAAGTTCGACTGGTGAACGAGGTTCAGAGAGTTCGATATTGGAATCTGAATCTGAGGGCTCTGAACCACTGTGAAGGGAAGGATCCATCCTGGTGTCACCCACTGGAAGAGAATCTGCAGCACGTCCCAAAGGAACTGGAGGAGGAGGTGGTGCTCTGAGTAGAGGAATTCCTCCGATTGGCTGGGACTGTCTAAGTTCTGTAAGGAGTTGTGTCCTAGCATCCTGCCACCATGTCAAGACAGATTCGTGATCAGGCGGCGGTGGTGGTGGTGGAGGAGAAGGCTGGTACCCAGGATACCGGCCAAGGGCTGGTAAGCAGGATGATGCCAGTAGGGTATTGGTACCCTGCAAACCCGAGGATAACACAGCAGCGGTATCCGGGTTTGGAGTATCCAGCGTTGGGTAACCAGCGTCGGATGGAAAGGGTCGGCGGAAGGCTGCCATGACCAGAACATGGGGTCAGGCCCCAGGAAAATGACAGAGGGTCCGCAGGAGGAGCTGAAGGCTCAGCCAGGGGAGGCGCCAAAGGAGAGGGTCCCGAAGGTGGGGGCTCCATACCTAAAAGATCCTGGTCCGGCAACAGACCCCTAGGAGGAAGAGGGGGATCCGGCAGCAGAAAAGAACCAGGCAAAGGGGGAAGCTCTGGAAGAGACCCCAACGACAGGTCTGGGAGCGATCCCAATGGAAGGGAAAGGTCGGGAACGGGTGGTGAATTCCTGGGGGTATAGACCGGCAGGGATGAAGTGTCCCCCACGAGCACACTTGTCCCGGCGTCGGGGTTCTCAAGGGAGCACGATGGGAGAGTAGATGCGGCTGTGCGGTCGACAGAGAATTTATCATCCAGCTTATCAGTTGCAACCAGACTGGCTGCGGAAGAAGAACCGCAGGCAGGCTTATTGGTCTGGGCAGGGCACTCCGGCGGCAGGGTCGGTGGGCGACTTATCAGCGGTGCTACGAGTGGGAGAACTGACAGATACCTCGGGAAAGGCAACCCCTGGCTGTCCGCACACCTCACCAGGAGAGGGAGAAGGCATCTGACTCGCAGAAGCGGACGGAGTACCCGTAAGAGTCGAACTCACAGTTCTGGAAGTGGAGGGTCTCCCTTGTGGCAACGGGCTTCATTCCTGGTGCTTCTCCTTGCCTCCTTTTTCTTTCTTTTTTCTGGGGCCAGAGACGATGACCTCTCCCTAAGCTCCTGGAGCTCCTTTTCCATAGAAGCCAGTCATTGGGTCAGAAGGTAGGCCTCGAGGGTCTGCTTGCGTCGAGTCCGTGTAGCCTGGTTGAACCCTTGGCAAATAGCACACTCAGCTGAGTTGTGCTTAAGCCCCAGGCAGAGAAGAAGCGGAGTGGCCGCCCTCGTATGGACTTGGGCGCCAGACGGATCACTTAAGACGAGACGACATACACTCGTCCAAAAAATTTGGAGAAAAATATATAGAATAGGACGAAAATCATTGAATACTATACAGGTGACTGATCGCTGTTTTACCACATCTGTCGAACGAACTGAAACGATGGTGGAAAAGAACTGAAGGGCGGGTGTGGGACCGCCCCTTTTATAGTCAGGCTGATGTCATGTCACCTGACATCGGGGGCGGTCCCCACTGATGACTGCTAGCTACAAGTTTGCTGTTCGAACCCGACGCCAGGGGGCGCAGTCCTATATGTGAAGACCTACTGCAGGGACCCTCTCAAAGTAAGATCACAGTGTTCGGTTGTGGAGGTGTAATATGTTGTGTTCAGTTGTGCAGGTGTAACACTTTGTGTTTGGTTGCGGAGGGTCTAACACTTCGTGTTTGGTTGTAGAGGTGTAACACTTTGTGTTTGGTTGAGGAGATGTAACATTGTGTTCGGTTGTGGAGGTGCAACACTGTTATAACACTGTGTCCGGCTGTAGAGGAGTAACACCGTGTCCGGTTGTGAAGGTGTGACACTGTGTTCAGTTGCAGAGGTGTAACACACTGTGTTCGGTTGTAAAGGTATAGCACTTTGTGTTCAGTTGTGGAGGTGTGATACTTTGAGTTTGGCTGGGGAGGTGTAACATTTCGGTTGCAGAGGTAAAACACTGTGTTCAGTTGTGGAGGTATAACACTATGTTCAGGTGCAGTGGTACAACACTTTGTGTTTAGGTGCAGAGGTTTAACACTGTGCTTGGTTGTGGAGGTGTAACGCTTTGTATAAGGTTGTGGAGGTGTAACACTATGTTCGGCTGTAGAGGTGCAACACTTGTGTCCGGTTGTGGAGGTGTAATACATTGTGTTTAGTTGCTGAGGTGTAACTCTGTGTTTGGCTACAGATGTGCAATACTTTGTGTTTGCTTGTGGAGGTGTAACACCTTGTGTTTGGTTGAGGATGTATAACACTTTGTGTCCAGCTGTAGAGGTGTAATACTTTGTGTTCAGTTGCGGTGGTGTAACACTGTGTGTCTGTGGAGGTATAACACTGTGTTTGGTTGTGGAGGTGTAATATGTTGTGTTCAGTTGTGGAGGTGTAATACTTCATGTTTGGTTGTGGAGGTGTAATACTGTCTTCTGTTGTGGAGGTGTAACACTTTGTGTTCGGCTGTAGAGGTATAACACTTCTGTCTGATTGTGGAGGTGTAATACATTTTGTTCAGTTGCAGAGGTGTAATACTTTGTGTTTGGTTGTGGAGGCATAGCACCTTGTGTTTGGTTGACATTTTGTCTTTAAATATCAGCAAATTTGATTTTTTTTTTTTTACCTGGATTTTACCACAAATTCCGTTTTAGAAGACTTCGAGCAACAGATCGATAAGAAATTCAGTTATGGGCCATCCAAAGGGAGTGACAGAAGGGCAAGCTTCAAAACCTGTGCAGCTAACCCAGTCAAATATGCAGAAGCCAGGCCCCAGCCAAGCCAGCAACTCGGGTGATGCGCCACCCTGGGAACGAGTCTTAAAGGCAGTGGATAATCTAGACAAAAAAAGGTTGAAAATATATTGGAGCATCTGGGTATGCAGGATGCAAAAACTGAAACTGCAGTGACCACAGCCAAGGATGCGGAGCGATCCATGCAGAAGCAATCAGCGGCTACACAGCTTTCCACCGAAAATTCACATCTCCGTACCCGCCTCGAGACCCTGGAGAATGCAGTGTGGGCCACAAACCTTTGCATGATTGGCCATCCAGAGGATACAAAAGGGGAGAACCTTGTGACTTTTCCAAGGACATGGCTTTTTGCTGCATTACATGAGGATGTGGGGATCGACTTACTGGACATTAAAAAAGCATATTGGATTAACTTTCGCACTCGTCAGCTAAACCAAGACACCCCACGTACCATCATGATTTGTAACAGTCAACAGAGCCCTTGAGAGGGTGGGGGAGCCAGAGATAATTCCCGGGGCCCAGCACCAAAGAGGGTCCCAGGCTGCCTGGCATGCTACTGTACGCAGCTGCACAAGGGCCCCAGAGTCAGAACCTTTCCCGGGGCCCGGAATTCCTCTCATGGGGCCAGACGACTGGAGTGGCGGTGCAAGATCGAATTCTGAACTGGGCCAGACTGAGCCATCAGAGACAATTTGAGAGCATGGATATTAGACTCATTCTGGACTGGTCGTTTGCCACTCAAAGTCACAGGAAAATGTTTGATATACTCAGACAGCAACTACAGGCTCTTGAGGTGGTGCACGCAATCCTTGCTCCATCGTGACCTCGTATTACATATGGTGGGAAATCATTTCAGTTCACTGATCTCAGGGAAACCAAGAAAAGAGTGGGCAAAATAGTGACAGAATTCAGATCGGTAACACCAGACCCCAGAGAAGAGAAGTCTAGCCCAGAGACTGAATCTTAAGGTGGCCTCTCTGAACTTCCTTTTCTTTTTGTCTCTGTTAAAAACTGTGAACTTAGGTACTGGACTATGGGCTTTGAACTACTGACTTTTAAATTGCTGATTACAGCACAATCCTTTGTAGAGTTGAATCTCTGAGCCCATGACTCAGGAGCAGTTCTTAAATATTCTGTTACAGATTGGCTTGTGAACTTTTAACACATTGCTGATGTTTACCTTCCCCTACAGTGTTTATGGATTTTGAAATGGTGTGACTAATATCTGCGTACCACAGTCCACAGCTCTCCTGGCACGACTGAGACCCACTAGTTTTAGTTCTTCACTGGTGGGAACCTTCCTTTGTTCTGGAGTGGAAAATATTGTTTTTTCAGATTTTACCGCTCTGTGTTCCTGAGGTCTGGGAATACACAAGGAGGGGAGAAGGGGATGTTGCTGTTTAAACAGGTTTCTGGATGGCTTTTGCTGTGGTTTTTGTCAACGGTATGAATGCAAAATATTTTTTGTCCCTAATATAGGAACGGCCTTATTTCATGCCCACTTATTTCCACAGGTCATGGCTTGGTGAGGATATCTATATGAAATGAGTATTAATACTTAAATAATTTGATGGTTCCCCCATATGCTGTATCTCAATTAACAGATTGCTCTATCAGGGTACTAAAATATTTGATCTCACGTGTAATGTCCAATATGGGATCTATTATTGTACTTGTTACTGGTTTATTCAGTGTTTAAAAGCTTAGTTCAATAAAAATAAAGTTAAAAAAATTGTAATACTTTGTGTTTGGTGGCGGAGGTGTATTGTTTTCAGCTGTGGCGGTATAACACTTTGTGTTCAGTTGTGGAAGCGAAACACTGTATTTGGTTGTGGAGCTGTAACACTTCAGTTGTGGAAGTGTAACACTGTTCGGTTGTGGAGGTGTAACACTGTATTCCGTTGCAGAGGTGTAACACTGTGTTCAGTTGTGGAGGTGTAACACTGTATTCCGTTGCAGAGGTGTAACACTGTGTTCAGTTGCGGAGGTGTAACACTGTGTATGGTTGTGGAGGTGTAACACTGTGTATGGTTGTGGAGGTGTAACAGCATTTTAAATGGTCTCTATCGCATCACGGTTTACAATGTGAACTGGCTGCTCTTGTGATCCATTTTACTTCTGCATTGCAAAATATGCGATGCATTCTGTGGCTGAATCTTCCCCATCCCATCTCAGCCCGGCCCCACCACTAGTTCTGTGCTGGCCCCCTCTCCTCCCGCAAGCTCGTTGGTCAGAAGCGCCTAACTAGAAAGTCACCAAGCTGCATATTTCCAGGTGCATCAGACCACTGCGAATGTCAGGAGCTGTGATGTTTTGTGTGCCGACCGGGAGACCACTGGGAAAATGCGGCTAACTGGGCAGACGTGGTCTGAAACAGCAAGGTCTATGGCGGGCAGCAGAGAGCAGAATCCTTTTCAGATGGGCAGCACACGGCAAGTTCTATGAGGCAAGCAACCTGGTCAGCGCAGACAACCTGCAGGCTGTGCAGAAGGTAGGGCAGTGGGGGTAGACAACCCAGGGCCAGCAAAGCAGTTTTAAAAAAATCCTAGTGGGTGCATGTGTTGCTCTGATGGCAGTGTCCCTCATGCTGTATGTCCATGCCGCTCATTTCAGTGACAAAAAGTTGAGAATGCAGGGGACATGAGTAGTGAGGGTGATGAAGGTCAGTGGGGGGAGGGTTTTGCCATGTGTGTGTGTGTTACAAGTGCCTATTTTCAGGGGAGGTAATGACTTGCCCAGACTCACAGCAAGCGCGTGGAGGTTGTGGGAATCAAACCCAGGTCTGCTGGATGTACCAAGCTCATTCAGAGCTCAATTCTCTAACCCTAGGCTGTACTGCTAATTAGGCTTGTGTCTGTGTTCAACTGAAATGAATCACACAAAGACGGAGCAAATTATAACGAGAATTTTCATTCGAGATAAAATATTTAAAACAAATTGTATGTATACACATTTTTAGTATTTTTACTTTACTAATCAAATTGAGGCAAGTGCTATACATCTTTACAATTGATTAGCAGAAAGTGCTAATCAATTTTCGCAGCTTATTTAAAACCCTGTGTAATACTTTGTGTTTGATTGTGGAGGTATAACTTTGTGTTCTGTTGTGGAGGTGTAACACTTTGTGTTGCAGTATCCCATTCTAGCCAAGATACGTTTCCATGGGTGTTTGTTGGGAGCGTTTTCTTTACTCCCATCTGCATCACCTTGCATTTTTTGGCATTAAATTCTAACTTCCATATTCTGGCCCACCTTTCCAATCTACACACCAAAAAGCAGCACTGGAAGAATATGGGTCCTAGATTATAAAAAAAAATGTCCCCAAGAAAAAATCTTGCACCCACCCCTTCCCCAGACAGAACCGTCACAGGCAGCCAAGCATGGCAGTCCTGCCTCCATAAACAGTGTACTATTTCAGATCTCACATACCACACTTCCTTTCAATCCATCTGAACATATAGATTGCTTTACATTTAGCAAGAAATTGAATCTACTGTAGCAAACTGCACACCGGCATCTGCTCTTTCATTTACTAGTGCAACATACAGTGAGGGAAAGGTCATGTGACCGGGGGAACCAACCAGAGTGCTGCAGCTTGCGTCTCTCTAATGAAAGCCCCCCTGTGTTACAGGTTCCTGCTGGGATATATTAGACAGATCATATAACCACAGTAATGGGCCGTTAAAATTGGATATCCTACACCTCAGCAGGACGGGACGCTGGTCTCGGTGCTATAACTCACGATGCCCTTGTGCTGTGGAATAAAAGCACTTCGGGGTACAGTAAACAGAGCTGCTCCGCTACTTTCTCAAGTCCTACATACAGCTGACTGTAAAATGTAAAAAGTCAATTAACCTTAAAATGACCTCTTTTTTTATTTCAGAGGCAAATGTTGCTAATTTAATGTAAGTAATATATTATCACAACGCGCGTTAAATTTATTATCCCACCATGTCCGGGAACCATTTCAACTGCCTCCCATGGCAGTTTTTCATAAAGGGCAGGAAAACAAGTTGCACTGGGTTACCAAGGCAGAATGAGAACAGGGAAAAATGCCCAAATTAATCCATTCCACATATGTATTCTACACTGCATCTTATGTCCAAGTGCTGCTATG
Source organism: Neoceratodus forsteri (assembly GCA_016271365.2). Classification (NCBI taxonomy): domain Eukaryota; kingdom Metazoa; phylum Chordata; order Ceratodontiformes; family Ceratodontidae; genus Neoceratodus; species Neoceratodus forsteri. The sequence continues at coordinate 109,121,179 of JADMNL010000024.1, forward strand.
CCATTTTTCACCCACTTCCCTTAGCCTCCCCCCCGCCTCAAGTAAGCATGCATCATACCCATCTCTTACCTAAACGCTGGATCACATCTCTGAATCACACTCTGTATACCAATTTGTAGCCGCTGCATGCTGTTCCATGCCTCCTACTTGCACCATGCCTCCCACCGGCACCACAACTCCCACATGCACCACCCCTCCCACCTGCATACCTGGCACCTGCACCACACTTCCCACATCTCTCACCTGCACCATGCCTCCCGCCTCCCGTTGTACCCCAGTTACCAACTACAAGCTGCACAACCTGTACTGAGCCTCAGGAGTACAACAGGACTGGCACCTGGCAGATTGGAGCTTTGGTAAACTGTGTAAGTTATTACCTGCTACTGAATCCCCCATGGCTGACGTTAGCCACAGGGGATTCTGGAGTGCACCCAGGAGAGCATGCACTGCAAAATGTCAGGACTGGGAGATGGTAGGATTACCCAGATAACTAAGCTGTACAAGGTGCAAAGAAACCAGAAACATTTTTGTTGCCCCACTAAATCTGCAAATACAGGGCAGCCCCATACTTCGGTACAAGACCCTGAACACAACAGCGCCACTTAAATTCATGACAGGGCGTGTGTCATTTATGCAGTAAGACACAATGGGATGTTGACTGTGCTGGTTTTACCACACGCCCAGATTCTGAAATCGATTATTCCATAACATATTATTAAAGTTTACAAGAAAGTAATAGCCTATAGCTTAATGAAAATTGACATACAAGGGTACAGAAATAAGTACGTATTGAAATATTACATAGCTGGAGATTTATGCCATTGAACACTGTGATAAGCTGTATTTTTTTTATCATTCAAAATTTGAATTTAAAGAAAAAAAAACACCAGTAGGGGAAATTCTGAATAGTATTGTACTTGCTTTTTTAAATTTCTGTATGTGTGTAAGGAGGGGCTTATGACTGTGAAGAACAATCAATTATTTACTTATTTTGTTTAATTTAATGGACTTTTATTTTTAGGGCCTAGTTGAAGGTTATATAATTAAAGGTGGCAGCTGTGTTTGTGAGAATGAGTGAAGTGGCTCATGAATTCTGTATCCGAGTTGCCCAAATTCCAAATCCCTCTGTCTAAACTTGTTCAAACCTGTGCAGTTGTGGAGTGTTTAGCCTATCGGGAAACAGGAAATTTCAACCCCTTTTAAAACAATGAATAAAACCACACCTCCGGTTTATTGTAAGGTACGAGGTATAGCAGAGTGACTTTAAACAGCTCAGAAGCAGCATTATCCTAAACAACAACAATTATTCTGGACTGTGTTATTTCTATTATAGCAAATGGATCACAGATAAGTATCACAAGATGGATGGCGGGAACATTTTTTCCAGGCTGTGGGATTATCCTGAGATACTTCCATGGCTTGGAATGGTTATCAGTCAGTGGGATTTGTAGAAGAGTCTTACACATCTGAAGATTAATGGTATCTAACAGTGGTCATGCTACGAGAACTGAACCTGTTACAGCAGCCGCAGGAGACCAACTGCAGTCAATGAGGTTCAGGCACATGATGGACATAAATCATGGAGACCCTAAGGAGATCAGGGTATGTAGCTGGGGATGGCAGGTGATGGGTTGGCAAGAGTGTTCAGGTGAGGGCTGCCCCATAGCCAGAAGAAGAAATAAAGGGTTAAAAAAAATGAGCGTGAGGCTGTGATCACCAGTAACAAACAAAAAAATAAAAACACACACACATACAGAGGGTTAGGACACAACAAGACTACATTGTCCAGCTGGCCTAGTGGCATGATGGGCCTCACCACCTGCTCTACGGATTTGGCAGTGGACCAGGGTTGTTCAGTGCCTGACTGGGGAAGGGAGGACTGAGCCTCTGTAGGACAGCTCTCCTAAAGGTGTTGGGGGCGGGGGGAATATCTGATCCGTGGCCTGACTACCACCTAGAGGAATCAAGGTGTCAGCACCATGCAACAACAAGGGTGGGGGACCTCACGCCCAGGCACCGGGGGCATCTACGTGGAGGCAGAGCATGCACATCAAGGTCACTGCATGCATGGGGGGTCCCAAGGAGGAAGAGTGGAAAATACTCCAACCACGGCACGGTGACAGCCCAGTCCCTCACAGGCCCCACATCGATGACCGGGCACCTCCAGCCAGGCCTTGTGGCAAGACACCAGTGGAGAAGGTAAGTCCCAGGGAAGTCAGGTGATGGAGCCGAGGAAACCGGTCCAGATTGAGGCTGGTAGGAGTGACCAGATGGCAAACACAGGGTGGGGGTGGGGGGACTACGAGTTCATCAAATCTGCCTAGATGTCCCTACGTTATTTTACTCCGAGGCAGCATACCCTAGAGGGTTACAGTACCCAAGCTGTGAACCAGGATATCCAGCAGCCCTGGGTATGAATCCCACAACCACCACTTACATACTGTGTGACCCTGAGCAAGTCACTTAATCGCCCTGTGCTCCTGGGATGCACCTAGAAATGAGCTTCGGTTCAGTGTGCCTTTCCCCAGCCAAAAATTGTAAACAAACAAACAAACAAAAAAACCTCTGCCCATTGTGGAGCTTCATCCCCCAACATGCACACTTTCTATTTGTTAATAACCCCTTAGAAAATGCCCATCTCTGTTTTGAGCACCCGTAAATCATTATGATACTCTCTAACCCCTAACTGTCCTCCTTCAGATGCGGGTTCCAAAACTGCACGCAATACTCCAGGTGTGGTCTAACCAGTGACCTGTACAACAGCGACATCACCTCTTTGCTGTGACTAGTGAAGCCCCGCTTGATGCATCCCAGCATTCTGCTGGCTTTCCCATAATGCCGCACTGCACTGGGGAAGGCTTTTAACCTGCTGTTTATCACCCCTAGGTCCCTATGACACACTGCACTGGGAGAAGGCTTTGACTTATTTATTTTATTTCTTTTTTGATAACCAGGTACGTGCATTAAACAAATAAATGCTTATTTTCAGGCACAACCCGGGAGGTTACAAGGTAGCATAATCAGGATATATATATTTGTAGCTACAGAATACATGACACTAGAATTCTTGGTATATGATACAAAATGCATTTTAAAAAGATTATTATGATATCTATACAGAATACATGGCACTAGAGCTCTTGGCAAACATATGTATAGTATACTTGACATAAATGACTCAACTAGGAGGTATTACGTAACAACCCAATGTAGCGCAGCATGCGAGCATACATCAGGAGTATAGGGTTAGATCAGAGATTACACACGTCCAGGACCAATTACTGATGACTTGAGGAGATGTCTGTGGTATCTTTTTTTGAAGGCAGACACACTCTGACACAGACAAAGATTAGCTGGTATGGAATTCCATTACCGAGGAGCAGCAATGGAGAATGCAATATCCTCCAGTTGTGCTCTGGTTCTAGGTATGGACAGCAGGCCCAGATTAGAGGATCTCAGTGGAGAGGTACCACTGTGGGTTGGAGAAGCCTACTGAGAGATGGTGGGGGCTGACTGTGCGAAGTGTTAAAAATGACTCCACTTAGGGTTAAATCACACAGGGCAGCAGCAGAAAGCCATCCCAGTTTACAGTATAATGTACAGAGATGGCTATGACGGTTCAACGACAAGGCAAAGCAACAAATGTTGTTATATGTTACATCCCACTTTTACAAGGTAGATTTGGCTGAGCATGAAATACGGACACCCCATAGGTAAGTTTAGGAAGTAGGACACCACTAACTATGGCAGATCGGGCAGAAGGGGATGACCTTTTACATCAGCTACAGTTTGGTGTTTATGGATTTATAGGTGCCCGATAAATGTAGCGAAAAGTCTAGGGACGTGTCTAGCATCACACCACGGTACTTGACTGAGGACGTTGATTCAAGAGGAGCTCCATCACAACATGCATCTGTTTAGGGAGTCTGACAGCTTGTAATTCTGGGTGCCGAGCCAAACAGCATAGCTTGGGACTTTCCTGAATTTAAACGCAACCTTCTGTTTATAACCCCTAGGTCCCCATGCCGTACTGCACTGGGGGAAGGATTTTAACCTGCTTTTTTGTTTTGTCTCCCCTATCTCGGCTGGCCCTCATTCCCACCAATCCTCCCAGCCCAGTCACCCCAACTTCTCCCAGGTTTTACCTGCAGTTCCCCATACTCTCTCACAGTTGTGCCCTCCGTGGCAGGGAGCGGTGAGCCTCTCAACCCGCCAGAACCAGGATCCAGCCTTGGATGGTGCAGAGTCACCGGGTGCAGGGCCTGCGGAGGGCAGTGATCATTCAGCTCAGCCAAGAGTTTTTTCTCATTTCTCCCTCGGGAGGTGTGACATGCATTGATGTCAAGGCGCGCCGCCAATGTCTGCTACATCTCCTACTCCTCTATCGCTCGAGCTGTGAATCCCTGGCCTCCACCAGGGGTTAGCCGAGCACCGAGCTCTTGCCCGCTTCCCCCCCCCAAAAGAGGAGAACGGTCCTTCAGATGCTCAATCCTCCTCCACCCAGCCAGCCCTCCGACACCTCAGGCTTGTTCCTAAAACCCAGTCATTAGTGCCATGAGCAGTAGCGCTACAGCTGTGCCAGCAGGCCGGCTTTCTTTTTTTTTTTTTTTAATCACCCCTAGGTCTCTGGGAGAAGGCTTTTTTTTTATTCTCTGTTTCTGCCCCCCTACCAGATGGCCCACATCTGCCAGGACACCCCAGCACCATCACTCTGATGTTCACTAGGACTTACGTGCCTGCCAGTATCCCCAGGGTTCGCCCTCCTTAGTGGGGTCAGTGAACCCCCTTCTCCCTCCCCCTCCCCCTCCCCAAGCCCACATCAGGAGCCGGATCCAGTTCCTGGTCTAGTGAACCAAGCTGGCTGGATGCGTGCCCTGCAAGGTGTCCTTGCGCCATCCTGATGCCGGTTGCTTTTTCCCTTTTTGTGTTTTCCCCTTGAGCGGCGTGGTGTTCAATGATGCCATGATGTGCACCGCGCACTCCCGCATATCGCATGTGATCATCTCCATCCCCCGCTTGCCTTCTCCCCTTGGCCAACCCTCCTATGCCCCAAGTTTGCATCTGAACCTGCGTCATCAGCATCACTAGCAATAGCATGGGAGAAGGCTTTTAACTTCGTGTTTATGACTCCTAGGTCCCTATATTCCGTGATACATTGGGGAGGAGAGTTTCTAGCCTGTTGTTTATCACCCATAGGTCCCTCGCCTCCTTGGAGTGCTCTATCGTGGTCCCATATCCTGAAACATCACAGAAGGCATCAGCAGATCCTGCTGACGCAACAACCCCAAATAAAATGGAGCACAGCATGATCCATGTCCACGACTGTATTCAGGAGGTACAGTCAGAGCTACAGTCTGCCCTCACCTCCTGAACAGCATCAGGACAAACTCAACTGTGAAGGACGAGGGTCAGGATTTCATAAATATATATATCCTGGTTTATAAATAAATAACAGTATTAGAGCCTCCACCAGGCCAATGGTACTGCACTGCACTACAGTACAGGAGACCCAGGTTCAGGACTGAACTCAGGAAGCTACGCTGAGGTGAGGTCATGTGTTGGAGCAGCTGGCGTGCAGCAGTGTGCTCCACCTGGAGAGGGCTGGCCTAGCCATGTATTACAGTGCCACGGCAACACCTGCTGAAAGGCCAGTGAGCTCCCCATCCCTGTGCACTGTGAACGTAAGGTGTGGAAATGGTGTTTGCTCATGCCATGGGGCGAAAAGAAATAACAGTATCAGGACCTCTGGTGTCCCATCGGCACTGCGACACACTGTCATGCAGAACACCCACGTTCGGGACTGGACTCGGAAGCCATGTCAGGGTAAGGCCATGAGCCAGGGCAGCTGCCACGCGGCAGTTTGCTCCACCTGTGGAGGGCGGGCAGAAGGTCACAACGGCACAGCAACACTCGCTGGAGGGCCAGGGAGCTTGCATCTGCAGTGCATTGTGAACGCAAGGTGTCCAAATGGCATCTGGAAATGCCACGGGGCAGAGGGAGAAAGGGGAGACTACAGCTTGCTGTCATCAGAATGCTCTGTAAGGGTAGGTGGCTGGTTGGGTATAAAAATCTATATAGCAAGAAGAAGAAAAAAAAGGTATTTAATGGTATTTTATTTGGAAATGCTGGGTACCTGACATCTGCTGATGCAGACTAGAATGCTTTTTACTGCTGAGCAGCGTCCCATTTTCTGGATCTGTCACACAGCTCTTCCTGCAATCTTCCACTCCGCTACATTACCTGTGAATGCACGTTGTGCATGTTTTCTATTATTCTGGATGAGTCACTGCTCAGGAGCTGTTGGGCTGTGCTAAGAAAGCAGTTCCGAGATGGACCCTTCAATCATTCCGGAAATTAGACCACCCACTGCCCGGTACTGTATATCGACCAGGTTCCGCACTCATGCGGCCTTTGTAGTTACTCAGCACAGAAGACAACAACAGCTTAGAAACAAAAATACGGAGGAATTTAAATAATGGTAGCAGTTAGCTGCCTCATTTCACAGATTTAGACAAAGCTGGGTGAGCATTTTCCACCCAAGTGGTTCCTACAGAAAGGTTTAAAACATGAATGCACTTCAGCTCGGTCCTTCCATCACTGGAGTCGTGCCCCCCATAGGTACCACCATCTGCACTTTAGATGTGTAAATTATGAATGCATTTAGGCCATGTCACAGGGGCTCTGGAGCTACAAGCTATGCGGGGGAGGTGGGAACTATATTCTTGTTGTCACCAAGCACAAGTTTGTCATTTGCATACTTTTACAATATGGCCATATTACCAGTTTTATAGACTGCATGAAGACATGGACATCTGTGCAGTGGTGGCCATTGTTTTCTGGCAGGAATCAGACATCTGTGTTAACAGAGTTTATGTCTAATTTTTAAATCGAGACAGGGTCCTGCTCCTGCTTTTCTAGCTGAATTACATATGTAATACATTAGAGCCCTTTTACAAAAAAATAAAACAATGTGCGGTGGTGTGATGCGGCGTTTAGTTATGGGAAGCAACTTAAAATGTCAGAGACTGAACAGGACTCGTATAATAGTGAGCGCTAATCTAAAACACACTCAGTGTAATGAGGCTGTGGTTATAGCAAACAGGGCTTGGGCTGTATCAGCAGTCCTAACAAAACTGCTACTCTTTACAGAGTTTATAAAAGAACTCATCCAGACTATGGCTCCTAATTTTGGTCTGCCAGGCAATGCAGACATGTATTAATGTAGAAATGTTAAAAATATTTAACGGGGGGCCACCAAAATGACAGATGGTTTTCAGGATCTACCATATAATGTAGGGCTAAAAAATGAAACCTTACATCATTACATACAAGGCGTACAAGGGGAGGCTGAATGCTCACATATGATATTACTAGCCATTATGCACTTAGGCTCAAGTTAAGCATGGAAGTTTAACCCAACAACGTAGGGACCCAAGGTCACTGCCTTCTAATAAAGAGAAACTACTACAGATCTGATAGATTGAAACATTTCTGCGGGTCACTGAATGATTTTCCACCACTACCCCCAAAGTAGTATAAAGTAAAGATAAGTCACATTTTAAATCTAATTTGGACAAATTTAATTTAGGACTAGATAAACTGAGCTTCTGCCACTGCACTGTGGAAATGTTAAAATGGGCACCTCACCCCGTTCTTTGATGATACAGTAAATCCTAGCACACAAAGATCCCATTTCAAGGACGACTCAGGCTTCAATGAGAAGCACATTTAAAATAAATACATACCCATATTAGGAACAACTGTATACTAAAACAGCATGCTATAGAGTGTAACAAGCAGTTTCACATTATATAGAAAAAATACATTAAAATGCACAAGTAATAAACAATAGAAGCCCAGCTGAAGCTCATTCATCGTGTGGTTTAATGCAGTCCAGTATGGTATGTGATATAATATGGTACAGCAGGGCACCAAATAGCAGCCTGACATTGGATACCAAATTCCATTTTAAGGGGAGTGGCAGGTTATATGAAGACTTCAACTAATGTGACTAGGGATGTAAATTAGTAATAGTCAAACTGTCATCTCAATGCAGCAAAGCGTATAGGAAGGCAAATAAAATGCTAGCTAGTATCAGCAGGTGTTTCACCAATCCTCAGGAAGTGATTCTGCCACTGTGCTGGTCACTGCTTGAGTTTCACCAATCTTTGGTTAGCAAGTGATTCTGCCACTGTGCAGGTCACTGGTTAGGTTTCACCAATTGTGATTGGGAAAGTGATTCTGCCACTGTGCAGGTCACTGGTTAGGTTTTACCAATTGTGATTGGGAAAGTGATTCTGCCACTGTGCAGGTCACTGGTTAGGTTTCACCAATCGTGGTCAGGAATAAAAAATTACTCACCATAGTAATGTTGTTTCTTGTAATGGAGTCTTGCTGTATTCTTACTATATGCAGTTAGCCTCAGCACTTGAACTGCCCCAGAGGGTAAAGGGTTAACTTTATGCCAAAGCATAGAATGTTGAGCTTGAGCTGGGTTTTCAAACCTCTGTCCCTGGTACATTCTTATGTAACTGTCAGATTCTTATGAGCACTAATACTAACTAACTAGCTTAAGAAATTGTTTTTAAAATTTTAAGCCATAGGCAACAATAGCTTCGGTCCAGAAAGACTCAAGTCAAGAACCCAAGAAGAGAATCTTATGTAGGTAGTGATAACAAGTAATAATAATAATTTAAAATTCAACAATACCCAACCTAGCCAGGATGGGTTCAACAGGTACACCTCTGGGATGCAATACTGCACCTGCCAACCCACATCCCAAAACAGGTTCTGAGAGGGGAGGCAGGGAGGGAGGTCAGAATAGAGCAAGACTCCATTAGAAGAAACAACATTACTATGGGGAGTAATTTTTTTCTTCAAACAACATGAAGTCTTGCTGTATTATGACTGTATGCAGATTACCAAGCAGTACCCCCCTGGAGGAGGGATCCACAGAACCTACTTTGGGAAAAGGCTCTGCAGAACTGCTGTGCCAAACCTAGCATCACTTCTGGCTTGAATATCCAGACAGTAATGCTTGGTAAATGTGTGAACAGTTTTCCAGGTGGCTGCTCTACAGATTTCCAACAGGGGAATATTCCTAGCTGCTGCCAAAGAAGCAGTTATACCCTGGCCAAGTGAGCCCTCAGGCCTGAGGGGGGCTCTCTGCCCAATTTCATGTAACAGAAATGAATACAAGAGACAATCCACCTGGCTATTGCTCTCTTCGTGGCAGGCTTACCTCTTCCCACTTCTCCATAAGTGAGAAAAAACTGAGAACAGCCATTTCTATGCGCCTTAGTATGGTCCATATAATAGCTTCATGCCCTTTTTGCATCCAGACTGTGCAGCCTTCGCTCACCTGAAGAAGAGTGATCAGTGAAAAACACAGGCAGAGACAAGGACTGGTTAAGATGAAAATCTGAAACCACTTTAGGAAGAAATGTTCTATTTGTCTTGAGGACCACCTTATCCTTGTGAAAGGAAATAAAGTCAGGTTCTACTGACAGGGCCTGTAACTCACTGATTCTCCTGGCAGAAGTAATGGCCACCAGGAACACAGTCTTCCAAGTCAAGTACTTTAGCTCAGCTGAAGACAAGGGTTCAAAGGGAGGCTACATGAGCTGTGCACTACAGATATTCAGATCCCAAGCAGGAGTTGGCTCCCTAAAGGAAGGGATGAGATGAACCAGACCTTTGAAAAACTTACTGAACACAGGATTAGAAGCCAGGGAAGACCCTTTCTCTGCAGAAAGAAAATCCGAGACAGCTGGTAGGTGAACTTTAAGAGTGGCAGGCCTAAGGCCTAAGCTATTCAAATAGACTAAATAGTCCAAGACTGTGGAAATGCCAGCAGAATCCGGCTGTATATTCCTCTGAGAGCACCAGATGCTGAATCTCTTCCACTTAGAGCTATAACTTTTTCTGGTAGAAGGTTTCCTAGAAACCCTCAATATGTCCAGAACTCCTTGAGAGAGATGTAATCTTGCATACTCCAACTCTTCAAGAGCCAGGCTTTGAGTCTGAGAGACTGAAGATTGGGGTACCAAATCTTCCCCTGGAAGGAGGACAGGTGGTTATGCCTCCTGGGAAGGCAAGAGAGGAACTGTCTATGCCAAGGACAGCAACAGAGGATACCAAGGTTGCCTAGCCCAATCTGGTGCCACTACTATCACTGTGCAGGATAGAGACCTGATTTTTATCAGTACTCTGAATATCAGAGGAAAAGGAGCGAAGGTGTATAGAAACCTGTTCGTCCAATCCAACAGGAGAGCATCCTGAGGAACAGATCCCAGAATTGGAGGCCTGCAACAGAACAGAGGAAGCTGATTGGGGCTGCTAAGAGATCTGGAGTGCCCCATCTCCTGAAAATGATCTGAAGAACTTGGTAATTCAGGGACTACTCGTGATGACCCCGAGAAATCCTGCCGAGGGCATCTGCCAACATATAGTCCTTCCCTGGAAGATGCACTGCTATCAGAGAGGTCTGGAGAGAGTAAGCCAACGACCATATCTTCATGGCTTCTGTGCACAAGGCCATGGACCAAGTGCCACCTTGCTTGTTTATGTACCACAAGGTAGTGGTGTTGTCTGTCCTGACTTACACCACTTTCCCTTGAATCGATTCTGAGAGTGCTTTAAGGGCTAGAAAGACAGCCCTGAGTTCCAGAAGACTGATGTGAAGGACAAACTCCTGCTGTGACCATGTGCCCTGTATAGTGAGATTCCCCAACCCAGAAGAGAAGCATCTGTTGTGAGAACAACTGAGGGTGTCTGGTGAAGGAAAGGGACTCCTTGCCTGAGATTGTCCTCCTCCAACCACCACTGGAGAGCCTGGACAAGAGTCTGAGTTACTGGAATTAACTTGGTAAGGGGTGAAACTGAATGTCCCTCATTTGGAACCTGGCCCCCTGGACCACTGCAGTGGAGGCTGCCATATGGCCTAGAAGTTGAAGAAAATGCCTGGCTGGCCAAGACACTTGAGGTCTGAAAGAGGTTGCTAGATTTGTACAGGTCTGCACCCTTGGGAGAGGGAGAAATGCCTTTGCCTGAATGGTATCCAGCTCTACCCTATAAAGGTGAGAAGCTGAACTGGTTCCAGGACTAACTTGGAAAGATTGAGAAGAAACCCTAGAGAGCCCAGAAGCCTCTGGTAACAGCCAGAGCTGACCTACAATGAGTCAGTCACCTAGATAGGGAAACACAGAAATGCCCTGCCTTCTGAGGAAGGCTACAACCACTGCTTGGCATTTTGTAAAGACTCTGGGAGCAGACGTCAGGCCAAAGAGCATTGCTCTGAACTGATAATGACCTGAGGACAATGCGAACCTGAGGTACTTTCTGTGGGAGCATCTGATTGGAATGTGAAAAAGGCATCCTTGAGGTCCAGAGAGGCTAGCCAGTCTCCTGGTCTCAGAGAGGGAAGAATGATTCCCAGAGTCACCATTCTGAATTTTGGCTTTGTAAGATGTTTGTTCAGATATCTTAGGTCTAGGATGGGTCGCCCCTCCCTGTCTTTTTTTGGTGTAGGGAAGTATCTTGAATAGAAGCCTTTTCCTCTGTGCAATAGAGGAACTTGTTCCTCCACTTTTAGGAGCAATAAAGAGGAAACCTCTGCCTCTAAAGCAGCTGTTTCCAGGGGTGTGACAGGCTTGAAAGACCTTGTTCTTATTTTGGGGTATCTTTTGAAACAAGTCCCTGGCTTACTACTTCCAGGACCCATTTGTCTGAAGTGACAGACTTCCATGCCTGGAAAAAGTAAGCCAGCCTGCCCCCCACTAGAATAGAGGAGGAGACCCAGTCTGACACATCAGGGTGCCTGCTTGGCAGGAGTCCTAGGCTGTGAAGTGGATGCAGCCCTGCTCATCCCCCTTCTGCCTCTCCCTCTGAAGAACCCCCTCTGCTGAAAAGCAGAAGAAGTTTGGGCTTGATAAAAAGGCCTTTGAAAAGACCTGCCCCTGTCAGCCCTAGACTGCTGCTTCTGAGGGGTAGTCTGCCTTTCCTTGGCCACTGCACTCCTGTAGGTGATCCTATACTCATCCATTTTCTTCGTGTACGTCTCTGTTTGCTCCCCAAACAGAGAGTTCTGTGTAACAGGGAAATCCATGGCCTTAGCCTGGGTATCCTGTGAAAGGCTAGTACATCTGAGCCAAGCAAATCTCCTTAAGGAGACAGACGTAGGCATGACTCTTGATGACACAACATTTGAGTCCACAGCAGCATGAAACTGAACTTTGGATGCCTCAGTGCCATCTGCAGCCACCTGTTCCAGCTCCATGGCCAGCCGGGAGAGCATTCTTTGCTAGTTCCAGAACTGTATCCCACCTAGATTTCTGGTATCTAGCCAGATAGGCCATATAAGAAGCCTGCCTGAGTTCCAAGGAGGATGCTAAATACTGCTTTTTTGCCATAGCAGCCACCTTCCTGGAATCCTTATCTGGGGGGGTGTGAAGCTAAGGGAATATTAGCCTTATCACAGGCTGCAGCCTGCAAAACCCCAACATGGCTGCAATGATTATACAGGAATTCCATCCCAGAACCTGACAACATATACCTCCTGTCGATCTTTTTATCCACAGGCGGTATAGAAGTGGGAACCTGCATCATTTTTTGAGTCTGTTTCCCTAAAGATTTGTACAAGGGAATGGACAGTCTCTGACTCTGGGACATCCATAATTTCCACAAAGTCAGGTTCCTCTTCCTCTTCAGAAGCTGCCACAGTTGGGAGCTGAAGAGTTTCTGCCACTTTTTCGTAAAACAAGAAGTGGGAGGGGGACTCAGAAAGTCTGGGAGAAGAAACGGAGGTAGGCCTGTCTGGGGAGATGTCAGGCTCCACTGGTCATCTAGGCCTCCAAAATCATCTCCTTCCTCCTCTTATTCTTCTCCTTTTCACTCCGATACAAAAAAGGCCTCCAGATCATATTCAGAAAGAACCTGAACCGACTCACCCGACCGCCTTGTAGAAGTTGTCGGTTCGGTCGGATTGGGGCAAAGTGACTGAACTATGCCGATCGCTTTTGCAATTTCCTCAGCGGTTGGGATCTGCGGGTTCAGATCTGAACCAACTGACTTTCTTTTTTGTCTTGGACGGAACCGATCTCTCAGAAATTGGCTTTCCTTTTGCCTGAGGAGGTATCACCTGGGTCAGCAGGCACCTCCTCAGGTTCAGTCGGAACAAATCTAGGCTGACCATCTGGATCAGCGGATTTTTTGGTCGCTTTTTCCTTCAGCTGATTTAAGCGCTTTTCCAGCGTGGCTTTAGGAAAATTAGCACATATTTGGCAGTCTGCTTTAAGGTGGTCAAATCCCAGACAAACACAGACGAGGTGGGATCAGCTTTAGCAAAAGCCTCCATGCACTCTGTGCAGTGTTGAAACCCAGTGGGACCGGTTTTCTTTTTGGGTTTCTCAGACATTGCCTTTTCTATTCAAGTTACCCAAAACAGTGTTCAAGCCAGGTAACACCAAACTTTCGACCACCAACCGGATCAAGTGCTGTGGAAAAACCTTTTTTTTTTTGAGACCAAAAGATACCGGACACCACAATACAGAGAACTTTTTTAGAAAACAAATAATTACTTTGGTTCCAAACCTGAGGAACCGAAAGAAAAACAACTTCTACCACTATCTACCACTTTTACAACCTGTACCGTAGACAGAGATTTGATGACCGACAAAGAAATAAAATGGTTGATTAAACCAACCGATTTTGCTATGACCAAACCGAAGCAGTGAGGAGAAATCTCCGAAGCGTCTTCACAGTAAGGCGGAGTAAAGAATCTGACAGTTACATTAGAATGTACCAGGGACAGAGGTTTGAAAACTAAGCTCGAGCTCAACATTCTATGCTTTGGCATAGAGTTAACCCTTTACTCTCTGGTGCGGTTCAAGTGCTGAGGCTAACTGCATCTAGTCAGAATACAGCAAGACTTCATGTTGTTTGAAGTGAGTCTGCCACTGGGCAGGTCACTGGTTAGGTTTCACCAATGGTGATCAGGAAGCGATTCTGCCACTGTGCAGCTTACTGGTTAGGTTTCACCAACCACGGTCAGGAATTGATTCTGTCACTGGGCATGTCACTACTTAGGTGTCACCAATCGTGATCAGGAAGTGATTCTGCCACTGTGCAAGTTACTGGTTAGATTTCACCAATCGTGGTCAGGAAGGGATTCTGCCACTGTGCAATTTACTGGTTAGGTTTCACCAATCATGGTCAGGAAGTGATTCTGCCACTGAGCAGGTCACTGGTTAGGTTTCACCAATCGTGATCGGGAAAGTGATTTTGCCACTGTGCAGGTTATTGGTTAGGTTTCACCAATCGTGATCAGGAATGATTCTGCCACTGTGCAGGTTACTGGTTAAGTTTCACCAATCGTGATTGGGAAGTGATTCTGCCACTGTGCAGGTTACTGGTTAAGTTTCACCAATCGTGATTGGGAAGTGATTCTGCCACTGTGCAGGTCATTGGATAGATTTCACCAATCATGGTTGGGAAGTGATTCTGCCACTATGCAGGTCACTGGTTAGGTTTCACCAATCGTGGTCGAGAAATGATTCTGCCACTGTGCCAATCACTGCTTAGGATTCACCAACTGTGGTCGGGAAGTGATTCTGCCACTGTGCACATCACTGATTAGATTTCACCAATCACCCTTTGATGTTACGAGCGCTTCCAGCCAGGGAGGGAGGGAGGGTGCCAGTTCGTGGGGTGGCAAGCCCTGACTTAATCAAATCTACAAAAGAACCGCACTCAGCACCAGAGTATGCTGCAGTAAGTAGCCTTTTTATTCACCCTTGTGCAGGATGTTCACAAGGAAGTCTGTTGAAAGTATACATTAGATCAATTTAGAGAGCCCTTATCGAACGATGTGTAGGCCGGTTACAGTTCTCAGGATAACCTCAGCTTCTCCACTCAGTTCCAAGTCAGGCTTCTAGTTTTATAAATTCCTCACCATCAGTACTCTCAAATGTAAAGAGGACATGGTTACGGGCTAGCCCATCGGGGCAGTGGTAGTGCGACCACTCACAATGCTGGTGACAAGGACTGCGGAATGAGCCATGGTCACCGGCAGGAAGGGGAGAGATTGAGCATTCCAGAAGATGCTCTTCCGCTCTAGTCAGGGAGGCTGTGCACCACTGCTACTACAGCGCTGCCTTGATAACCACATGTGGCACTACAGCAAGGATGTGCCGTAGGGGTAAGGTGATGCTGACTTGACACTGCACAGTCACACTGTGTGTGTATGTGGGGGCGCATCACCAAGGTTGGCATCTCAGAGTGAGTGAGTGAGTGGATGAAAACTAGAAAATCGTCCCAACACTTGTAGTTGACGCACCCTGGTATATCTGGATTTTGCGCCTCCACCATCTGCTGTCTGACAAAAGGGGTTAAAGAGTGCCATGCAGCTTCTGAGGGAGAGGGGCACTGGGTATGTGAGGAGGGGTTAAAAAAATACTGGTTAAAAAGGACATAGTTACATACGTAAAAAAAAAGAAACATGCATCAATCAGAAACAAGACCTTGAATGAACAAAGAGGCCAATCAAGCGGGGTGTTTGGTCAACACAGTTAAAATGCTCGGCTTTCCCTCTCTGACCCCATAATGCAAAAAAAATTTTTTTTTTGTAGTGGGGTGTAAAGGAATACTGACAACCCCATAGGCCAGTGAGGAGTTGTAGTTACCTTTATAAACTGAACATCAGAAGCACTTGAGGAAACCTGAAAACGCTGGCTGCTTCTGTAGTGTCATCTTCAGTCTGACACTCAAACTAACAGCACACGTTCTAGGCTGTGATCAGAATGGCAGATAAACACTTCAAACAATTACATCTGCCTTTTTGTTTCATCCTAAATCTCCCTTTCATCATTCAAAGTCCCCAAAACTTCTTTCTTGTTCCTGTAAGAGATGTAACGGGCCACGTTTGGCACAAGATCGGACAGGAATCCGTAAAGAGCATACTCTTCCACTCGTCACATAGCTAAGTGTGTAATTTTGTGATAAAAATCATTCTAGGGAGGGGACAACCTGCTGGGTCCTCTTTTATCCCAGATCCTTGAAAAGCATTCTCTGTAAATCTTGAAGCTCTCACTTCTTTTCCTAGTGAGAGAGAACTAAACTGGCAGAATTAGACGAAGTGACAGCATTTTGATACTTTCTGTCATGACTGACTCAACTGCCTCAACCACATGCGGCAGATGATAGAGCCTGCTTCAACCTTCCACTCCGGGATCTGTCATTTAACACATGTACACTGAACGACAGGCCAGTGAGTGAATTTCTGCACAATACACTACAGAGAAGTCAGTGACTGAGAGTCAGCACCAAACAATACATAACAGATCATCATGGTTCCGAAGTCAATGTAGCTCCCTCGCCTCCAGGTCCATGGTAGTGCAGCAGCGTCATGGATGCAAAGGGCTAACTCTTCTTTTTCGGTGGTGGAATTAGCTAATCTGAACAGCACCCACCTGGGGCCTGTTCATCACCTTGACACACTGTCAACCTCAGAGGGGACGCACCCCCCCCAATCCATTCATTCACCTACCTTGCCTCTGTGGCAGAGCCAATATGCCACAACACAGCTGCAGATTAGGAACAGGGGAGGGGTGGACAGGTCCTGGATACTGTAGCCAAGTCATGGATGCAAGGGGTTCAACTATTTTTTGGGGGTGGAATTAGCTAATCTGAACAGTACCCACCTGGGGCCTGTTCATCACTCTGACATACTGTCAGCTTCAGAGGGCCCCCCCCCCCCAATCCACTCAGTCACCCACCTTGCCTCTGTGGCAGGGCCAAGGTGCCACAACAGCTACAGATTAGGGATGGGGGGTGTTAAAAAAAAAAAAAAAAAAAAAAAGCCAGTAAAAATGACAAAGTGGAACACATTCAAAATGGATATTCCTCTTACCGTATTAGCTACTGCTGAATTAGCTCTAGGCTCAGCAGTGTGTACTGTATGAGAAGGAATACCCTGGCCTCTGTACAACTAGCAATGGATCAAGCACGACTCTGCAAGCCGTGCACATGCCACAAACTGAGAGGGGCTTCCAAGGGCTAGTAAGAATGCTGCCTGTGTTTGACCCTTCACTAAGAGACGTGGAATCTGCCATCTCAGTTCCTACACAATTGCTACTTCAGCCACATCAAATCTGAAGTCTCAATAACCCAGTAATCTCATTACCAAAGTAAACCCCTGCATGACGATCACTGACGGAATTTGAAGAGAGAAAAAGAGATGTTGTCTACCTTGGCGTGACAGACGGCCACATGTCGGTTTTCATGAGCTCATCTATGCAGCACACAATAAGGTCTGACATGCTTAAAATCCCTCTGTCTTTTGAGAAACACGGAGATGTCACATGGTATTTATAAACCAAAAACATTTCACACGCAAAGCAGGCACGAGAATGAAAAAAGTGTTTTGAGACGAATTAATAAGACGCGCATGCAATGCCCTTCCAGTCTTTGGGATAATCTTGCATTTTTGATGACAGCTTATCCAAGACCTGGAGCAGGAGAAAGCTCCCTATCAGCAGCGTTCCACTTTATTACCGTAACTGTAGATTGCATATCGCATCAGGAAATAAAGACGCTTACACCAAACATTATAAAATGGCCAAACTCTTACAAAGCAGCATATAAATGGACATCGGTTGTGTCAGTCATATTTTTTGTGTAAAAACCTTTTGCACACTCAGGCCCAACCATTTTACTGCATTTATTCAGATGCTCAAGTGTTTCTGAAAGGCCTGGGCATACAACGATGCTGATGACCAAGGGAAAATCTACTATTAGGTGCAGCACAAGCTTTCCCTAAACTGCTCCAATGGTGCACAGCAATCCGGCCCCATGCAGCCTAAACTGCTCTGACAGTGAACAGCACTCCTGTCCCATGCAGCTTACACTGCTCCGACGGTGCACAGCACTCCTTCCCCATGCAGCCTAAACTGCTACGATGGTGCACAGCACTCCTGCCCTCTGCAGCCTAAACTGCTCCGATGGTGCACAGCACTCCTGCCCTCTGCAGCCTGAACTGCTCCGATGGTGCACAGCACTCCTGCCCCGTGCAGCCTAAACTGCTCCGATGGTGCACAGCACTCCTGCCCCGTGCAGCCTAAACTGCTCCGATGCTGCACAGCACTCCTGCCCCGTGCAGCCTAAACTGCTCCGATGGTGCACAGCACTCCTGCCCCGTGCAGCCTAAACTGCTCCGATGCTGCACAGCACTCCTGCCCTGTGCAGCCTAAACTGCTCCGATGCTGCACAGCAGTCCTGCCCCGTGCAGCCTAAACTGCTCCGATGGCGAACTGCACTCCTGCCCTGTATAGCCCAAACTGCTCCGATGGTGCACAGTACTCTGGCCCTGTGCAGCCTAAACTGCTTTGATGGCGCTCAGCACTCCTGATCTCTAGAGCCTAAACCGCTACATCAGTGCACAGCACTCCTGCCCTGTACAGCGTTAAACTGCTCCAATGGTGCACAGCACTCCTGCCCTGTATAGCCTAAACTGCTATGATGGTGCACAGCACTCCTGATCTCTAGAGTCTAAACCGCTATGACGGTACACAGCATTCCTGCCCTGTACAGCGTTAAACTGCTCCAATGGTGTACAGCACTCCTGCCATGTACAACTTAAACTGCTCCGATGGTGCACAGAACTCCTGCCCTGTACAGCCTAAACTGCTATAATGGTGCACAGTACTCCTGCCCTGTACAGCCTAAACTGTTACAATGTTGCTCAGCACTCCTGCCCTGTACAGCCTAAAAGTACAGTTACGTAAGAACTTACCGTAACAGTAGATTTTCGAGAGGCGCTCTTGCAGTAGGTAATTACATATAGGACTGACGTCAGTAATGGCAGGACCCCTGAGAAAAATTTCTAGCTAGCAGTCCTAGCGAGGCCTTCAAATCAGGTGACCGCATCAGATGACGTCGGTATAAAGGGGCGGTCCCAGGCGCCCGCCTTCCAGTTCTTTCCACCACAGGCCCGGAAGGCCCAGACAGAGAGAAGCAGATATTTCCCTCAATGGAAAAGGAGCTGAAAAAGCCTAGGGGGATGGAGGGGGGGAAGGTATTACCTAATGCAAGAGCCTCTCTCGAAGATCTACTGTTACAGTAAGTTCTTACGTAACTGTACTATCTTACTTCGAGAGGGCTCTTGCAGTAGGTAATTACATATAGGACAGAATCCCAAGCAGTCTGGAACAAATTAAAGGCACTGGGAGGAGGAACTACTCCAAGAAGTAGCAAACAACCTTGCAAACCTCAAGATAGGAGGCCTTGCAAGACAGCTAACCTGAAGCCAGCTCTACGGCGAGAGGCAATGTCCAAACTATAATGTTTAGTAAAGGTATGGACGGAAGTCCAAGTGGTGGCAGCACAGATGTCTGCCGCAGACACATTCTTGAAACAAGCATGAGGCTGCTACTGCCTGGTGGAGTGACCTCTGACTTGACCGGTAGGGTCTTGTTCTGTCATAACAGAAAGTAATGCAATGAGCCAACCACTTTGATAGGCATTGCTTGGAGACAGCATTGCCTTCTCTTTTGTGAGCAAAAGAGACGAACAACTGATCAGTCTTTCTGAGATCCTTCGTCCTATCGGTGTAGTATCTCAGAATCCTGTGGACATCCATGGTATGGAGCAAGTATTCTCCTTGGTTGGAGTACTGCGTGAAAAAGGCAGGTAATTCAATAGACTGATTTAAGGTAGACTCCGCTACCACCTTTGGAAGGAACTTAGGATTCGTGTGAAGAGCTATTTGTTCTTTGTGAAAAATCAGATAAGGGATTTTGCACATAAGGGCCTACAGCTCGGAAATTCTGTGAGCAGAAGTAATGGTCACCAAGAAGAGCGTCTTCCACGATAAAAATTTCAAGTCTGTGGAAGCCGCAGGCTCAAAAGGAGGAAGGGTAAGTTTCTCGAGGACAAAGTTCAAGTCCCAAGGGGGAGCTGGAGTCTGAACAGGGGGCCTGAGATGAAGGACCCCTCTGAGAAAAGTCTTGGATACCTCC
The DNA here is from genome assembly GCA_016271365.2 of Neoceratodus forsteri. Taxonomy (NCBI): domain Eukaryota; kingdom Metazoa; phylum Chordata; order Ceratodontiformes; family Ceratodontidae; genus Neoceratodus; species Neoceratodus forsteri. Next base: position 109,141,191 of record JADMNL010000024.1, read on the forward strand.
AGTTGGGCAAATGCCTTATCAGCGAAAGGGACATGGCAGGCTGAAATGGCCGCCATATGGACTTTCAAAGAGGAGTGACTGAGACCCAGGTCGAAAAGATGGCATGAGTAATCAAGCAGAGCGGCTACAGGACAGGAGAGAAGGGCTCCACGTTCCTGGATGCAGCCCAAATGGAAAATCTTTTACATTTCATGGTGTAGGTGGACCTAGTGGAGGGTTTTCTAGCCTCCACCAGAATCTCGGCCACCTTAGGAGAGACGCCAAAGCGAGATTGGGCTAGGTCTGCAGGAGCCATGCATGAAGTTGAAGAGACTTGAGTCCCGGATGGACCAGGGTCCCCTGATCCTGGGTCAGCAAACCTCGAGATAAAGGAAGAGGAAGAGGAGGAACCTCTGAGTATCGTTGTAGAAGAGAGAACCAGATTTGCCTGGGCCAGAAAGGAAGCGATCAGAATCATTCTCGCTCCTTCCAATGCCAGTTTCTGCAACACCACGAGGACCAGAGAATTGGGGAAAAGCATAGGCAGATCTGTCCTTCAGTTTAGAGACAAGCGTCACTCCAGAAGCGCCTCGCTCTGGAAGCGGCGAGCAAAGTTGGAAGCTTTGTGTTTTGGGAGGAGGCGAACAGGTCTATCTGTGGAGTCCCCAAATCTGGAAGATGCTTTTTAGAACTTTTTGGTCCAGTTCCCACTCGTGTGGCAGAGCCGAAGAACGATTTAGCTTGTCTGCCAGGACATTGTCGACTCCCGGAACATGGATCGCCGTGAGGTGAAGGTTGTGAAGAGTTGCCCATTCCCAAACCCTCATCACTTCCCTGCATAGCGGGTAGGACCGAGTTCCTCCCTGCTTATTGATGTACCACACCACGCACATGTTGTCTGTTTGGACGGCTAGGTGACCGGGAAGGATGTATTGGTGAAGGGCCTGGAGAGCATACAGCACTGCTCGAAGCTCGAGCACATTGATGTGGAGAACTAACTCCAATTTTGACCTTAAGCCCTGGGTTCGGTGAGGACCCAGATGGGCTCCCCAACCTTCGCCTGAAGCATCCGTGGTCAGAGTCTGAGCGGGGGGAGGATGAAAAAAGGGAACCCCCCCCGGAATAGGTTCTCTCGAACCATCCACCATTGCAAGTCTCTTATCATCGGCGAGGAGATCAGTACCAGATGATCTAGGTCGTCTACTAGTCGATCCCACTGAGAGTGGAGAGTCCACTGAGAGATCCTCATGTGGAGGCGCGCGCGCGGAACCGTCAGGATGGCAGCCGCCATAAGCCCCAGGAGACGGAGCACTGACCTTGCCGGAACCCTCCTGTGTTCCGATAGAAGGGAAATCTGGGATTGGAGGGAGGCCCCCCTGTCCGGAGGCAGGAAGGCCCTGCACATTGTCGTATCGAGGATTGCCCCGATGAACTGGAGTCTCTGGGAAGGATCCAGGTGAGACTTGGAATGGTTGATGGTGATACCCAGGCCAGTGAAAACCTGCTGGGTGAGGGACAGAAAATGCAGGAGTTCCTCCCTGGACGGGGCCACCAGGAGCCAGTCGTCCAGGTAGGGAAAAACCTGAACTCCTAAAGTACGCAGGTGGGCCACTACCACCGCCAGGCATTTGGTAAAGACTCGGGGAGCAGAGGAAAGGCCAAAAGGGTGTGCCCGGAATTGGTAGTGGTCCCCCTGGAATGCAAACCTGAGGTACTTTCGGTGCGAAGGGTGAATGGGGATGTGCAGGTACGCATCCTGCATATCCAGTGCACAAAGCCATTGGCCCGGCCGGAGCAGGGGCAAGAGGGTTTGAAGGGAGAGCATCCTGAACCTCTTGCATTCCACATATAGGTTCAGGGAGCTGAGATCGAGAATGGGTCTGAGATCTCCTGTCTTCTTTGGTACAAGGAAGAAATGGGAACAGTAACCCGTCCCTTGAAGGTGAGGGGGGACGGGCTCTATGGCCTGCTTTCAGGAGAGCAGAAATTTCTTCCTTGACCAAAGGAAGATGGTCCCTTGAGTAAGAGGAGTTCAGAGGGGGGTGGCGTGGAGGTTTCTGCAGAAACTCTATGGAGTGCCCCTCTGCTATGATCTGAAGCACCCATGAATCCGATGTTATCCTCTCCCAACCCGGAAGGTGGAGGGAGAATCTCCCTCCTACCGGTTCCTCCGGGGCGTCCGGAGGCAGTGGGAGAGGGAAGGAGTCAGGTGGTGTGAGGCAGCACCGCAGCTGGGGCACCCGCTGCTTTTTTGGGCGGCGGGGGCCTGGCAGCTGTGGGGGCCCGATGTTTGGTGGCCTGCCTTCCCTGAGATTTCGCTTGAGGCCGTCTGCGTCTGCGAAAGGGACGGCGCTGCGGGGGATGGAGACGGTACATTGAATCAACAGATTTAAGGGCCGTCCCCTTCTCCTGCAAGTCAGTGATGATGTCCTTGACATCACCACCGAAAAGCACAGAACTTCTGAAAGGTGCTTCTTGGATTGCTGACTGCACCTCCGGGACCAGACCTGACACGCAGACCATCGTGACACCGAAGAGCGTCTACGCGAACGAGAGCTCTGTCCTCGCGGTGTCCACGCGCCGTGGGTCGTCCTCAGAATGTGACGACTGGCCGAATGAGCAGAACGGACCAGGTCGGCTAACTCCTGCTTGACTTGGGAGTCAGGCAAGGAGTCAATCTTGGATTCCGCCTGGGTAAGGACCGCCTTCTGGTAATCCCCCATATGTGCTACATAATTTAGGGCCCTAATCCCCAGTGTGGAAGCAGCATAGATCTTCCTTCCATACTGATCCAGAAGGTGAGATTCCTTATCCGGGGGAAACGAGCTCAAATGTTCCGGGTGTGCTGACCGGCCGTGAGCGGCGCTAATCACAACCGAGTCTGCCCGGGGGTGAGAGTCTAAAAAGTCTACACCCTCCGGAGCCTGGTATAGCCTGTTGGACTTCTGAGAAAGTGGGGCTAAAGCCGTCGGTTGTTTCCAAATGGTGGAAACAAGGTGGGCATGAGGCTCGATCCAGGGTGGCACTAGAGTAGGGGCCGTAAGGGGCAAGTCCAGATGTTCAGCGAGTTTAACCCGCTGAGGATCTGGCTCTAAGGAACACCACTGATGGACTTCCTGGATCTTCCTGAGCAACTCCGTGAAGGAAGGATCCTCCGGAGGAGACTTCGGAGGAGTCCTCGGCCGGGGCTTGGATGGAGAGCGAGGCTCGTAGTCTTTCTTGGAACAACCATCAAAGGAATCCGAGAAGTCCGAGAGAGAAGAAGAAGAAGAGGAATTTGAAGCAGAGTAAAACTCCCTAGCTCGTCTAGGGGGAGGAACGGGTTCCTTAGGGGGGATCACTGGACGTGTGTCCTGCCCCTCTCTGGATCCCGAGGGCAGAGCCCGGCAATCCAGAGGCGGAGAGGGAGTGTGCCGTCTGGGGCGTATGGGAGCCGGGGGTGGCACCGTCGCCGTAAGACAGCTCTCGACTTCTTTGGTGAGCTGAGCCTTGGCCTCAGCCCACCAGGAGGCCAGAGTCTCCTGGAGATCCACCGGCGGCCTAGGGGGCGGTGGAGAAGGAGGGGGGGGATAGTTGTACGGATGAAATCCGTAAGAAGAGTATCCGTAACCCGGCTGCGGGAATACCGGGGCTGGGTATTGCGGTGTCGGGTACTGCAGCATCGGTGGAGTCGGCGCCGGGTACTGCGGCGCAGGATACTGTGGACCCGGGTAAACTGGCATCAGATAAGATGGCGGAAACCCAGATACTGGAGGAGCTGCCGGAGCAGACGGCCCAGTAGGGAACTCCACAGGCGGATCGACCGTGATAGGCCCATGGGGTGGAGGGCCCGATGGGAAAGGAATATCCCCCGCCGTCGGAGGGGCCGGCGTTGGCGGGGCCAGTGTCGGGGCCGGCGTCGGAGCCAGCATCCGGGGAGCCAGCGTCAGATCCAGCTCTGTAGGAAGGGGATCAGATGGCGGAACAGCATCCTGAGCCTCGCCCAGGGACGGAGGGGAAAAATCCCCGGGATCAGGCAGGGGGGACTCGGGCTCCCAGACGGCAGCGAAGGCTGCGGGGAACCTGGGACGACAGACGGGCAGGGTCTGCCGTGAGGCTCCGAGGCCAGCGCCCGTCGGAGGGTTGGCCCGTGCGACTTAGGGGCGAGTCCAGCGGACGCCAGAGGAGCCGGTGTCTGACTTCGGGGGTTCTTCGTCGGAGGCGGGCTAGGATGGGAAGAGGCCCGTTCCGAGGGGGACTCTGCCGTGCGCTGCTCCGAAGGGTTGGGCGTCTTAGCGGCCTTCTCCCGGTGGACATCGGAGGAGCCGATGTCCGGCTTATGGGAGGCGCCCGCACCAGTAGGCCGCAAGCCTGCGGCGGTAGTGAGGGCTGAAGCCTCCTTTTGCCGGAGGCACCAGCGGGCTCGGGAATCGAACCCGGCCAGGCGGGCGGCGCCTCCTCAAAGCCAGAGGCTGCCGTCGAGCGATCCCCGGAGGGCGTTACCTGGCCGCGGATCCGGCCGGAGTCGCGGAGGAGGAGGCCTTCTCCCGGTGCCTTTCTTTGTCCCGCTTCTTGTGTCCTACAGGGGAGGTCGATGCCTGCCGAAGCTTCTTCAACTCCTTCTCCATTGCGGACATCTTCTTTTTGAGGAGATGGGCTTCTAGAGACTGCTGGCGTCGTCTCTGGGTGGCCGCGTTGAAATGAAGGCAGTGCGGACACTTGTCGACCGCGTGGTCGGGACGTAAACAGAAAAGGCAGAGGGAGTGACTGTCTTTGTGAGGCAGTTGGGCGCCGCACGAGTCGCACTTATTTTTTGAAGGGGACGACATATACCGACGTTCACCTGAAGAAGAAAATATAAAATACTAATACTTTTCGGAAAAACCGACAAAGCAACAGGACTGGACTTTATGAACTTCACCTCGAGGCGCTGCACGAGCTGACAGCGGGAAAGAACTGGAAGGCGGGCATCTGGGACCACCCCTTTATACCGACGTCGTCTGACGCCGGTCACCTGACGTGGGGGCGGTCCCCGCCAGGGACTGCTAGCTAGAAATTTTTCCGTGGGGTCCTGCTGCCTGCTGACGTCAGTCCTATATGTAATTACCTATTGCAAGAGCCCTCTCGAAGTAAGATCTGCTATGATGGTGCACAGCACTCCTGCCCTGTACAGCTTAAACTGCCATGATGGTGCAAAGCACTCCTGCCCTGTGCAGCTTAAACTGCTATGATGGTGCACAGCATTCCTGTCCTATGCAGCTTAAACTGCTTCGATGGCGAACAGCACTCCTGCCCTGTGCAGCCTAGACCGCTCCGATGATGCACAGCAGTCCTGCCCTGTACAGCCTAAACTGCTATGATGGTGCACAGCACTCCTGCCCTGTACAGCCTAAACTGCTACGATGGTGCACAACACTCCTGCCCTGTACAGCCTAAACTGCGATGATGGTACAGAGCACCCCTGCTCTGTGCAGCCCTAAACTGCTCCGATGGTGCATAGCTCTCCTGCCCTGTACAGCCTAAATTGCTCAGATTATTTCAATATAATAACTTATGTGCAGAAGCTACAATATTCTCCCCACCCACTTAGTCAGCACCAGGCTCTCCATAAAGCACATCCCTGCCCTCCGGCCACCTGCCCATTTTACCTACTGCTGCAAGCTGGCAGCGGGTCTCCATCTGCGGGAGATCAATCTAAGAAAGTACTTCTGGTCTCATAACTCACCAGTACACTGTCAAGTTGCCACTGGTACTCCAATGGAGGTTGTTTCCTCTGAAATTTCACAGCTCACCCTCATTCAACCCCCCTGCTCTTCAACCCAAACAGAACCAACTTTTGGTAATATTCGCTAGAGGCGTGTAATATGGTTTGAAATTCATTTTCTGAGCAGGCGAGTTTCACAGCACACATTTAAGCTACATGTACAATCTGAAGTTTATTCCCATCTTCAGCATGCATTCCCCATTTCGACCTCTTGTAGCTCTTTACCCGTTATGAAAACTTGAGTAGATTGCATCATACTTGCTTGCTAGCATCAGGGATTTGGAGCTCCCATCCCACTGTAGTCTGTCTTATGAAACAAATCATGGAGACAAGGTCTCAATTTGTGATAAAACGATGGGGGGAGGGGCTACTGAAGACAAGTGCCATAACAAAGCAGTCTGACTTGTTAAATGGATCACAGAGGTGAAGGCTTGATTTGTGGAAAAAACAACGGGGGAAATGCTGAAGACAAGTGCTAAATCAACTATAGGGAAAAAAAGAAGCGGCTCTCAAACACTGCAGTGCCCTCTACTGGCATGTATACTAGTAGAGGGACTACTTTACAAAAAAAACTAATTTGAAAGTGATTTTGACTTTTAAAAAAAATTATTTTATTTAAAGAGCTGCTGACGCCTTAAAAAAAACTTTGAAAAAACATAATAATTAGGTACAATTCAGCTTCCATTCCATATATATTCTAAAGATTCCTCCTCCCCAGTATTTATTACTAAGGACATTTGAATGAATACCTGATTTTTATCCCTCAGGGTTCATCTGCCTCTATAGCGGATTCCCTACTGCAAGTCATAATCCTCTGTTGTGACATCACAGTCTGTTTCCACGGGAGCACCTGTGATGTCACAAAGCATGCATTATGACCTCAGGGAGGGAGCAACAGGAATAGATGAACTTTTCAGGAGCAAAGATCCTATTTTCATGCACATTACCTCAGTAAAAAATAATGGGGAGGAGGAGGAGGAATACAGAACTAATGTGAAATACAAGCTGAACTGCATCTAAATATTGCATTTTGGTAAAGTTCTCTTGAAGGCATCAGCAGCTCTTTAAATAATATGTTTTTACATATAACCCATTTTCTAAGCACAATAATACCCTCCAGGGTTGGCGGTATTGGACTATACTGGACTTTCTAGGCGCTATAAGGCCCTCTCTTCGGCATCAGGCCTTATTATGCCCCTGGGCAGTCGGTATAGCCCAATACCACCCAACCAGTCCTGTAATATTGTTTACTTGTCCAATGTGGGGGAAATAGCTGTGTTATGTTAAAGTACCCCCCAATAATTTGAGAAACAGCCATGTTAAAGTTGCCCCCAAAAAAATAATTATTATACTATGGGCATCTATAACAGTGTCTAAGATTACTTATTTGAGGAAAAGATTTCAACGTTGCTCCTCATTTGGAGCGTACAGATTTAGGAGAATACAACTTTGTCCTCCGTAGTCACCTTTTAATCGCACAAATATCCCCTCTGGGTATGCCTGTACTTGAGTTACTTGGATACGGGAAATTGCGATCCTTCTTCTATGGGGATGTGCCTCAAAGTGAGAAACATAAACCTCTCCCATCCAGGCCCTCTTCAATTTCATTTGCTCCACCTCTAAGAGATGAGTCACCTGTGGAAATGCTATTCTAGCACTTCTCTGCAATCCCTGCAGGATTTTCGCTCTCTTCACCAGGTTGTTGAGATCTTTCTCGTTATAAAATGTTATTTTAAAGTGTGCCATCTGTTTTGTATGTTTTTTTTTTTCTTTTTTTTCAATTGTTTAACCATGTGAGACATACTAAGCTTAAAGCTTGTTTACAGGTGCAACCTGGGAGCACAGGGAAGTTGAGTGACTTGCTCAGGGTCACACAGTATGCAAGTGGGTGCTGTGGGATTCAAACCCAGGTCTCCAGGTTTGCAGCTCAGAGCCTTAAACCACTGCGCTATACTGCCTCCCCAATGTTTACTACAATTGCTTTTACCTGATGAACCATTCAAGTACCTGCCTGTGTACTAAGATAATCTAACCGGTATATGCAACAAGCATACTGTAACCAGCAACAAAACTTTGAAGTTGAATAAACATAGAAATGCACTGGTTGAACAAAGCACACACTTTAAAATTTTCCACCCTAATGCACCCCCCAGTTCACAAATTGGTGAGGTGGGAGGATATCCGCAAGGGAACACCTATATCTGGCACCGATTCTGAGCAAACCTACAACCAGAGGGTGGCGTCACAATTAGTGACTCACTCTTTAGCTAGTCTCAGTAAGATCTTATTAAGCCAAGACTGAGCAGCCTGAATTCAGTAGTTACTGGTGTTCAGTTTAAGAAAAAAGTACAGTTATGTAAGAACTTACCGGAACAGTAGATCTTGGAGAGGAGCTTTTGCAGCAGGTGACACCAGTAGGACTGAAGCCGGCAAGCATCAGGACCCCATGGAAAACTTCTAGCTAGTGGTATACAGTGGGGGACCGTACCAGTCAGCCCGCCCCCAACGTCACATATACAATAAAGGGGGAGGTCCTCAAGCGTCACCTCAGTTCTCCCGCCAGAGACTCTGGCACAGATGAAAAGCTGGATCGAGAGCTGAGGATGCGCCTCTCAAGGAGGAGGTCAGAAGGTCAAGCTACGAATGCAGAAGGAATCCCCAAGGGGGAAGACTGGTGGGAAGCAGCACCTGCTGCAAGAGCTCATCTCGAAGATCTACAGTTACAGTAAGTTCTTATGTAACTGTATTATCTAACTCCGAGAGTGAGCTCTTGCTGCAGGTGACACCGACAGGACTGAGTCCCAAGCAGTACAGAGACCGGGGAAGGGGGGCTAAAGAAACAAAACAATTGGTCCGATTGTCTGGAGCCCAGAGTTCAAGTCAAATAATAACGTAGAGCCTGGTGGACATCCACAGTATGAAGGAGGGCCTCCCCACGGTTTGAGTGCTCTGGATAATAAACGGGTAGGTGAATGTCCTGATTAAGGGTAAATTCGGACACCACCTTTGGCAAGAACATAGGATTGGTCTGCAAGGGCACCCGGTCCTTGTGGAGAACCAAGTAAGGCTCTTTACATGTCAGAGCCTGAAGCTCAGATGTCTTCCGAGCCGAGGTAACTGCAACCAAAAATAACACTTTCCAAGACAGAAAGCATAGCTCGCAATCTGTGGCTGGCTCAAAGGGAGACAAAGTAAGCTTCTCTAAACAAAAAGAAGATCCCATGGGGGGGACAGGATCCCTAATGGGAGGCTTCAGGTGTAATAGGCCATGCAGGAAAGTGCGTGACAAGTCCGGTTGTGCCAGGGTTTTTCCCTGTATAGATACGTGACAGGCTGACACCGCAGATAAGTGCACCTTTACGGAAGAATAGCTCAGGCCAGAGTCTGACAGTGAAAGGAGGTACTCAAGGATTGAGTGCACCAGACAGGCAAATGGATCTAAGTAGCGGGGGGTAGTCCAGAGGCAGAATCGCTTCCACTTCATGGAGTAGACGGCCCTAGTAGAGGGTTTCCTAGCGGCCACCAAAACGTCAGCCACGCTTGCCGAGACTTCAAAGCAGGAAATGGCTAGGTCCATAGGAGCCAAGCATGCAGATGCAATGATCTCAGATCTGGAAGGACTAAGGTCCCGTTGTCATGCAAGAGCAAGTGTGAGCTCAAGAACAGGGGCAGAGGCGGTTCTGTTGCCAGCTGTTGAAGCAGAGGGAACCATATCTGCCGAGGCCAGAACAGAGCCACTAGGATCATCTCAGCTCCTTCTGACTGCAGTTTGAGAAGCACCATTTGGATCAACAGAAAGGGGAGGGGGAAGGCATAGAGGAACTCCCCTGTCCAGCAGAGGGACAACGCGTCTTGCCAGAAAACACCAGGCTAGAGATCTAGCGAGCAGAAACTGGGCAGTCTTGCGTTGTGTGGGGACGCAAAGAGGTCCAATTCTGGTCGGCCCCACCTGTCAGAAAGGTCATCTACGATGGACTGCTTGAGTGTCCACTCATGTGCTCTGGTCCTTGACTGGCTAAGGTGTTTTGTACACCTGAGACACGGACCTCCAAGATATCCAGGTGATGATCTACAGCCCAGTTCCATACCCTCATGGCCTCGCAACAAAGTTGATACAAGTGGGTTCCTCCCTGTTTGTTGATGTAGACCACCACCAACATGTTGTCCATCTGGATAAGGAGGTGTCCCAGTAGCAGATTGGTCTGCAGGGCATGCAGAGTGCAGAGGATGGCCCTCATTCTCAACACTTTGATATGTAGGGACTCCTCTAGTGTAGACCACATCTCCCCCCCCCGAGTCCTGTGGTCATCCAGATGGGCTCCCCAGCCCATGCTGGAGGCATCTGTGATCAGGATCTGTGCAGGAGACATCCTCTGGAAGGGCAATCTCGCCGAGAGGTGAGATGGTGTTAGCCACTATTGGAGGGTCTGACTGAGACAGGCTGATCCAGGTCGTCCCAGCGCTGGTTCCATTGGACCCTCAGGATCCACTGAATGGTCCTCATGTGCAGCCTGGCCAAGGGCACAGTAGCAATGGCTGCTGCCAAGTGGCCTAGGAGTCTGAGTATCATCCTGGCAGGTACCTGTCTGGCAGACAAGATGTGTCAGGCGAGACACCGAAGGCAGTCTTCTCTGTCTTCCAGAAGAAAGGCCCTTCCTTGGATGGTGTCCAGAAGGGCTCCTATGAACTGAAGTCTCTGGCATGGCCAGGGGGATTACTTTGGCAGGTTAAGTGTTATCCCTAACTCTCTGAAGAGAGAAAAGGTGTCTTCCACAGTGTGGAGTAGATCTTCCCTGGACGGGGCCATGAGAAGTCAGTCGTCCACACAGGAGAAGACACAGTGGCCCATCCTTCAGAGGGCTGCTGCCACAACTGCCAGGTACTTGGTAAAGACCCAGGGCGCTAATGACAGACCAAAGGGCAGAGCCCTGAACTGGTTGTGCTGTCCCCGGAATTTGAACCTCAGGAATCTTCTGTTGGGCTTGGCTATGAGAATGTGTAGGTACACATCCTGCATGTCCAGGGATGACAGCCAGTCTCCCGGATGGAGCATGGGCATTAGGCACTGAAGGGTAACCATCTGGAAGTGCCTGTACTCTATGAACCTGTTGAGGTCACTTGAGGTCTAGGATGGGCCGTAAGTCCCCCAATTTTTTGGGTACCAAGAAAAAGTAGGAATAATATCCTCCCCCCTTCTGAGAGGCCAGCACAGGCTCTATTGCACGTTTTTCCAGAACAGACCTGGATCTCGTCATGGATAAGAGTTGCGTGAGATGGGGAATAGTGAGAGTGTAGTGGAGGCCTGTCCAGTGGTATTGCCATGAACTCTATGGAGTGCCCCCTTTGGATCATTTGCAGAACCCACTGGTCGGAGGTAATCTTCCTCCAGCCCTCTAGATAGAGGGAAAAATGACCACCGACAACCTCTCCTGCCAGGTCCACAGGAAGAGGAAGGTTTGGCAAGAAGTCAGGTGTTAGTACAGGTGGGCAGGGTGGCCTGGGAGGGTTTGGCAGCCCTAGAGCTGGAGCCTCCCGAGTTTCGAGAGGAACCCTTATGGTTGTAACCTCCTCTCTGCTGCTGTTGTGGTTGGTTTCTGGGCTGTTGGCCTGATTTGCCTCGAAAACACTGCCTACGAAAAGGCTTTTGTTTAGGCTTATACATGGTTTGAACCGATCGAACAGCTTTGCCGGAGTCCTGTATCCACATAATGACCTTTTGGACTGTTCGCCGAAAAGGATCAAGCCCTTAAATGGGGCATCTAAGCTGCCGGCCTGGACATCCTGGCCAAAGTCAGAGACTCTAAGTCAGAAGTGTCGCCTGAGACACACCCCAGTGGTGGCCATCCTGACTGCTGTGTCTGCTGAGTCATAGCCGATCTGAGGACGTGGGTGCCTATGTCCGAGCCTGTTTTCATTAGCTTTTCCAGCTCTGACATCTAGGGGCAGTCTGGAATGTCATGAATCATGACCATCCCTTGTTCCCACAGGGCATTCTGGAACTGCACCATGTGCATGAGGAAACTGAGCGATCTAATGGTGCAGGTGGCCGAGTAATAGACCTTCCTGCCCCTACTCTCCAGCTGCTTGGACTCCCTGTCAGGTGGTTGTGTACTCAGGTGACGTGGTCCCTGGGACCTGTCGTGGGCAGCTATGATGACCACTGAATCAGCTGTCTGTTGTTCACCCAGAAAGAGCTCCACCCTGTGTGCCTTGAAGAGACTTTTTGGGAATCACAGAGGATGTGGAAGGGTGCTTCCATGCCACCTTTATCACATCTTGGAAAGTATTCACCAGTGGTGGCACAACAACTGGTTTGGGGTCCTTCTGGTGTAAGTATCTGGCCAGACACTGCCTCTCTGGGTCAAGGACTTCTGTGTCCCAGCCCATATTTGCTTATATCTGCTGCTTAACCTCCATAAAGGAGGGGTCATCTGGTGGGGACCTAGGAGTGTACCTTGGATCAGCTTAAGAGAGTCCCCTACCGAGGAGGATTCCGATGAGGAGGAATGGTCCGACTCTTCAGAGGAAGAGGACAGAGATCTCGTACGCTGGCACCGGCATTTCTACCATTCGGTAGAGCAGGAAGAGCTCCAGCTCCTTGTCTGGGGTCGGCTCTTATGGCCACCTGGCCCCTGTCCTCATGGGGAGGGGTGGGTTCCCTCGGGAGTGGAGAATGATCCTTAGGGATAGGCTCCTCAACATGGGTGGGCTTTGGTGAAAGGAGATCCCCCTTGATCTATTCCACCAAGAGGAAAAGAGGTCGATCTCTGACAGCTGGAACCTTGATTCCTTGACCATCGTCAGCCAGTTCAACGGGCCTGGCATCTGATCCAGGGGCGGCGTCGGTGCCTTGGATGGTAGCCCTGGGTCAGCAGCCGTAATGTGGGTTAAGGCTGACGACGGGGTAACTGATGGTGGTCTATGCTCCATGTGTTCATTGGCCAATTTGTGGGGCGCGAGGCAGACGACGCTGGAGTTGAGGTGGAAGGCGCAGAGGCTGGTGTCGGTGTGGGTCCTCTGATGATGACTGCTTATCTGACATTCACTTCTCCAGCGTCAGCTTGTCCGACATTTGGCCTTTTGGGGGCTGAGAAGTAGACCTCCTGGAAGAGTGATCTGAGGCCCCACGTCTGTTCAGGGAGTCGGTGCCAGTGGGAGTGGCTGACCTGGATGACGCTTTCGCCAGTCTGGCAGTAGAGGATCTGTTGCCCGGGGATGAGTGAGTGTTGCCTCCCGATTGCCGGCCTGTAGTCTCAGAAGGTGGCCGAACTTTCAGTGGTTGCAAGGCCAGAACAGAGGCCCTGGACCCCAAATCCTTGCTTCCCAATGCCCATACCAGGGCAGGTGGTCTCACTACTGCGAGCTGGGTAGGAGTGTGTGCTGCCTGGGATGCCAAGTTCGAACTCCCCCGTGAGGCTGATCGGGAGTCAGAGGACCTGGAATTCGAAGAGGATCTGTCTTTTTCCCTCTCTCCTTTTTCCTTTGTGGTGGTGCTTCCCCGATGACTTTTTGTGAGAGGGGCCCTCCTGTGAAGCAGAATCCTTCTGCATGGCAGCAAACTGTTCTTGTAGCAAGAAGGTCTGGAGGGCTTTCAGGTGACGAATTCTCGTCCTGCTATTAAACTTCTGTTAGTGTTGGCAGGCCTTGGTGTCATTGTCTGAGCCTAGGCACACAAGACAGGCCAAGTGTCCGTCCTTAGACGGTATCTGTTTGCCTCTAGCACACTTCGACTGGTACCAGTCAATGGATGACTTCAGGGAAGATGACATACAGATGGAATATGGAAGAAACTAACTGTTTTGGCAAAAGGATGAAGCATTAAAAACAGGGTCAACATGGTGATCGATCTCAGCTGAAGGCGTCCATAGAGCCGATGCGCGCGGGTCAACGACAGGAAAAGAACTGAGGCGACGCTGGGGGACCACCCCTTTATTGTGTATGTGATGTCAGGGACAGGCCGATGTCGGGGGCGGTCCCCCGCTGTATACTGCTAGCTAGAAGTTTTCTGTGTGGTCCTGGCGCCTGCCAGCTTCAGTCCTACTGGTGTTACCTGCTGCAAGAGCTCCGTCTCGAAGTAAGATCAAAAGTTCCCTGCTTCGGCTCACTTTCACCTGTTTTAAGCCATTAATGAAAAGGAGGTGGCCAACCCCAGGCCCTGCTTAGAGTGGGAAGCCCACAAGCAGAACACATCGTAAGGAAGGGATGTCTTGCTCCTCTTGTTTGTTACATCACGTCACATTCCCATCATGAAACAGAGTGAGCCCTTATCTACTTCAAAAGCCATGGGAGAGATAGGAGCACCAAGCCCACATCTCATACAACAGAGTGTCCGACCCAGTCTCAGATCAATTGAGTACGTCAGCCCACATCTGGGGTGTTCCTAGGCCATCTAAGCTGCTAGGATGCCACAAATCAGTAATCGACATGTTTAGTTTGTAATCTTTGTTCACCTTTGTGATATGTCACCCCCATCCTCCGACGTGAAACCTTTGTAAACGAGCAGTCTCTGCTCAAAGGTACGTGTAATCCTAGAGTTTAATAAATAAAAAATAAAAAAAATTCTCTTGACTTGTGGGGCTGAGGAATGGCCCACCCATCGACCCACATGTTTATCCTGGAATTCTTAACTAAGCCAGAGGAGCAATTGCAACTAAGTGGACCTTCTGCCATGACTATAGTGCAATAGTCACTGTGGCATAGCCATTTAGGCCCTTAGGACTGTAGAAACGTTTTGGTGCATTGACTTTTTTTTGTTTATTTTGCTGCCTCTCTGGGCGAACACTGTGACAAGTCGCCATTGGGGTATAGTAACCAAATGGCTAGCCATGTATGCTCTGGGTAGAGTGCCCCCACAATGCCACTCATATCACAGTGATCACAAGAGATGGTGCCGAGTCTCCCCACCCCACCAACAATACTGGGCTCGCTCTTCTGCCTGCTCCAGTTGCAGGTAACCTACCTTCTTTATACACAGTTGTTGCTGGGTGAGCTAGAAGTCTCCAAATCTGTTGATAAGTCACTGAAACAGTAATAAAAAAATGTTCATCATCCTTCCTGCCTTTTTTTGCAAGGATGTTCCAATAATGAGTACTCTCACTGCAGCTCTGTCAGGGTCAGCTCTCAAGTAACAGTCACTGAAGTGGAGGGTGTGGTTTGGGGCTGCAGTCCTGTAGAGGGTGCATGGAGGAGCTGGGAGCAGGTTTCTTGGAAAATGACTGTAGTTAGTCCCAAAAGGTGTGCAGTGCCGTTGGTGGGCAACTTACGTGTCTGCCGACGTTGTTGCCAGGATCATTCAGGACCCAAGGCAGCATGGGTTCACAGTGGGAAGGTCATGTCAGACGAATATAATAGATTTCTTTGACTGGGTGACCAAATAGTAGACCAGGGAGGGGCTGTGGACATGGCCTACCTAGACTTTAGCAAGGCATTTGACACAGTCCCACACAAAAGATTAATAGTCAAATTAACCAGCCTGGGAGTGGGTCCCAGGGTGGTAGCCTGGGTAAAACATTGGCTGGACAACAGGGCACAGAAGGTAATTGTAAATGGAGTCCACTCTGAAGAAAGAGGGTTACTAGTGGGGTACCGCAGGGTTCAGTATTGGGTCCAGTCCTTTTAATGTCTTCATCAGTGACATTGCAGAGGGACTGGAAGGAAAGTATGCCTCTTTGCAGATGACACAAAGATCTGCAACAGGGTTGATACAAGGAGGCGTGGAAAGGATGAAAAGGGACTTGGCAAGGTTGGAGGAATGGTCAGAAGTATGGCAGCTAGGATTCAATGCAAAGAAGTGCAAAATAATGCACCTGGGAAACAAGAACCCAGGGGAAGAATACACAATGGGGGAGGAAGGTAGTAACAACAACAAAAAAGAAAAGGGACCTGGGAGTAATCATAACAGATGACTTTAAGGTTAGCAAGCAATGTGAGAAGGCAGTAGGGAGGGCTGGGGGTATACTGGGATGCATAGGGAGAGGCATCAGCAGCAGAAAACAGGAAGTTGTTATCCCTCTGTACAGACAGTTGGTGAGACCCCATCTGGAGTACTGCGTCCAGTTCTGGAGACCCCATCTCCGCAAGGACACAGACATGATAGAGGCAGTCCAGAGGAGGGCAACTAAAATGGTGCAGGGTCTGCAAGAGAAGCCGTATGAGGAGAGACTAAAGGAGCTTAATATGTATACCCTTGAGGAAAGGCGGGAGAGGGGCGATATGATAGAAACTTTTAAGTACCTCAGTGGAATCAACAAAGTCCAAGAGGGTAGCATCTTTCAGAAAAAGAGACGTGCAAGAACAAGGGGACACAATTTAAAGATAGAGGCGGTTCAGGGGCAATGTGAGGAAGTATTATTTCACAGAGAGGGTAGTGGATGCATGGAACAGCCTTCCTGAGGAGTTGTGGGGTCTAAAACTGTGGGAGAATTCAAGAATGCATGGGACAGACATAAGGCAATTCTTGTGGGGGGGGGGGTAGGAAGAAATAGGCTGTTGGTTAACTAGGATCTGCGGCCTATCCTGAAGGTAGGGAAATGGGCAGACTAGATGGGCCAAGCGGTCCTTATCTGCCATCAAAGTCTATGTTTCTATGTTTCTTGTAACTCATGTAGCTTAAACTGTTTTTGTAAATCCTCTAAGAGGATGTCGTGTGATACTAGTGTAACCCCCCTGCAAATGGGGGTTCCCAAAAGTCTTCCCGGAGCTTGCCTGAGTGCTCCCCACCTGAATGGTGTTTGGCGCTTAAGCTTTTACCTGTGAGTGCTTTTAGAGCCTCTGGTACTGTCTCTTTAAGAGCTGTCTGCCTGCAGGCTTTATCAGTTTGGGGGGGGGGCTGTGTATTTAATGCTCAAATCCCGCCTGGGCCACTGAGCAAATCGCTCCATTTCTGCAGTCACTATATGCGCAGAGGGAGCCCTTTCAAAAGATGTAACTGTTTGCCTGAAGCCAGTTAGAGTATTCAGTAGAATGTAGTTTGCCTAATCTGCCTTTCTTGCAGCTGGGACTCTATGTGTTTTGCCCCTCCATTTTGGATCTGAACTGTTGCATAGATCCAATCAGTACAGGAGGGCCTCTAAAATGGAGTTTGGTCAGACCAACCAGAATCAGGACTCTCTTGGGAGCCGGCTTACCATAGGAGATATAGCTAGTAATTCTGGGAAGTGAAGTTCTGGACCTTGGCGCCTATTTGCACCAACAGAAAGAGTTCTGAGTGATTGACAGCTGAGTACACCAATTGGACCAGGTGGTGCCAGAAGGGAATGCTCTGCCTTGTGCCTGGGCAGATCAGATCCGTTGGGATCGTGATGAGAGAAGAAGCTGCGAGCTTCTGCGCTGTACAGTTTCGCGTGGGAGGCCTAAATTCGGGCTGTGGCATTGCCAATTCAAGTCGGACTAAATCCGAGACTACGAAGAGGAAAAGAGGCTGACAGAGTGGAAACCAGGCTTACCCTGTAGAAGACTGGAGAAATTGCTGAATCACGTTCGGTCTGTCAGCAAGTGAAGCTGCGGTGTGATTTCCCGGGTTTAGCAGTAAGTGCGATCGGGACCTGGAAGCAGCTTCCTGGTACAGTAATTTCCTTTACATATAAATATGTGGAATGCTTGTGAGGAACAGTTAAATGGGTTCTCTTTTCCCCGTGTGGTGTGGACTGGAAACCAAGTGAACGTATGCGGACTGAATCCGTTCTGCTGGTCAAAACTGTGTGCCTGGCTGGTAGAATCTCATCTCCCTGCTGTGTGTGGGAGTCTGGCAATCCAGAACCCCCCCTGTGCCAGTTATCAGCATTGAGTCTGTGAGTGCAAATCAGGGTAGCTCCCTGCCATCTGTTTATCCAATTGCAAGTGTGTCATCTGATTATTGTGGTTTCCTTTTTTCATGGACTGAGCCATCCGGCTCCGGATTACAATTGGGTGTTGTGCATATTTTCTTCTACAGGGCCCTTTTCCATCTCCACCTGCCGGCCAACCCCGGGCAACAGACCTGGCTAGCCCCCCACTTGGGTACCCAGAGTGCGACTTTTAAGACCCTGTAATGTGCACAGTACTGTGATCTAATTCTACCAATTAACCTGATTGCCCCCTCCTTGTTACTGCCCCCTCTAATAAATCAGATTCATTGTTATTGAACTATATGCTGTCTGTGGTATCCATGCCTGTAGAGAAGGTATTGCATTGTGTTTGTGTATGTTGATTAACTTTGTTTTACAGGGGGTCCTCAGAGACAAACATCAGAATCAGTCTCGAGGGTAAGTGGTGTTTTATGATTAAATACAGTATACATGTGGGGTATTGGGACTGTAACTTCAGTGCATTGTTTGAGCCACTAGAAGGGGAAAAAAAGGGTGTCTCAGTGTCCCATAGAGCTGTGACCAAACTAGTCTAACCACTACAAACCCTGACCTCTGGGTGGAGGCACCCACCATAGAACCTAGGCCCCTCAACCTGTCAGTAGTTAGGCAGGCAGGGGTAGTAGCCCTTGGGATAGCATCACCTGGGGGTTACATCTTGGAGGCATCACTGGGATTAGCGTCCTCTAGTGGCAGAGTGAAGGAAGTACCCCATTATGTCTAACTTAAAGGAGAAAATGGAGGGGAGTACCACGCCCAAGTTAAAACTTGACCCCCTTAAGATGATGGTACACAAATTAATACGGTGGTGCGAAGCTGAGGAAATGGACTCCCAAAAGGCTGTTTTGTTGCTGGATGTCCCATTGGGGATTAAAAGCGCTGACACTGTCTCTATTGTAGAACATGTCACATGTATGGGCAAGGTGGAAGTAAAAGGGCGGTATGCTGACTTGGTCGAACAAACCCTGCAAGTGCTGCTTTCATGCAGTATTCTGATAGACCCTGACAGGGTGCCCCGTAATTTTGCCCAAAGGTGCCCAGAAGGGGTGGAGGGTTATTCACACACATAGTGGTTTGGCCCCACCGGGTGGGTCCCCTAAGACTAATAGCTTTAAGGAAAAACTGCTCAAATTGTTAGCCGTAGAAGGGAGAACCGCTCAGGAACTGGTAAAAGTATTAAGACATTTTGAGCGACCACACTCCCCTGCCGTCCCCAGGTACATCTCCTGGGTCCTCTAAGAGCTCCATACTAGCCCCACCCCCTATGGTTATTCCCCCATTCAACTGGAGATTGAGACTCTTCTCCGGTACTGTTCCAGTGCCTTCAGGGGAAGATGATTTGGAGACCTGGATGGACTATGCTATCCCTTTAGTACAAGAGTGGCAGTGCTCCGAGGGGGAAAAGAGAAAGCGGTTGATGGAAAGCTAGAGGGGTCCTGCACTGAAAGCCATTCGATTCCTATGGGCCACTAGTCCGGAGGCCACTGCAGCAGAATATCTTTCCGCATTAGAGGGGGTATTTGGCAGCACCAAAACCGGAGAGGATCTATTATGGAAGTTCAAGTCAGCCAGCAGTGGAGAAATGAGAAATTGTCTACTTTTGTTACCAGGATGGAAAGGGCTTCGCAAAAGGCTCACCAAAAAGGGGGAGTGTCTGCCCAAGTGCTAAACCAGGTCCGATTAGACCATATATTGAAATCAGCAAGGTTTTCAAGTGTAATACTGCTGAAACTCAAATTGCAAGACAGGAGGGCCGACCCTCCTGAGTACTGACACTTGATGAGAGAGATCCGTGAAACTGAAACTGATGAAGAGGGGTGGGAACCCTATGCTGGGACTGTGAACCCTTGTCAGACCCCTGAGAAGAGTGAGCCAGATAAGACTCAACAGTTGAGAGGGTTGATTAAGGGGTTAACTGAGACCTACTGGGAACCGGATCTGTATCAAGCTTCCCCTGAGCCTAAAAGTGGAGTGGGAGTGCATGTCGTTTCCCCTGAAACCTGGATTGAGAGCAATCTGAGAGCAGAAATCAGGGACTTAAGAGAGATGGCGAGGGAACTGCAATGGGCTGCTCTCACCCACCATAGAAGTGGAGACCCAGAGATCCAATGGGGTAAACCCCCAGTTTAAGAAGAGTCATGTAGGGCCCACAAGATGTCCAGACAGATAAGAGATCCCCCTCCCCCCAAGGACAACAGAGACACTAAGTTCTGCTACCGTTGTGGAGAGGATGGACACTTTCAGTCTGATTGTCGGCTGCCAGAGAACTTGAGGAAAGTTACAAGCAGGTTAGTGGCCTGGCATCGCAAAACCTGTGCCCGGTCACCAAGGGAAGCCGCCCGGAAAAGTTCTGCCACCAGGGCCAATGCCCGAGCGACATCCCAAGTAATGCCCCCCCCCCCCCGAATGGTCCGAGGTGGTGGGTCCCTCCATTGAGACTACTGTGAAAGTGAATGGGGTATCCACCAGAGTTGTGCTAGACAGTGGCTCCCAAGTGACAATTATGTTCCAGGACTGGTATCAGAAGCATTTGCCTAATGTACCCCTGCAACCCCTGGACGGGCTACATGTGTGGGGCTTGAGTGAGAAGGCCTACTCCTACTCTGGCTATATCCGAATTTGGTTATCCTTTCCCACTTCTGTGGCTGGAGTGGCAGAGCAAGTGGGGACCCTAGCCTTAGTGTGTCCCCCTACTGGACTGTATGATGGGGTCCCATTGTTGACTGGAACTAATGCACATATGTTTGGGTGACTGGTGAAGTTGTGTTAAGAAAAACAAGGGTCTCAGACTGGTAGGGCCATAAGAATTCCGGCCTTGATTAAAAAAGCCTATGAGGCACAGAGAGATGTTGGCAGAATGGAACCAGAAGAACCGGTTGGGGTTGTATGGAAGAAGGATCCTGAATCTCTGCTTTTGGCACCAAATGCCCACTGTGTCCTGCAAGGAGAGGTCCACATAAAAAAAGATGTCAAGAACAAAATATTAATGCTGGATGCACCAGGAGATGGAAAACTGCCAGAGGGGCTGCTGGTCAAGCCAAGTATTCTGCCTGCTAGAGCCCATGCTTTTGCCAGAAGAGTGATGGTTCAAGTTCACAACATGTCTGACAGGGAGATTAGAGCAAACCGAGGTTGTACCCTGGCTACTGTGTACTGTGCGGATACTGCTGTGCTACCCAGTAACAAGAGTTTGGGAAAAAGTGATAGAGTAACGCCTCACTTGTTTGATTTCGGTGACTCCCCGTTGCCAGCAGAATGGAAAGTGAGGATCAGTGAGAAGCTTGCCCAAAGGGACAATGTGTTTTTTCTAAAAGAGTGGGATGTAGGCTGTGTACAGGGGTCCAAATACGATATCCGGCTGCAGGATGATAGGCCATTTCATGAGAGGTCTCGACGCCTGGCACCTGCTGACACAGACGATGTGAGACGACATTTGCAAGAGATGTTGGCTGCTGGTGTAATACAAGAATCCTGAAGCCCATATGCTTCTCCCGTTGTGGTAATAAAAAAAAAAAAAAATGGGACTGTGAGGATGCGCGTCGATTATCGCACCTTACATCGGCGGACTATCCCTGATCAGTATACAATGCCACGCATTCAAGATGTGTTAGACTGCCTGAATGTTAGCAAGTGGTTCTCCGTGCTGGATCTTCGAAGTGGGTACTACCAGATCCCGATGGCCCCAGAAGACCGTGAGAAGACAGCCTTTATCTGTCCGCTTGGCTTCTATGAATTCATAAGTATGCCTCAAGGGATTTCAGGCGCCCCAGCCACTTTTCAACGACTGATGGAGCATGCAGTGGGGGACATGAACCTTTTTTTTTTTTTTTATTTAGTAGTTTAACCAGGTATAGCACACTAAGCTGAAAGCTTTTTTACAGGAGCGACCTGGGAGCACAAAGAGGTTAAGTGACTTGCTCAGGGTCACATAGTATGCAAGTGGAAGCTGTGGGATTCAAACCCAGGTCTGGTCTGCTGGATGTCACCAAATTTGCAGCTCAGAGCCTTAGGCCACTGCGCTATACTGCCTCCAACTTTAAATTTTACTTGAACTTTTTTTAATGAACTTTAAATTAGAGTGCCTGGTATACCTGGATGATGTTATTGTGTTTGGCAGCTGACTGGAGAAACATGAGAGTAGATTGTTCAAGGTGTTGGACCGACTGAAAGACTTTGGCCTGAAACTGTCCATCGATAAATGTCAATTCTTCCAAACATCTGTAAAGTATGTGCGACACTCAGTCTCTACTAAGGGAATAGAGACAGACCCGAGTAAAGTTGAGGCCCTGACCACCTGGCCACAGCCCACAATCTAAAAGAACTGCAAAGATTCCTGGGCTTCTGTGGCTACTATCGCCGTTTCATCAAGGACTATTCAAGAGTGATCCATCCTTTACTTAATCTTACTCAAGGTTACCCTCCTACCCACAAAAAATACAAAAAAATCAGCGTCCCTTGAGACTGAAAGAGTGTATTTTTTGTCCAAGTGAAGTATTTGGGGCCCGCTGGACTCCTGATTGTGAGACTGCTATTCATGAGATCATATATCAACTTACCCACGCGCCAGTATTGGCCTATGCAGATCCAACAAAACCCTATGTCCTACATACTGATGCTAGCCTGCAAGGTTTTGGGGCTGTGTTGTACCAAGAGCATGAGAATGGACTGAGACCAGTGGCCTTTGCCAGTAGAAGCCTGACCCCATCCAAAAATAACTATCCTGTACATAATTTAGAGTTCCTAGCTTTGAAGTGGGCTACTATTGACCAATTCCACGAGTACTTGTATGGGGCTAAGATACTAGTAAAAACTGACAATAATCCTTTGACCTGTGTGCAGACTTCAGCTAAGTTGGATGCCACTGGCCATAGGTGGCTTTCTGCATTATCTACATACGACTATGCTGTTGAATACAGAGCAGGCCTGAACCACATAGATGCTGATGCTCTCTTTCGGAGGCCTGTTCCCTGGAATAACTGGATCAGACTGTCAGAACCTGATATTCGAGCACTCTGCCAGAAGTTTGACAGGGAGGAACAAATGTCCACGGACGCAGTGGACTGTATGGTGAATTGTTTGGGACCCTCTCAAAATTGCATTCCAGCTGCTTATTGCCACTTCTCTGCCTTGGACACTGGGGCTTTGCCTCAATTCAATAATGACAGTATTCAGCGGGCTCAATCCCGAGATCCCATGATCAAAACAGCTCTAGAAGCCTTCCAAGCAGGGAAAGATGTGTCAAGATTACGTTCCCCGGATTTGAGGACTGCATTGTTATATAAAGAAGGCCCTAGGTTGAAACTGATTAATGGACTGTTATATAGAGAGGGACGGTAAATAGAGGGGGCAAATGGACAAGCAACAGTTAGTTTTGCCTACTGCCTTTCGAGACTTTGTGCTGAGGTCCCTACACAACCACATGGGACACCTTGGCATGGACAGAACGCTTGATTTGGTGAGATCCAGATTTTATTGGCCTAAAATGGGGGCTGGCATTGAACAACACATTAAAACTTGTAGTCGATGCTTACAGAGAAAAGCTTTGCCACAAAGGGCTGACCCTCTGGTTAATATCACCACCAGTGCCCCCATGGAATTGGTCTGTATTGACTTTCTGAGTTTGGAGCCAGATCAAAGAAATATCAGTAATGTGCTGGTGGTCACTGACCATTTAACATAGAAACATAGAAGTTGACGGCAGATAAGGACCTCAAGGCCCATCCAGTCTGCCCATTTCTTTTTCTACCTTATAAATGTGCCATTGGCCTTTGCTCTGTCAGTGGCCTATCTATTCATAGTCATTTGTATTGCTCCCTTATGCCTATCCCATGCCTGTTTGAAGCCCTGCACTGTATTCATAGCCACCACTTCCTTGTGGTAAGCCATTCCATGCATCCACCACCCTTTCTGTGAAAAAGAATTTCCTCACATTCCCCCTTAATCGGCCCCCCTCTAATCTCATGCTGTGTCCTCTTGTCCTGCTATTTTTCTTATATTTAAACATGTTAGACTCTTTCACCTTGTTAATGCCCTTAAGGTGTTTGAATGCCTCGATCATATCACCTCTCTCCCTCCTTTGCTCAAGGGTATACATATTGAGCTCTGTTAATCTGTCCTCATATGTCTTCTGATGCAGTCCCTGCACCATTTGGTTGCCCTTCTCTGGACTGCCTCAATTTGGTTAATGTCCTTGTGAAGGTGTGGCCTCCAATACTGCACACAGTACTCCAGATGGGGCCTAACCAGTGTCTTGTAAGAGGATTATTACCTCCCTCTTCGACTTGTGATACCCCTACTAATACACCTAACACCCCCTAGCCTTACCTACTGCTTTAGAGGTCTGCTTGGATGATTTCAGGTCATCAGTGATGATGATGCCCAAGTCTCTTTCTTCCTTTGTGACTGCTAGCAACTCCCCTCCCAGCCTATAGGTGGCTTCAGGGTTTCTCTTCCCTATGTGCATGATTTTGCACTTCTTTGCATTAAATCCCAGTTGCCACTCTTCTGACCATTTTGCTAGTTTATCCAGATCTCTTCTCATTCTGCCCACCCCATCTGGATCATCTACTCTGTTGCAGATCTTGGTGTCATCTGCAAACAGACAAGCCTTACCCTCTGGTCCACCTGCAAGGTCACTAATGAAGATGCTGAAGAGGACTGGCCCCAGGACTGATCCCTGAGGTACCCCACTTGTGACTTGCATCTCTTCTGACTGTATACCATTTACCACCACTCTCTGTTTTCTGCCCGTCAACCAGTTTGCCACGCAGTTGACCAACTTCTGACCCACCCCGAGCCTACCCAGCTTATTTATCAATCTTCAATCAATTTCACCTGATATGCTCAAGCTTTCCCCACCAAGGACCAGAAGGCCTCCACTGTGGCCAAAGTGCTTATCGAAAAAATTTTTGTTCACTATGGGGCACCACAAAGAATCCAGTCTGATCAAGGAAGGGACTTTGAGAGTCGTCTGATTAAAGAGATACGTTCTCTGTGGGGAGTGCGAAAGTCCAGAACCACCCCTTACCAACCCCAGGGGGACCCACAGCCTGAACGGTTCAATTGCACTTTGCTAGATATGCTAGACACCCTTCACCCAAAGGACAAGCCCAGATGGAGCCAACAAATTAGCACCCTGGTACATGCCTACAACTGCACCAAAAGTGATGCCACTGGGTTCTCCCCCTATCGCCTGATGTTTGGAAGAGAAGCCCGACTGCCGATAGATATGTGTTTTGGAGTTTCTCCTGATGAGGTTCAAGCAGCTACTCATTTACAGTATGTGCAAAAGTTAAAGGCCCAGCTAAATCATGCGTATCAACTGGCTCAAACCACGGCTGCAAAAAGAAATCTGGCCAACAAAGAAAGGTATGACAAAAAGGTGAAAGCACTGGAACTCCACGAGGGGGATCGGGTGTTGCTAAGGAATCTGGGACTGCATGGTAAACACAAGATTGCTGATAGGTGGCACCATCTTCCCCACATTGTGGTAGGCAAACTAAATGATCTGCCTGTGTACAAAGTAAGGCCGGAAAATAACTTAAAAGATGTGAAAACCATGCATAGAAGGCATTAACTACCCATTGGACAGATCCTGATTGAGTCTGAACGTCCAGAAAATGCCCCCTCTGGACCAGTGACTAGAGCTGCTGCTAAGAAAAAATCAAGAAAGCCTGCACTCACAGAAGCGGAGTTAAAATGCCCCCCCCCCCCACAAGTCCCAGTTGAATATGACTGTCAGTCCATGTCAGAGGAAAGTGAGTGTGGCCTTGAATACTACCCTTCTTATGAACTGAGTCAACTGTTTCGGGGCAATCCCCTAGTCAATCCTGGAGATGAAACTGGGCCTTCTGGACTGTCTAAGCCCCCAGCTTTGTCCCTGGAACCAATGCTCCCAGAAAGTGAAGTGCAAAGCACCAAGTCAGATGATATGGAATCATTGTGTATGGTTGAACTGTTTGAGTTTTCAGAGGAGGAAAATGATGGACTGGGACAAACTGGTGATATACCAGAACAAGAAGAGTGTGTTGAGTGCCCTGATAGTTCACTGCCAGTGTCAGAAGATTCCCCACGTGAACCAAGTGTTGTGGACTCAGACAGTGCAAATCCTGGATCTGAAAGTGCCCCAAGTTCTAGCCCCTCTACCCCAATGGAGACTCCCCTGGCGACGAGTAAAGATGGTGCTGAAAGTGAGTCTAACAGTGCAGAGACTGTAACAGTTCCCCCTAGAAGGACTGCTCGAGAGGCGAGGCCTGTGGTACGTCTAAGTTATGAGTCCCTGGGCAGACCTATGGACCTGCCCCTTAATGTGGTCTATAAGGGAGTGTATGTGACCCCGAGCTCGTTGCCCAAACTAAGCCTGGGAAATAATTCCAGATTACTTGTATTGCCATCTGAGTATGGTGCCCCTGCCCCATCCAGCCCCAAGGTAGCTGATAGGGAAGGGACCCCTCTCCAGGTTTCAAGTACAGGAGGTAATAACCTGAGTTAGGGTACAATGGTGTATAATACTGTGTAAAAAGTGATGTACTGAAAAGTTCAGAAATGTGTTTCTGGTAAGGTGATATGTTGACTGATGATTACATGTATAAGCCTAATGTGATACTGATGTAAATGTAAATAGTTATATTGAAACTTATGGGGGTACTTACTTGACGCGGACGCCAAGTTTTTCCAGGCCCAGAAGGGTGTAACCCCCCCTGCAAATGGGGGCTCCCAAAAGTCTTCCTGGAGCTTGCCTGAGTGCTCCCCACCTGAATGGTATTAGGCGCTTAAGCGTTTATCTGTGAGTGCTTTTAGAGCCTCTGGTACTGTCTCTTTAAGAGCTGTCTGCCTGCAGACTATCAGTTTGTTTGGGGGGGGGGGAACTGTGTATTTAATGCTCGAATCCCACCTGGGCCACTGAGCAAATCGCTCCATTTCTGCAGTCACTATATGCGCAGAGGGAGCCCTTTCAAAAGATGTAACTGTTTGCCTGAAGCCAGTTAGAGTATTCAGTACAATGTAATTTGTCTAATCTGCCTTTCTTGCAGCTGGGACTCTGTGTGTTTTGCCCCTCCATTTTGGATCTGAACTGTTGCATAGATCCAATCAGTACAGGAGGGCCTCTAAAATGGAGTTTGGTCAGACCAACCAGAATCAGGACTCTCTTGGGAGCCAGCTTACCATAGGAGATATAGCTAGTAATTCTGGGAAGTGAAGTTCTGGACCCTGGCGCCTATTTGCACCAACAGGAAGAGTTCTGAGTGACTTACAGCTGAGTCCACCAATTGGACCGGGTGGCGCCAGAAGGGAATGCTCTGCCTTGTGTCTGGGCAGATCAGATCCGTTGGGACCATGATGAGAGAAGGAGCAGCGAGCTTCTGCGCTGTACAGTTTCACGTAGGAAGCACATGGGAGGCCTAAATTCGGGCTGTGGCGTTGCCAATTCAAGTCGGACTGAATCCGAGACTATGGAGAGGAAAAGAGGCTGAAAGAGTGGAAACCAGGCTTACCCTGTAGAAGACTGGAGAAACTGCTGAATCACGCTCGGTCTGTCAGCAAGTGAAGCTGCGGTGTGATTTCCCGGGTTTAGCAGTAAGTGCGATCGGGACCTGGAAGCAGCTGCCTGGAATAGTAATTTCCTTTAGATATAAATGTGTGGAATGCTTGTGAGGAACAGTTAAACGGGTTCTCTTGTCCCCGTGCGGTGTGGACTGGAAGCCAAGTGAACGTATGCGGACTGAATCCGTTCTGCTGGTCAAAACTGTGTGCCTGGCTGGTAGAATCTCATCTCCCTGCTGTGTGTGGGAGTCTGGCAATCCAGAACCCCCTGTGCCAGTTATCAGCATTGAGTCTGTGAGTGCAAATCAGGGTAGCTCCCTGCCATCTGTTTATCCAATTGCAAATGTGTCATCTGATTATTGTGGTTTCCTTTTTTCATGGACTGAGCCATCCGGCTCCGGATTACAATTGGGTGTTGTGTATTTTCTTCTACAGGGCCCTTTTCCATCTGCACCTGCCGGCCAACCCCAGGCAACAGACCTGGCTAGCCCCCCACTTGGGTACCCAGAGAGTGACTTTTAAGACCCTGTAGTGTGCACAGTACCGTGATCTAATTCTACCAATTAACCTGATTGCCCCCTCCTTGTTACTGCCCCCTCTAATAAATCAGATTTGTTGTTATTGAACTATATGCTGTCTGTGGTATCCATGCATGTAGAGAAGGTATTGCATTGTGTTTGTGTATGATGATTAACCTTGTTTTACAGGGGGTCCTCAGAGACGAACATCAGAATCAGTCTCGAGGGTAAGTGGTGTTTTATGATTAAACACTGTGTACATGTGGGGTATTGGGACTGTAACTTCGGTGCATTGTGTGAGCCACTAGAAGGGATAAAAGGGGGTCTCAGTGTCCCAGAGGGCTGTGACCAAACTAGTCTAACCACTACACACTCTGACCTCTGGATGGAGGCACCCACCATAGAACTTAGGCCCCTCAACCTGTCAGTAGTTAAGCAGGCAGGGATAGTAGCCCTTGGGATAGCGCCACCTGGGGGTTACACTAGGAAATCTGTCGCTTCAGCTAGCTCAGAGAAGTGTTTTGTGCTCTCTTGAGTGTGACGTTTGAGCCAAACTGGATATACCAGGGAAGCCGTGATCCCTTCTGCTTGAGAGCTCATTGCACCACTAGAACCTGTCAGCACTGCAGCACCGTTGAGGGGGTATTATCGTAATCAAGGTATACCCGTTGGTCGCGAAAGAAAACCTCCTTCTTGGCCTATGCCATTTTTTGTTACCATGTCTTTCACCCGACAGTCCAGGAATAACATCATGACTGAATGATGGTGGGCGTCTGTATCTTTTGGGAGTGAGGAGAGAGTTCTGTGTGCCAGTATAAGGTTAAGAGGTTTATCTTTTGGAAATCCCAAGATTTCCTCCATGAATGTGGGCATGTCCCCAGTTTTGACTTTCTCTGGAAGACCGTGCAGATTAATATTATTTTGCCACTATTTTCAAGATTCTCCAGCTTCTATTCTAATTCAAGTTATTTTTTGTGTGGTGCCAGTAGTGGCGTGTTGTGGATATTGACCATTTGAGTGTACTCTGCCAGGCAAGCCTCCGCAGCCCCAGTCCGTTGTTCCACAATTTGAAGATCACGGCAATCATCAGCTATCACTGATTCCAGTCTTCATAAGGTGTCCCCTATGTTCCGGAGCTGGGAGCACAGTTTTTTATGGTTTTGGTGAAGTGTTTCTCCTCAACGATGTCACTAGTAGGCGGGGAAGTCGGGCCTGCTTGAGATGTGGAGCCACTCCGATCTCACAGCTGTTCAACAAAAGGCTGCTTTCAATTACTTTCCGGCAGGTGGCAACCAGAAATTCTTTCAGTCTTTGTCAAGCAGCCATGACAGCATCCGATACTGATCTTTTTTTTTTTTTTTTGTATACTTTATTTCCTCTGCGGCTGGTGGGGTGTTACCTAGGATTCCCCACCAGTCCGGCCCGACCTCCCAGCCCCTACTCTGCCCCAACATCCCAAGCTCTACCCTGTAACTTTGGTCCTGCACAGCGATCCACCATGGTGGAGTGCGTAACCACCACCACCCACGGGATCCAGAGCAGATCAGGGAGCACCCAGGGTTGAAGCTGGCCCGGCGCTGCTTGGCCAGCCATCAGGTATGCCGCGAGTTTTCTTTCCTTTTTCACCCATACGACTATGGCGTGCAAAGACACCAAAGTGAGTGTGCATGCTACCGCGCACCCGTCCCAGCGTCTGCCACAGCCGTCCCTCCAAGTCTGCCCATGGCCTGCTATAAGCCCCAGCCACCGCTAGAGGCCGCTAGGTCACTGAGGCATCCGCCCCACAGAGAAGGAGGCAGTCTCACGGATGCTCGATCCTTCTCCTCCTTGCCGACCCCGATGACTCAGGCTCGTTCCTGAACCCGGGTCACTGGCGTGGTGCAAGGTGTGGTGTCCAGCGTCTCAACCCTCAGCGCCACCGGGCCAGTCCAATGTTGATCTTTCAGCTGGAAGATGCAGTTGGTCTTTTGCCAGGATGAAGTTTGATTAGGCTAGGAGAGAAGGAGCTCCTGTTTCAGGCTGCTGTCAGGTTAGTGACATCACCAGAAGTCTAGTCAGTACATTACTGTTGAATGCCATCGCTACTTGGAGCACTGCACACACACAAACATATCCTTCACACCATCACACACACCCAAATACAACCCCTCACACCATCACACACTTACTACACACTATCACACCCAAGCACAAGCCTTAAACTATCACACACACCAAAATACACCTCTCACACCATCACACATACCCAAATAAAGCCTTCACACCATCACACATACCCAAATACAACCCATCACACACTTACTACACACCATCACACCCAAACACAAGCCTCACACTATCAAACACACCCAAATACATCCCTCACACCATCACACGCTTACAACAGACTATTACACCCAAACACAAGCCTCACACTATCACACACACACACTCAAATACATTCCTCACACCACCACAACAAATACACACATGAATGCATACACACACACACACACACTTCCTTTGGTTGCTCTGTGCTTCTTGGTACTTTGCCCTCAAGGGCCCATTACAGCAGAGTATTTTTTTTATTATTATTCTTTTGGTAACCAGGTAAGACCCACTAGGCACAAGCCCTGTTTAAAGTAGCTACCCAGGAGCACTGGGGACATTAAGAGACTTGCTCGGGGTCTCAAAGTATGCAAACGGAGGTTGTGGGAATCAACCCCATTTTTGTTAAATGTGCGAAGCTTGTTCACAGCTCACTGCTCTAACCTCTAGGCTAGCAAGATTCCTCATTTATTTAATCCCTGCCTCCTATTGCACTTTGTTAACAAGATACTTTTTGCAATAGCATGCATTCTTCTCTCTTTATTTAATCAAAATCCCTTGTAAATGTAAGTCATTAGGCAAAACATGAAATTCTGTTCCTGTCTAACCAGAAACGAGGACTCTGCCTCATAGCTAAAATATCAAAGTACGAGACATCAAACGAAAGACTCCAACAACGATAACAGGCTCCCTCCTAGGGCACTGTCTTACCTACAGTTATTATCACTGACAGTAAATTACATCACTATTAGCAGATGGGGGAGTTCCTATGTTGATCGTCTGGCATGTCAAACTCTAAGCCAGTGCTTTAATAACCTCTGATGACAATCTTTTGATCATCTGAGAGATGGATGAAAGCTGAAGCCGCCTGCTGCAGGCTGTCTTCCTAGTCAAAACAAAGGCAACTTGAGGGAAGCAAAGAAAAAAAGGGTGCTACGAAGAACTGGAGAGGAGTGGAATAAAGATAATCGGAAATAGAGAGCCAAGACTGGCAAAGCAGAACTGACTGCATTTGAAACGATCTGTCAGTTTTCAGTACCCTACCCTGTGTCTCTACCCAGTGTGGTAGTGACTAAGACGGGCTGCTTTGTCCCCTACACCTCAGGCAAATTTACACCCCACTTCACAGGCAACTTCCGTCACAACTCAATTATTTCCCAACAGGACCCCACTGACCCCCTGTTCCCTGTAACAAGATCTGAACCCAGGAAGCATGACAACAGTAGAAATGCTGTCAAGCAAAGTGATGGGACATCTGACAACACAGACCACCTAAGGGTTTTCGGTGTTAAGTTTTCTCTTTGTGAATTAAAATCATGTGTGTGTGTATGTGTGGAGGGGGCGGAGGAAAAATGCTTTCCTTTTTTCCACACTTGACAAAAATTACTCATGAGACAGTCCACTCAGTTGTGCTCTCTGTCAGGGCACATAGTGATGGCAAAGGCCTCAAGGCACATATCACTAGCAGCCCCATTCAGGTGAGATACAAACTTCCCTCACTGCTCCACTCTAGGCTCTGCCAACGTATTCAACTACCTTGGCTTTTACTGACTGCAATCTTTTAACACACAGTTTGGGATGCTGTTTGCTGTTTTGCCAGCAGAATAGGCCTAACGGTCTTTCGCATCTGTTCGTTTGGTCAGCCTCCACCCTGGGAGCTGACCTTGCTGCCCTCCTCGCCTTCTCTGGCTTCTCCCTTCCTAGTTCCGGATATTCTCGCTGCATTGGATTTTGCTTCCAGAACCCTTCCCCTGTACCTGTCCCACCCCTCTTGAACCCCTCCACCGTCTCTGCCTCCACCAGCCCCCTAGGCAGTGCATTCCATGGCTCCACCACCCTCTCAGAGAGTAGCACCTCCTCCTTTCTCCCTGAATCTTCCCCTCCAGCTTCTACCCATGCCTCTAGTGGCCCCCTTCTCCTTCCTTGAAGCACCTTGACTGTTCTCCCTATTTACCCCCTTCATGTACCTGAAGACCTCTATCATGTCCCCCGGTCCCTTCTCTCTTCCAATGTGTACATATTTAGCTCTTCCAGCCTCTCCTCATAGGTCCTGTCCCCAAGCCCCAAATCATTTTGGTTGCCTCCTCTGGACCCTCTTCGGGAGTTTAATCTCCCTCTTTAAGTGTGGCCTCCAAACTGCACGCAGTGCTCAAGGTCTTGACCTCACCAAGCAGTTATACAGAGGAGTATCACTTCCTCCTTCTGGAGGTGATCCCTTAGCGATGCATCCCAGCATCCCGTTGGCCTGGCTGCTGCCCTCCTACAAGTCTCGAGGTTGTTCATCTTGACATCCACCACCACCCCAGGTCCCTCTCAGCCATCGAGACTTGTAGCAATTCCCCAGGGTGTACACTTGGCCTGGCTTTGGCCCCCAGGTGCAGTACCTTTGCATTTCCTGCATTGAACCTCAGCTTCCACTTTCTAGACCATCTTCCAGAACCTCCAGGTCCCCTGTAGGGCCACCTCCCTCCTCCCCATCCACCACCGCCCCAGTTTTGAGTCATCCATAAGAGACTCATTTCACTCCTGATACCTGTCCTTATGTCAGAGGCGTAGCTGTTGAACAGGAGGGGCCCAGGACTGATCCCTGTGGGACCCAACTAATGACCCTCCTTGGGGATGAGACTATCCCGCCAACTACGACCCTCTGGGTCCGATCCTGGAGCCAATTGCCTACCCATCTGATCATCTGGTTCCCCACCCCCATTTCTCCCAGCTTATCCAACAGGCCCCGTGAGGAACAGAGTCAAATGCCTTGCTGAAGTCTAGAAGAGGGGCGTGCACTGGTCTACCCAGGTCCAAGACACTAAGTCACCCAGTCATAGAACTCCACAAGGTTTGTCTGACCACGATTTCCCGAGGCGAGATCCATGCTGTCTATCGTCCAGGCACCCTGACTTTTCCAGGTCCCCCCAGCCTCTCCTTGATAATGCCCTCCATCACCTTGCCCACCACCAATGTCAGGCTGACAGGCCTGTAGTTCCCTGCCACCTCCCTTGATCCCCCCCTTGTGGATAGGCACTATATGCGCCACCTTCCAGTCCTGGGGCACCCACCCTGTCCTCAGAGAGATGGTGAAAAGCTCCGCCAGGGGTTTCATCAGGACATCCGCAAGTTCCTTCAGCACTCTGGGATGTAATTTATCCGGCCCTGGTGCTTTCTCCGTCTTAAGGGACCTGAGGGCTTTCCTCACTCTCGCTGCTGTGATTTCCACTTCCACTACTTCTTCTCCCTGCTTAGCCTTCCCTCCTCCTGCCAGAGATGCCTCCCCCTCTCCCCAGACCCACCTATCGGTAAGGGTCCCCCACTCCTCAGTATCGCTGTCTCCTCCCATGTATAATGCAGCACCCCCATTTTCCTTGGTGAAAACTGAGGTGAAGTACTCATTTAGTACCTCAGCCTGCTCCCCCAGGTCTTGTGCTCATCTCTCCCCTGTTTTAATCCTGCTAATCTGCCCCTTCACCCTTCGTTTTTCCTCAACGTATCTAAAGAACCTCTTGTTCCCTCTCCTAATTTCCCTGGCCAGGTTCTGCTCCTTCCTTGCCTTAGCCGCCCTCACCACCCTAGTGGCCCTTCTAGCCATCAGCTCGTACTCCCTTTGATCCTTTTCACTCCTTGAGCACTTGAATTGCCTATAGGCTGCCTTCTTTTCCTGCACCACCTCCTGGACCTCCCTGGTCCACCAGCAGGGTTTTCGGGCCCTACCGCATTTTCGTCTTACTCTTGCACAGGTGCTGGTAGCATCCTGCAACCCTCTCCTGATGATTTATCCTGAAATATCCTTAGAAAGGGAAAGGGGTGAAGGGGAAATTGTTTAATCAGGAAAGTAGATAACCAGGAAGGGCACACTAAGCCAGAGCTTGTTTCCAGGTACAACCTGGGAGCACATGGAAGTTATGTGACTTGCTCAGGGTCACACAATAGATGGGGGCTGATAGGATTCAAATCCACATTTCCAGGTTTGCAGCTCAGTGCCCTTAACTGTGCCCATAAGTGATAAGCGCCCATATCCTCAGAATAACTACTAGAACAGGCAGAGAACACCAAGAAGAAGGAGCTGCTGTTATAACTGTACTTGTCTACTGGGACTAAAGAACTAGAACTCTACTACTGGGAAATTCAATTTAGGGTAAAAACAAAACAAAAAAAATTGTGTGTTTGCCTGAGTTGGCTGAAGTGAATTGTTATCTGTGCAGTTATCTAGGTGTTTGTCTCAGGCAGCTGAAGGGAACTGTTATCTGTGTAATTAACTAAGTGTAGAAAGAGCTGTAAAGTAGGGGGAGTGGCTTAGCTAGAAGGAAGCCTGGTTAAAGCCAGATTTAAAAACTGCCCTAGATAGCTTCTGCCAGAGAACACCAAGAAGAAGGAGCTGCTGTTGTGACTAGACTTCTCTACTGGGACTATATTGCCCACCCCTCCACCCTAAGCCAGTTCTACTTTTATAGGCACAGGATTTGACTGACAACAGCAACTTCTTGTTTGGGAGTAGGAAGTGAGTGATCACAGAGCCACAAAAGACTCACCATCCTAGAAGGAAAAGAGTAGCTCTCCGTCCCGCTCCCCCCCCACCCAGCTGCTGGAGGTCTGACTCAGAGCAAGTAAGGAGACTACTGAGAAATATAGGAACTTCTTATCTCAGAACAGGGAAATCAGGAGTTTAAAGGACACAGAGGCAGTAAGTAGAGAGGAAAAATAAATAAACAAACAGAGGAAAGAGTAAGTATTCCAAACAACAGTTAAAGGGCTAGAAATAAGACATGATGAGAGTGGTGCAGTGGCTGTGGAGCAGCAGTCTTCTGGGAGACGTTCTGAAGGATGTGGTGTTGTCCCATCTGCAGGCACCTCTCTGGGATGAGGGAGGAGGTTGCTCATCTCCAGGCTGAGTTGGCCAGGATTTGGTGGACCTCCTCTCCCACCCAGGGACCACCAGGGCCACTGCCGTAGCCTCAAAGGTTGCCAAGAAAGAGGAGCGGTTGGACCACAGTGGACTCAGGGGGGGTGAGGGTGGTGGAACAGAGGCGCATCCTTCCAACTGTACCTCTCCACAATTCATTTGCTGTTCTGGCAAAGTGCGGTTCCTCTATGGAGGCACCCACAGTGGAGACCAAGGAGGATGCCGTGAACCTCCACAAAGGAGACCACAGAAGGATGGCATGGGACCCCACAGGGGAAGGAAACAACTCCTGGTAGGGGACTCCATTGTTGGGGGGGTAGAAACTGGGGAAGGAAGGGGGAGAGGGAGGTAAGGTGCCTGCCTGATGCCATGGCTTGGAGGGACAGGGAGCGAATCCTCAGGATCGCTGGAGCAGCTGCACGGGGAGGGAGCTGAATGTCATTGTCCACGAGGGGCAAATGACCTGGCTGAGAAAGGGATTAGAACAGTGCAGGAAGAGTTTGTAGCGTTGGGGAGGGGCCTTAGAAAAGTAGCACACATGGTAACCTTCTCAGAGGTGTTGCCTGTCTATAACATGGGACAGGCTAGCGTGCACCACACCATGGGATTCAATCAGTGGTTGACTGGTGCAGAGCTCAGGGATTTGGCTTCATTGGGGACTGGGGGTCCACCTGGAGTGATGCAGGCCTATACTGGCATGATGGTCTGCAACTGTCCAGGAGGGGAACCAGGATCCTTGGTGATAGGTTTAAATGCTTCATTGGCAAGCATTTGAACTAGCCAAGGGGGAAGGCACTGGAAAGGAGCAGGGACATCCTAGCCCCCCCAAAAAAAAAAAATCAGGGTAGTAAGTGAGGTAAACACCAAGATAGAGATGTCGATAGAGAGAAGGGAAGGAGTAAATGGAGAAAATGACAAAGGCAATAAGGACAGAGGTGGGGCAAAAAGGGATGAGGCCATCAAGAAATGGAGGGTAATGAGTATCAATGCCCATAGTCTGGGCAACAAGCTCCCAGAACTGGTGGCCTTAATGGAAGAGGGATGCCTGGATATCACAGCAGTCACAGAAACATGGTACACAGAGAACCATGATGGGATGTTAACATACTGAGTACACAACCTACAGGAGGCAGAGGGAGAGTAGCTCTCTGAGGCAGGGATAAAGCTGGAACAAAAAAGAGTAAATAGGGAGGAGAGGAGGCACTGTGGGTCACCTTACAGACTGGAAATGGCACCCAATTCATATATGGGTTATATACAGACCCCCATGTCAGGGGAAAAAGGACAAGGATATGATGGAAGGCATCCTTAGGATGGCTGAAAAAGGGGAGATACTGTTGATGGGGGACCTGAATATGCCAGATGTTAACTGAAGCACCTCTGCTGCAGCCACATCCAAGAGCAGGGCCATTCTTGATGCCCTAAACGTGGCATGCCTCAGGCAGCTAGTTTTGGAACCCACTCATGCGGGAGCAATCTTAGACCTCATGCTCTCAAATGGGGACAGTGAGAGGATCTCAGATCTAGAAGTGGGTAGCCACCTTGGAACAAGTTACCACCAAACAGTGTGGTTCACGATAAACTCAGCTGCAGAGTCAAGCCATACAAAAGTGAGGGTGCTGGACTTCAGGAGGGCTGACTTTGGCAAGATGGGAGAGTGCCTTAGAAAAGCACTAGCAAACAGGCTAGAAGGAGGGGTGGAGCAACAAAGGAGAAACATCAAAACTGCTATCACAGAGGCAACAAGCCTTTGTGTGAGGCAAATAAACAAATCAAAATGAAAGAAAAAGCCACTGTGGTTCTCAAAAAAGGTGGCGGGGAAGGTTAGGGAGAAAAAGATAGCATTTAGGAAGTATAAGGAAACACAGAAGGAGCAGGACAGAGAACTGTTCCAGTTAAGGCAGAAAGAAGCAGGGAGGGAAGTCAGAATAGCGAAGGCCCAAACTGAGGAAAAGATAGCCAACTCGGTTAAGAAGGGGGATAAAACCTTTTATAGGTACATCAGGGAGTGTAGAAAGACAAAGGGAGGGATAGTGAGGCTGAATAGAATGCATGGTGGGTGGGCAGAC
This sequence comes from Neoceratodus forsteri, assembly GCA_016271365.2. Taxonomy (NCBI): domain Eukaryota; kingdom Metazoa; phylum Chordata; order Ceratodontiformes; family Ceratodontidae; genus Neoceratodus; species Neoceratodus forsteri. Next base: position 109,178,087 of record JADMNL010000024.1, read on the forward strand.
AGGGACAGTGAAAAAGCAGGAATACTGAACGAATATTTCTGCTCAGGACTGACAAAAGAGGAGGAGAGGAGTGCCTAATCCAAGTAACAGAAGCATTCTGAATAGGAAGGGTCGATCCCAGTCCTTTCAAAGAAGAAAAGGTTCTGAAAGAACTCCTAAAACTGAAGGTGGACAAAGCAATGGGGCCTGACAGAATTCACCCCAGACTTCTAAAAGAATTAAGGGGAGAACTAGTGATACCACTGACTACTCTTTTTAACAAATCATGGGAGGATGGTGTGGTATCTGAGGACGGGAGGAAGACGGATGTGATTCCCTTTCACAAAAGTGGGAGCAAGACAGAGGCAGGAAACTACAGACCTGTCAATTTGACCTCTGTGGCAGGGAAAGTGATGGAATCACTTCTGAAGGAAAGAACTGTTGAGTGCCTAGAGGCCAGTGGGGCACAGGACTCAAGGCAGCATGGGTTCACAGCGGGAAAGGTCATGTCAGAAGAACCCAATTGATTTCTTTGGGTGACTAAAGTGGTTGACCAGAGAGGGGCTGTGGACATGGCCTACCTAGACGTTAGCTAGGCATTTGACACAGTCCCACACAAAAGATTTAATAATCAAATTAACCAGCATGGGAGTGGGTCCCAGGGTGGTAACCTGGGTAAAACATTGGCTGGACAACAGGACAGAGGGTAATTGTAAATGGAGTCCACTCTGAAGAAAGAGGGGTTACTAGTGGGGTACCGCAGGGTTCAGTCCTTTTTAATGTCTTTATAAGTGACACTGCAGGGGGCTGGAAGGAAAAGTATGGCTCTTTGTAGATGACACAAAGATCTGCAACAGGGTTGATACATAAGGAGGCGTGGAAAGCATGAGAAGGGACTTGGCAAGGTTGGAGGAATGGTCAGAAGTATGGCAGCTTGGATTCAATGCAAAGAAGTGCAAAATAATGCACCTGGGAAACAAAAACCCAGGGGAAGATTACACAATGGGGGGAGGTAGTAACAACAACAAAAATGGAAAAGGGCCTGGGGGTAATCATATCAGATGACCTTAAGGTTAGCAAGCAATGTGAGAAGGCAGTAGGGAGGGCTGGGGGGATACTGGGATGTATAGGGAGAGGCATCACCAGCAGAAAACAACAGGAAGTTGTTATCCCTCTGTACAGACAGTTGGTGAGACCCCATCTGGAGTACTGCATCCAGTTCTGGAGACCCCATCTCCTCAAGGACATAGACAGGATGGAGGCAGTCCAGAGGAGGGCAACTAAAATGGTGCAGGGTCTGCAAGAGAAGCCATATGAGGAGAGACTAAAGGAGCTTAATATGTATAGTCTTGAGGAAAGGAAAGAGAAGGGGGACATGATAGAAACTTTTAAGTACCTCAGTGGAATCAACAAAGTCCAAGAGGGTAGCAACTTTCGGAGAGGGCGGTGGATGCATGGAACAGCCTTCCTGAGGAGGTTGTGGGGTCTAAAACTGTGGGAAAATTCAAGAATGCATGGGACAGACATAAGGCAATTCTTGTAGGGGGTAGGAAGAAATAGGCTGTTGGTTAACTAGGATCTGCAACTTATCCTGTAGGTAGGGAAATGGGCAGACTAGGTGGGCCAAGCGGTCCTTATCTGCCATCAAAGTCTGTGTTTCTGTCTAATCATTAATTCTGTTTTATCGATTGTATAATTTGGGTTTATGTAGGTTTTTAAAGTAAGTGACAACATATGACAGGGTGTGCCTGATCCAAGAGCGGGGTCATTCTCAATGCCCTACAAGAGGCATGCCTCAGACAGCTAGTGTTGGAACCCACTTGAGAGGGAGCAATCTTAGACCTGATACTCTCAAATGGGGATGGAGATAGGATCTTGGATTTAGAAGTGGGAAGCCATCTGGGAACAAGCAAACACCAAACAGTGCGGTTCACGATAAACAGCCATTGAGTCAAGCCATACAAAAGCAAGAGTATTGGACTTTAGGAGGGCTGACTTTGGGAAAATGGGAGAGTGCCTCAGAAAAGCACTAGCAAATGGGCAAGGAGGAGGGGTGGAGGAACAATGGGAAAAAATCAAAACAGCCATCACAGAGACAACAAGCCTTTGTGTAAAGCAAATCAACAAAACAAAACGAAGGAAAAAAACACTATGGTTCTCAAGAGGTGGTGGGGAAGGTTAGGGAGGAAAAAAGCAGCATTCAGGAAGTATAAGGAAACACAGAAGGAACAGGACACAGAAAGTACAGTTACGTAAGAACTTACCGTAACAGTAGATCTTCGAGAGAGGCTCTTGCAATAGGTATTCACATATAGGATTAAGCAGTCAGGCGTCAGAACCACACGGAAAAATTTCTAGCTATTAGACCCACATCAGGTGACCAGCATCATACGACGTCGGTATAAAGGGGTGGTCCCCCACACCTGCCTTCCAGTTCATTCCCACCAAACGTCAAAAGAGGCAGGATGAGAGAGAAGATAATATTCCCCCCACGGACATGAAGCAAAGAAAACTTAGGGAGATGGAGGGTGGGAAGGCAATACCTACTGCAAGAGCCTCTCTTGAAGATCTACTGCTACGGTGAGTTCTTACATAACTGTACTATCTTACTTCAAGAAGTCTCTTGCAGTACGCATTCTCATACAGGACTGAGTCCCAAGCAGTCTTTAACAATGAAAAGCACTTGGGAGGAGGACTGTCATCCATAGCATGGAACCTCAGGGGTGAACAGGTCTCATGAAAGGAGACCTTGTATGACAGCCAACCCGAAGCCTGCTCTACGGCAAGAGGCAATGTCCAAACTGTAGTGTTTCGTGAAGGTATGGATGGAAGTCCAAGTTGCAGCTGCACAGATGTCTGCAGCTGACACTCTTAAAACAAGCCGCAGAGGCAGTTACTCTTCTGGTGGAGTGACCTCTGACTTGACCCGGAAGGGTCTTGTTGTACTTGTCATAACAGAAAGTGATAAAATGTGCCAACCATTTTGATAGGCATTGCTTAGACACAGCACTGTCTCCTCTTCTGTGAGCAAAAGAGACAAAAAGCTGATCAGTCTTCCTGAGACCCTTAGTCCAATTGGTGTAGGATCTCAGGATTCTGTGAACATCCAAAGTATGCAAGAGGTACTCCCCTTGATTGGAATGTTGTGTAAAGAAAGCGGGTAGCTCAACAGATTGATTCAGTGTAGATTCAGCCACCACCTTAGGGAGAAACTTAGGGTTGGTGCATAGAGCCACACGTTCTTTGTGGAAAATCAAGTACGGGATTTTACACATCGAGGCCTGAAGCTCGGAAATGCACAGAGCAGAAGTGATGGCCACTAGGAAGAGTGCTGTTCAAAAAAGGAACTTCAGATCAGCTGATGCTGCTGACTAGAAGGGAGGCAGTGTAAGCTTCTGCAGAATGAAATTCAGGTCCAATAGAGAGACAGGAGTGCGGATGGGGGTCTCAAATGGAGAACCCCTCTGAGGAAAGTCTTAGAGACTTCTAAGTGAGCAAAAGTCCTGTCTCCAAAGGGAATATGGTAGGCTGAGATAGCTGCCATGTGGACTTGCAACGAGGAGTGGCTGAGACCCAGATCGAAGAGGTGACTCATGTAGTCCAGGACTTTACTGGCTGGGCACAAGAAAGGCTCGACGCCTTTCAAGTTTGCGCAAATAGAAAACCGTTTCCACTTCATGGCATAGGTGGACCTGGTGGAAGGCTTCCTGGCCGCCACCAAAATGTCCGCTACTAGAGGAGAGACTCCAAAGCAGGCTTTAGCTATGTCTGCAGGAGCCACGCATGTAGATGAAGGGATTTGAGACCTGGATGAACAAGGGTCCCCTGATCCTGGGTCAACAATTTCTGCGACAGAGGAAGAGGAAGTGGAGATTCCTCTAAAAACTGTTGCAGAAGAAAGAACCAAACTTGCCTGGGCCAGAAGGGAACAATGAGAATCATTCAAGCTCCCTCCAGTCTGAGTTTGTTCAGGACACTCGGGATGAAAGGAATGGGAGGGAAAGCATAAACGAATCTGTCCTTCCAACCGAGAGACAGAGCATCCCACCAAAAAATGTCTCGCCCTGAAGCGAGCAAGCAGAAGACGGGAAGTTTTGCGTTTTGGGGAGAGGCGAAGAGGTCTCACTGAAAGATGTCATTTACAACTTGTTGATTTAACTCCCATTCATGGGACCTGGCTGAGGACCGACTGAGTACGTCTGTCAGTGTGTTTTCCACTCCCAGAACGTGAACTTCTGTCAAGTGAAGGTGATGTTGGACTGCCCAATGCCAGACTCTCATCACTTCCTGGCACAGAGGGTAGGAACCTGTTCCTCCCTGTTTGTTGAGGTACCAGACTACACACATGTTGTCTGATTGTATGAGGAGGTGACCGGGAAGGATGAAGGAGAGTAGAGCCTGAAGGGCATAAAGGTCTGCTCTCAGAGTTCAAGCACATTTATGTGCAGGTTTCGTTCGAACTTGGACCAGCTGCTCTGAGTCCTGTGAGACCCTAGATGGGCATCCCAGCCTTCTCCTGATGCATCTGTCGTCAATGTCTGGGAGGGAGCGATGCAGAAGTGAACTCCCAAGCACAGGTTCTCCTGAACCATCCATCACTGCATGTCCCTGATCATGGGATCTGATACTAGTACCTCTTGGTCTAGATTGTCCCTGGCTTTGGTCCAATTGCAACCGAAGCATCCATTGAGAGATCCTCATATGGAGCCGAACTAACGGGACTGTCGACATGGCAGCCGCCATTAACCCGAGTAGGATGAGGACTGACCTGGCTCCGACCCTCCTGCGGCCGGACAGAAGACGAGCCAGATTCTGAAGGGTGTCTATCCTGTCCGGAGGCAAGAAGGCTTTGTCGGTGGTCGCATCCAGAATCGCCCCTATAAACTGGAGGCATTAGCAAGGGACCAAGTGGGACTTGGCCTGGTTGATGGTAATACCCAGGCTGGTAAAAACCTGCAGGGTAAGAGAAAGGGAGTGCAGGAGTTCTTCCCTGGATGAGGCTGCCAGGAGCCAATCGTCCAGGTACGGGAATACCTGTACTCCCTGGGTATGCAAGTGGGCCATTACCACCGACAGGCATTTGGTAAACACGCGGAGGGCCGAGGAAAGACCAAATGGGAGGGCCTTGAATTGGTGGTGGTCCCCCTGAAAACAAAACTGAAGGAATCTGCAGTGGGAAGGGCATATGGGGATATGGAGGTAGGCATCCTGCATGTCCAGAGCGCATAGCCACTGTCCCGGCCGAAACAGTGGTAGAAGGCTCTGCAAAGAGAGCATTCTGAAGCGTTTGTACTTCACGAACATGTTCAGGGAGCTGAGATCTAGGATGGGCCTCAGATCTCCCATCTTCTTTGGAGTTAGGAAGAAATGGGAATAGTAACCTGTCCCCCAAAGATGAGTGGGGACTGGCTCTATTGCTGTCTTCGAGAGAAGGGAGATTTCCTCTAGGACCAGAGGAAGATGTTGCGGGGAGTAGGACGACTGGGGTGGGTGGTCTTCGGGGTGGTTTCTGCAGAAACTCTATTGTGTGTCCTGCCGATAGCAACTGGAGCACCCAAGCGTCTGATGTCATCCTCTCCCAACCCGGCAGATGGGAGTAGAATCTCCCCCCTACTGGTTCCTCTGGAACTTCCAGAGGCAGTGGGAGAAGCAGAGAGTCAGGAGGTGTGGGGCAGAGCAGCAGCGGCTCCTAAGACTTTTTTGCTGGGGCGAGTCTTGGCTGCTGGAGGGGCCCGACGTTTGTTGGCACTTTTGTCTGTCAGTTTTGGCGACGAAAAGGACGCCGCTACCCTTGAGGGGACCTGTACAAAGTCTGGACAGACTTGAGTGCAGTGCCCTTTTCCTGCAGTTCGGTAATGATATCCTTGACATCACCCCTGAACAGCAACAAACCTCTGAAGGGAGCATCCTGTATAGCAGATTGTACCTCAGGGACCAAACCTGACATGCGGAGCCAGGCATGACACCAAAGGCCTACGGCGAAGGCTGAGCTCCTTCCAGCTGTGTCCACCGCATTGTAAGTGGCACGTAATGTGCTGACAGGCCGAGCAAGTGAAACGGACAAGGTCCTGCTTAGTCTGTGACTCAGGAAACGAGTCCAGTTTAGATTCCACCTGGTTAAGGATGGTCTTCTGGAAATCCCCCATATGTGCAACATAGTTAAGGGCCCTGATGCTGAGGGTAGTAGAAGAAGAATAGATCTTTCCGTACTGGTCCAGAGGCCAGGATTCCTTATCAGGCGGAGACAAGCTGAGGTTGTTTAGGATTGGCGGAGCAGCCGTGAGTGGCGCTGATGACAACCAAATCCGCCTTGGGGTGAAGGCTCAGAAAGTCTACACCCTCAGGAGCCTGATATAGCCTGTCCACCTTCCCCGGAAAGGGGCTAATGCAGAAAGTGGTTTCCAAATGGTGGAAACAAGACCTGCGTGAGGCTCTATCCAGGGTGGGATCAGCGAAGGAGCGGTCTCGAGCAGATCCAGATGGGCAGCAAGTTTTTTACGCTGTGGGTCTGGCTCCACTGATTGCCAATGATGTACTTCCTGGATTTTGCTCAATAACTCCAGAAAGGAAGGGTCCTCTGGAGGGGACTTTGGAGGATCCCTCGGCCTAGGGCATTCCGGAGTGTGGGGCTTGTCTTCGGGGTCAGAGTGGCCGGACTCCGAGTCAAAGTCAGAAGTTTCTGACAAAGAGGAAAAAGACTCCTCCCTAGGAGGAGGCAACCCCTGGGGAGTTCCGAGGCGTATCCTTCCGCCTCGGGCACCGGAGGCTCTCCTCTGGTGTCGGGCAGGAGGAAGGGAGTCTCCTGTCTCCGACGTAGGGGATCCGGTGTCAGAAGATGACTCTCGACCTCCCGGGTGAGCTGCGCTTTGGCCTCAGCCCACCAGGAGGCCAAGGTCTCATTCAGATCCACCGGCAGTTGAGGAGTGGATGGCGGAGGAGGTGGAGGATACGAGTATTGAGGGTACCCATAAAAAGAGTATCCATAACCTGATGGCGGGTAGCCCGGCATCGGGTACCGCGGCGCCAGATATTGTGGCATCGGGTACTGCGGCACTGGATACTGAGGGGCCAGGTACTGCGGCACCGGGTATTGCAGTGTCGGGTACTCAGGCGCCAGGGGCTCTGATGGGGCAGTGGTACCTGGCAGAGGCCCTGCTGGCAGGCCAGATGGTGGAAGCATTGGCCCCACGGGCGACAGGCCCGGCATGGGTATACCGTCGAACGGGTCCGATGGCCCTGACGGAGGAATAGGTCTACTGTCAGGCAAAGGGATACCGGATCATGTCAGGTCGGCTGGTGTCGGGACCAGCGTCTGAGAATCCGGTGTCAGGGGGTTCCCGGCACAGGAGGAGGGAGCCCTGATGGCAGCATCTCGAGGTCCTCAGTGACGATCGGGGAAGGAGGATTAAAATCCCCAAGTGTCAGTCGAGGGGACATGGGGACCTCAGTGAGCAATGTGGTGGGACGTTGTGGAGAGCCTGGGGAGTCAGACTGGTCAATAGGGTCTGGCGCAGGCTTCTTGGCTGGGCGGTCATCAGTGGAGCCGGTGTCTGACTTATCGACAGTGTCCGGGTGGACATTGGAGGAGCCGGCATCTGACTTGCTGGAGGAGCCGGCGTCCGACTTATCGGACTCCCTACCCTAGGAAGGTCACGAAGGAGAGGCGGCCTTGTCAAAAGAGGTTTTGGCTGTGCGCTCACCCAAGGAGGTGAGCGGCTTATCAGCCTTGTCCGGGCATGCGTCGGTGGAACTGACATCTGACTTACCGGACCGGTTCTGTCCGGAAGGCCGTGAGGGAGGAGCGGTCTTAATGGGAGCAGAGGCCTGCTTTGCCCGGAGGCTACCGAAGGGCTCGAGCAGGAGCCTGATGGGAGGGGCGATGCCTTCTTGGTAGCCACCAAGACGGCCGTCGAGGAGCGATCCCCAGGAGGGGATGTTACCTTGAGGGCCGTGACTCCAGCTGAAGTCGCGGCTGCTGTGGAAGCCGATTCCCGCTCCTGGTGCTTCTCCTTGTCCTGCTTTTTCTTATGACCTTCGGGGGAAACAGACGCCTGCCTAAGCTTTTTTAACTCTTTTTCCATGGTGGCCTTTTTCTTCTTAAGGATACGGGCTTCCAAGGACTGCTGCCTTCTCTTGCGGGTAGCGGAGCTGAACTTCTGGCAGTGCTGGCACTTCTCCATGGGGTGGTCTGGGCCCAGACAGAAGAGGCACAGGAGTGGCCGTCCTTGTGTGGAAGCTGGGAACCACACGAGTCGCCCTTGTTTTTATGCGATTCGGAGGACGTCTGGGACGACACACACACCAATTGTTGAAGAAGGGTCAAAAATAGAGAAAAAGGTCGAAAAAGTTTGAAAACATCAAGACTGATGAATGACTGATGAGTGCTGTTCTACCGCGAGGAACTTTCACAAGCCAACGACGGGAAAGAACTGGAAGGCGGTGTGGGGGACTGCCCCTTTATAATGACGTCGTAGGATGCCGGTCACCTGACGTGGGAGAGGTCCCCCGCCAGAGACTGCTAGCTAGAAATTTTTCTGTGGGGTCCTGATGCCTGGTGGCTAGGTCCTATATGTGAATACCTACTATAAGAGCCCTCTCAAAGTAAGATCTGTATCAGTTAAGCAGAAGTAAGCAGGAGAGGCAGTCAGAATAGCAAAGGCCCAAACTGAGGAAAAGACAGTCAACTCATTTAAGAAGAGGGATAAAACCTTTTATAGGTACATCAGGGAGTGAAGAAAGACCAAGGGAAGGATAGTGAGGCTTAATAAAGGGAAGGGAGGGTCGGCAGAGGGTGACAGTGAAAAAGCAGGGATACTGAATGAATACTCCTGCTCAGTATTCACAAAAGAAGAGGAGGGAGGTACCTAAACCAAAAAATAGAAGCACTCTGGATAGGGGGGGTCGATATCAGTCCATTCACAGAAGAAAGGGTCCTGAAAGAACTCCTAAAACTGAAGGTGGACAAAGTAATGGGACCTGACAGGATTCACCCCAGAATTCTAAAAGAACTAAGGGGAGAACTAGTGAAACCACTGACTACCCTTTTTAACAAATCATGGGAGGATAGTGTGGTACCTGAGGACTGGAGGAGGGTGGATGTGATTCCCCTGCACAAAAGTGGGAGCAAGAGAGAGGCAGGAAACTAGAAACCTATTAGTTTGACCTCAGTGGTAGGGAAAATGACGGAATCACTTTTGAAGGAAAGAACTGTTGAGTACCTAGAGGCCAGTGGGGCACAGGACCCAAGGCAGCATGGATTCAAAGTGGGAAGGTCATGTCAGATGAATCTAATTGATTTCTTTGACTTGGTGACCAAAGTAGTAGACAAGGGAGGGGCTGTGTCATGGCCTACCTAGACTTCAGCAAGGCATTTGACACAGTCCCACACAAAAGATTAATAAACAAGTTAGCCAGCCTGGGAGTGAGTCCCAGGGTGGTAGTCTGGGTAAAAAAATTGGCTAGACAACAGGACACAGAGGGTTAATGGAGTCCACTCCGAAGAAAGTACAGTTACATAAGAACTTACCGTAACAGTAGATCTTTGAGAAAGGTTCCTGCAGTAGGTCATTACATGTAGGACTGCGCCACCTGGCATCAGGACCGCATGGCAAACTTTTCCAGCAATGCCTGGCGGAGGACCGCCCACCCAACATCCCGTGACTGACGTCAGTGTGACCCTATATAGTGGGTGGTCCCCATGCCCGCCTTCCAGTTCTCCCGCCAGAGATCCTAAAGGAAAGACAGGAGAAAGGAAAACAGGTTCTGGAGTCCCAAAAAAAATTTGGAGGTAGGAGGTAGGGAAAAATATGACCTACTGCAGAAACCTCTCTTGAAGATCAACTGTTACGGTAAGTTCTTACGTAACCATACTATCTTACTTCGAGAGGGTTCCTGCAGTAGGTCATTACATGTAGGACTGAATCCCAAGCAGTCCCTCACAAAAAAACCAAGAGAAACACGGGAGAAGGAGCAACAGAAAGGACAGAACTGGACAGCCTAAGACAGTAAGCCCTGCAGAACGTCGAGGCCAAACCTAGCTCTATGCTTAGAAGCAATGTCCAGACTGTAATGCTTGGTGAAGGTATGGACCGAACTCCAGGTTGCTGCTGCATAAATCTCTACTGCAGAAACATTACGAAAATAGGCCACAGACGCAGCCACGCCTCTCGTGGAATGACCTTTCATTGCTCCCGGCAGAGGTTTGTTGTACTTCTGTTAACAGAAGCAGATACAGTCAGCTAACCATTTCGAGAGGCACTGTTTGGAGAAAGCCGTCCCCAAGGATTTGGGAGCAATGGATACAAGGAGTTGGTCAGCCTTACGGAAATCCTTAATCCGACTGACATAGCATCTCAAGATTCAGTGCACATCAAGAGTGTGCAGAAGCACCTCGCCTTTGTTTGCGGAAACCGGATAGTACACCGGAAGTTCCACCAACTGATTTAGTGTGAACTCAGAAACCACCTTAGGCAGAAACTTAGGATTTGTTCTGAGGACCGCTCGGTCCTCGTGGAAAATCAAGTAAGGCTCCTTAAACACCAGGGCCTGAAGCTCAGAAATCCTTTGTGCAGAAGTAATGGCAACTAAAAATAGCGCTTTCCAAGAAAGCACAGATGACAGCTCATTGCTGGTTCAAAGGGAGGAAGCGTGAGCTTCTCCAACACAAAATTCAAATCCCGAGGTGGTGTAGGGTTGCGGATGGGGGGTTTCAGGTGGAGGATCGCTTTCAGAAATGTTTTCGAGATCTCCAGCTGAGCCACGGGCTTACCATCCACAAGCACGTGATAAGCCGAAGTGGCGGAAAGGTGAACTTTGAGGGAAGAGTAGGATAACCCGGAATCCAAAAGATGGAGCAGGTATTCCATTATGTGTGGGGCTGAACAAGTGAAAGGGTCCCACCCCATAGAAGCCGCCCAGATAGAAAAATGCTTCCACTTCGTAGCATAAGTGGATCTGGTGGATGGCTTCCTCGCCTCCACTAAGATCTGGGCTACTTGGATAGAGACTGCGAATCGAGACTTGATTATGTCTGAAGGAACCGTGCATGAAGGTGCAGGGTCCTGAGCCCCGGATGCACAAGCTGGCCCTGGTTCTGAGTGAGAAGGTTGTGCATCAAAGAAAGTGGAACTGGGGGGGTTCCCTCGCTAGCTGCTGTAAGAACGGGAACCATATTTGCCTCGACCAGAGGGGAGCAATCAAGATCATTCGAGCTCACTCCGCCTGAAGTTTGAGGAGCACCCCCTGATGCACAGAAAGAGGAGGGAAAGCATATAGGAATTTCTCTGTCCAATACAGTGACAACATGTTATGCCAGAAAGCACCATGCCCTGGAACGAGCGAGCAAAAACTTGGAAGTTTTGCGTTGGATGGGGAGGTGAACAGGTCGAGTTCCGGTCACCCCCCCCCCAATCTCTGGAAGAGAGAACCTGCCACTTCCTGATTTAATTCCCATTCAAGAGCGAGGATGTAAGTTCTGCTGAGGATGTCTGCCAGGACATTTTGAACTCCTGGAACGTGAACAGCTGTAGTAGACAAGACTGTGTTGGACTGCCCAGTTCCACACTCTCATCACCTCCCTGCAAAGAGTGTACAATCAAGTGCCTCCCCACCTGCTGACGTACCTGACGACCGACATGTTGTCAGTCTGAACTAGCAGTAAACCCCTGGGAAGGATGGACTGAAAGGCCTGAAGGGCTTACAGGACTGCCCTCATCTCCAAGACATTGATGTGCAGAGACATCTCGATGTGGGACCGTAATCCCTGAACCTGGTAGTCCCCTACATGGGCCCCCCCCACCCCAGATTGGAAGCATCTGTGGTCAGCATACAGAAGGGAGCTGGCCTCCAAAATGGGAGGCCCCGAGACAAATTCAGGGGATCCCTCCACCACTGCAGATCAGGACTGGTTGGTCTAGATTGTCCCTGGACTGATCCCACTGGACTTGCAAGGTCCACTGAGCAATCCTCATGTGTAGCCTTCAACCTCGGCAGTCGGAGCACAGCTCTGGCTGGGAGAAAGCTGGAGGAGGCTACAAAGGTAGCCTGCTCAAAAAGGGCTCCCCCCCATCCAGAGGGAGAAAGGCCTTGCCCTGGACCATATCCAGCACTGCTCCAATAATCTGGAGCCTCTGAGAGGGAAACAGAGTGAATTTGAGGACACTGACCGTTATCCTCGAACAAGAAAACAGGTCCAGGGTGAGCGAGAGAGCCTCCAGAAGGTTGTCCCTGGATGAGGCTGAAATCAGCCAGTCGTCTAGGCAGGGGAAAACTGCAATGTCTTGACGCCTCAAGGCTGCAGCCACCACCGCTAGGCACTTGGTAAAAATCCTGGGTGCCGAGGAGAGACCAAAGGGGAGGGCCCGAAGCTGGAAGTGCTCCCCCTGGAAAACAAAGCGCAGGAAGTGACGGTGACTGGGAAACACTGGGATATGCAGGTGCCATTCCTGCACGTGGAGGGCAAACCTCCACCCCCCCACCGGCTCCTCGCTCTGAGGTCAAGGAGGAGGTTGGGAGTCAGGAGGTGGCCGGAAGGGTAGGGAGAGGGCCCCCTGATCGTCTCTGAGTCTTGGAGGCAGGAGGGGAAGAAAAGGAACCCCTGGCCTTTCTCTTGCTCTGGGGACGATTTTGGGCTTGTCTACCCTGCCTCCTGGTCCGTTTCCGAAAGGGCTGCGGTCTCTGTGTGCCTGATCGGTACATGGACCTGACGGACTGGAGGGCCTGACCTCTGTCGTGAAGGCCCATGAGAATGTCTTTGGTGTCCCCACCAAAAAGCACCGAGCCCCGAAAGGGGGCATCCTGAATCGTAGTCTGGACGCCATCAGCGAGTCCAGTAATGCGGAGCCAAGTATGCCGCCGCAGGGAGACGGCAGTCGCCAAGGTGTGAGCCACCGAGTCGACAGAGTCATAGGTGGTGCGTAAGGCATGCCTGCAAGAAATTTTGGACAGGCGAAGGTCCTTGGCTAGCTCCTCCTTAATGTCCGAAGGCTTCGTGGACTGAATACGGACCTCCAGCTTGGCTAAGGTCGCTTTCTGAAAGGACACCAAATGGGCTACGTAGTTAAGGGAGAGCAGCGCACGTGTAGCTGAGGAATAAACCTTTCTCCCATATTGGTCAAGCTGCCTGGACTCCTTGTCTGGAGGAGAGGTGCTCATGTGCTCCAGGGCCACTGAGCAATCATGAGCCGCAGTAATGACAATGGAGTCCTCCTTGGGGTGCAAGTCCAAAAAGGAGGCACCCTCAGGCGCCCCGTAGATCCGGTCTGCCTTTTTGGGGACTGCCGGGATGGAATGTGGCAGTTGCCAAATTGTGGTGGTGAGTTCTTCATGTGGTCCAATCCAGGGAGGAACTGGGATCAGGGAGAAGGACTCGAGGTCGAGGTGCTCAGCGAGTCTCTTCCACATGGGATCCTGTCCCTGAGTCTCCCAACCATAAAACTCCTGGATGGACCTCAACAGGTCCGAAAAGGAAGGGTCCTCAAGGATGGACTTGGGAGAGTTCTCTGAGGTATTGTCCACTGAAATCGGACTGTCCTGGTCATCTGGAGTTTCAAAATCCGGAAGACGTATGTCGTGGGCAGTAGTCCCCAGAAAGTGAACAGTTGAACGGACTGAGCTCACAAGGGATGGAGACCTGAGAAGAGAGTGTGCTGGTGCTGGGAGACAGCTATCCAGGTCCATGACCAGTTCCATCCTAGCCTCCTTCTGCCAAGACTGAATGAGAGTCTTAAAATCCTGAGGCAGAACCTGAGGAGGAGGTGGAGGAGGAGGAGGAGCAGGAACATGGGTAGAAGGGTAGTGATACCCATGAATTCCTGGGTAAGGGTGAGAAGGGCACCCTTGGTACAGGGAATAACCCTGACAATGATGTCCCGAGGGGTGGGAATAAGCCCAATCCTGATGGGGACCTGCCGGGGGAAGGTCCAAAGTAAACCCCGAGGGGTAGCCCGGGACATGGAAGGGTCTCTGAAAATGCCCTAACATCAGGGGACCTGATGTCGGGAGAACCAGTGTAAGCCCAGCCGTCATACAGGTAGGAAATGGGGCAGACGCTGGAGTAAAAATCAGAACCACCGACGTCGGAACCGGCACCAAAAGGCCCAGAATCGGAAATGGGTCCGGTGTCGGGAGGGCAGGCATCGGGGCCGGACAAAAGGGGTTCTGATAGCGGAACCAGGTCTGATCTAGAGACAGGCATCGGGATCAGACATGAGGGCTCCAGCGTGAGAATAGGTCCGGACATCGGAGGGGATGGTGTTGGGACTCGCCTCGCTGGGTCCGACAAAGGAGCTGGGTCTGGTGCCAGAGAAGGTGGTGGAGCCAAAGGAACTCGCTCCACAGAACCTAGAGGAGCCTCCGTCATAGGGTCAGATGTCGGCGGAGGAACCTCCAACCCTGAGACCCTTTCAGGGGAATGATGAATGGAAGCCGGAGTATTGGAAACGTCCAGCTGTTCATCGCTCTCTTCCTGCCCCAGGGTGGCCTGGAGCAAAGCCAGCGCCACTGGGGGAGGAAGGGAAGAGGGAAGACAGGCAGTCTTCACTGGGCTAGGCCAGACGTCAGATGATTCGGTGGAAGCCACTGACGGGTGAGCAGCGTCGAAGCGGGCGCCAGAGGCGACCATCTTATCAGACGATGGGGCCAAGTGGGAGAGGGAGGAACCCCCGTCTGGCCGCAGGAGTGGAACAGCAAAAGGGCTTACACTTCTGGTGCTTGGGGCCCTTGTCTTTCTGGGCAGATGTCACAGAGTCCAGGGTGGCACTGGACTTCTCAATACATTGGAGGTGACCCTCCACTCCAGGCCCGAACAGGTCAGTGCCCAAAAAGGGGACATCTGCCAGCTTGTGTTGAGTGTCAGCAGTGAAGGTCGAGATCCTCAACCAAGCCCTGCGGCGCATGGCTACTGCAAATGCTACCAAGCGGGCACAAGAATCACCAATATCCAGAGCAGTCTGGAGTTGTTGTTTCACCACTGCCCTTCCCTGGTCCGGGACCTGCTTGACCGTGGCCTGAAGGTCCGTCGGGAGGTGAGGGATGACCTCATCCAGAGAGCCAAAAAGGGCATGGGAAAAATGTGCCATCAGCACAGCCGAGCTGGCCAGATGAAGGCCAAGTGAGGGAGCAGCTTAGACCTTCTTCACCGAATGATCCAATTTCTTGGACTCTTTGTCTGGCGGTCTATAAATGAAGATCCAAAACATGCTGAGGACGCCTTAAAGGACTCTTTTCCAAATCTGTTTAAGGGCTGAAGGATATGGAAGCGGCTAATGGTGGCTAATCCGGGATTTAACTTATGTAGTATTTAGTAGCTTTTCTTTCATCGAGCATCTTCTCACTCGAGGATGTGACATTCGAGGGGGACTTCCTCGGATGCTTGTATGGAGCCCATGGTTTAACTAAAATATAGTGTAATTATTTCTTTTTTATTTTATATTTGGCAAATTAGAGAACTGGGTTATTGTTGGCTTAAATTTTCAAATGTAGTCACACGCACGAGTCAGCCCCATGGGTTTTTTGTGCTCTCCCTATGCTCAACATCTGTTTTGGTGCCCTATGACTTTAGAGCTTACCATTAGAGGCACTGTATGTGTACAACTCCAAGTTCACTATCCAGGGTATAGGCCCTCCAAGAGAATCTCTTCGGCCAGGGGCCTGAGTCATGGATTCCCGACTGGATCGGCCCCGCCCATGTTGAGGAGCTCCTGATATGTGCGCGAGGTTGCCTCACAGTCATTTGCTTAATGGGCCCAATTAGGCCCCCAGCCCATGTTGACCAGTACAGTTATTACTGGCAATGTGAATGGGGTGTTTGCTTCCCAGGCTGCCTGTGTAGCGCCTGCGCTGTTTTTTTCTTCTTTGGCGCTGGGAACCCCGCCCTTTTTTGGGTGTACTGTACTAGGGTGGGCCACTTATTAAGGGGAGTGGCAGGTTCATGTGGGCCCCTCCTCCCTCCAATGGTGAGGGAGCCCTCCTGGTGGCAGTAATTAGCCTAATGAGGTTTATTTTTTCTCTTTTCTGCATGGCCTGTTGATGGAGGGAAGGGGGGGATCAGGGGAGTGACGCTGCATGTTGTAGGTACATCACATACCAGAATGAGAATCAGTTGGGAAGGGGATTGCAGTTTGCATTGCAGAGGTTTTCATGCTGTATTGGGGTCTTGTTCATTTTGGGGAGTATGAAGGGGTGTATGGGGGTAGAGAGAGGGACTGGCTTGGCATCATGGGATAAAGCTATGGTTTCATCTGGGAAGCTCGTTAAGTCACTTACTGTGTTGACTATAAAAAGTGAGTGTATATGTCATCTCCTAAAAAGGTTCTTTCGTGGAATGTAAGGGGAGCTAGTCGTACGGTTAAGAGGTATAAGATTCTGAAGTACATCCACCTGCTTCAGGTGGATATCTTGTTTTTACAAGAAACCCACCTTCTAGAAAGTGAGGGTAATTTATTCCGACAGCAATATGTAGGACTGGTTTTTAATGCTGGGGATAGCACTCAGAGCTCAGGGGTGGTTATATTAATAGCGAGAGGTACCCAGTTCATGTGTGAGCACATAGTCAGAGACCAAAATGGTAGGTATATCTTTGTGAAGGGCCTACTAGACAGATCATCAGTGTTACTGGGTAGCATTTATGGTCCTAATACTGACACTCTGGGATTTTTCAAGGAGCTACCCCAGGTCCTTGAACATTCCTTTTTCCCCCGGACATAGATAAATCCATGCCTAAAAAGAAAGGTCTGTCACCAGCCCAGAGGTCCATCAGGGAGTTGGTTGACTACCTGGGGCTCTGCGACCCGTGGAGGACCCTCTACCCTACTTTAAGGGAATACACTTTCAAGTCAGACACACACGGCACCCGGTCTAGAATAGATTATTTACTAGTGAGCCAAAGCTTGCTGTGTGGCATTTTGGATTCTAAAACAGAGCCTGGGGTTATATCGGACCACTCGCTGGTCTGATGTTCCCTATCACTTTCAGCTGGCCCACCTAAGGAGTCAATATGGAGACCAAATAATCACATCCTTAAAGACCAATCAGCCATAGACTTAATCACCCAAGAATTAGACTATTTTACAGCAGATAACCTAAACTCCACTGCATGCCCCGACTTAGAATGGGGTGCACTAAAATGCATTCTGCGGGGGATGTTTATTAAATTAGCCTCCCAGAGAAAACGGGCTAGGGAACAAAAGGCCCTCTCTCTTTTGGAGAGCATACATAAGATAGAAATAGCCTAATAGCCCCTATCACCAAAGCAGAAATTATGACTTCTATATCCTCACTAGTCTCTGATAAGGCCCCAAGGCTGGATGGCTTCTCTCCTAATTTTTATAAGAGATTTGGCAAACAGCTTAGCCCTTGGCTTGCCAGACTGTTTGACTGGATCTTAAATAGCAACCCCTAGATAACTCCCTGTTGGAGGCGTTAATAATTGTACTGCATAAACCAGAAAACTACACACAGTTGTTACTGCGTTATCGACTCATCTCCCTTCTGAATTGCGACAAAAATTTTGGTGAAACTGTTGGCCAGTAGACTTAGCAGGTTGTTGCCGCACATTATACATCCAGACCAAATAGGATTCATGATGGGCAGGCACTACTCTGATCACTTTTGCAAACTGGCTCACATCTTCTCTGCGTCCAGGGATAAAGAAGTCCAGGATGGCCTGCTCTCCCTGGATGCAGAGAAGGCATTTGACAGGGTCGATTGGCGGTTCCTGTTTTCCACCATGAGCAAATTTGATTTTCCCTCCAAATTCATAAACTGGGTCTCGTCCCTATACCAAAACCCTCATGCTCGTATTTATTGTAATGGGGTATTTTCAGATAGATTACAGCTTTATTCAGGCACCAGGCAAGATTGCCCATTGTTCCCGCTCTTATTTAATATTTATCTGGAACCATTGTTATCTCAGTTGCGGAAGCATGAAGGGGTTCAGGGGATAAAAATAGGGTCCCAATCATTTAAACTGTCTGCATATGCAGATGATGTTCTCTTGCACTTGTCAAACCCGGAACAATCCTTTCAAGTGGTTTTCACAATTATAGAGGGGTTTAGTAAGGTATCGAATTATAAAGTCAACTTGCGTAAGGCAACAGTGTTTCTCCCCCTTAACTGGAGACTTACTAGACAAGCTATGGACCCCCTTGGGTTACAGTGGTATCAGACTACTATAAAATACTTGGGTCTGCAGCGGTCAAGAAAATATATTTTGATGAGGAAACTGAATTTGGACCCCTTTCTCTTGTGTTATCCAACAGGATCTTAGTAGGTGGCAGTCTCTTCCCATATCGCTATGGGGTCGTATTTAGTTAAAATGAACATTCTCCCAAGGCTGTTCTACCCTTTTAGTGTGTTAAACTGTGGGATCCCCTTAGTGTGGTTTAAAAAGGTACACTCCATCATATCTTCTTTTATCTGGCTTGGAAAATCTCTCAGGCGGGCATATAACAAACTAGCGGCTTCCAAGCAGTATGGCGGATTAAGATTACCCCATTTCAGTTTGTATTTTTGGGCAGATCAGCTGGATAAATATTTGCAGTGGGCCCTAAGCGACAAGCAGACTGCCTCTTGCTCCTATATTCCAGCATGGTTGAGGCTGGAAAGGGAAATGATTTCGCAGGTGGGTGTTAACCCTCAGGCCTTGTTATATATTTCCCCTAAAAGTATACCAAGTGAACTAGTTAACTCTCCTAGTCATTGGTCAATACGTATGCATACACAGCTACGTACTTTCCTGCAGTACAAGCATACCAAGGATCCCCTCAAATCACTGATAGGTAACCACAACCTTAGAATAGGGGATACGTGTATTCCACAAGGTTGGCTCCCCCAGATTAGGGCTGCTAAAATTAAAGATTTATTTCCAGATGGAACCTGCATGTCTCCTCTGTCTATTATGCCTCACTATGTAATAGACAGAAATCAAATCTTCAAAGTTTTCCAGCTACACCATCTTTGAGGGCAGATGATAGCCTGGTTCAAAGAAGATGGGGCGGATGGGGAGTGGGTCTGTGCCCTTAGCCCAGTTTGTGGCAAACCAAAAGTGGTTTCCAGGCTATACTCTGAGCTTATATCCAGGTCACTGGACGCATAATACAAGGACCCTGGATATTGCTCAGACCAATTCCCCAACTCACAAGGTCATTGGCAATCTGTCTGGAGAGATTTGCACACCAACATTTCTCAGGACAGATCAAGACTCACCCAATTTTAAATACTGCATGATATGTACTGGACCCCGATCAAATTAAAAAAAAATTGGAGAGTTCCCACGTCCAACTGTGCCAGGTGTGGACAAGAGGAAGGGTCTCTTAAGCACATATTCTGGGATTGCTCCTTGGTTAAGCCACTTTGGAATTTGATTAAAGCCAGAGCCGACCCCTTGCTGGGATTTGCAGATTTATTTACCCCGGAGGTTTGCCATTTGGGGGACCTTTCCCCAATTCCAATACGAGCATGCAGGTTCCACATGGCAATGATCTCCCTAACACTGAAAAAACTAGTGTTACATCAATGGTTGGATGGGCATACTATCTCATACACTGATTGGCTTCAAAACCTGCTCTTCAATCTTCGTGTGGAGCACCTCAAGGCCAGTTTATGGGGGTCCTTACCTCGCTATAAAAAAAATATGGGATGGGTTTCATACCCTATACCTACTACAATCAGGAACCATCTCAAGGAACAGCCCTGAAAGGGGTAATAGTAAACCTTCCCAGCATAGCCCAGATTCATGGTCAGATTTACTTAGTTTTCAGATGTTAAAAACTTCCTCCAACGTTTAGATACCAAGCCAGGAGTGGGATGGAAGGGGGAGAGGGAGGGACCCTGACATGATGCAACTGTTGTGTGGTTTAAGATGTTGTTAGATGAGCATGTCATGGTCTTTGTGAAAATACAGTAGAACTTAAATTTCAAAAAATTGCAATTTCAGTTATACAATTTTAAGCAATTTCAGGGAAAAAAAACTGCAGCAATTTCATCACTGTCTGAAAATCACTGTCCCTAGTCATGGGATACGTTTGCACTTATTGTGGAGTAGTATTTTTCCTTACCCATTTTATAATTAAACGATACCATTCAACATTCAGTGAGTTGGACTAATGCAGCAATAACCAGCTTCTGTGGATGATTAAATGCTGAGGTGAAGTAATGTTTACTTTTTATGGAAAATGTATTACACTGGTTCCAACCTCCTGGCCTGCCACCCCCTGCTCCAGCTCTTGCGTCAGTGACTATGCTGCCGAAGCATCAGTAAACTCCTACATCAGGGAGTTGCATTTTTTCAAGCACTGTGAGTTAAACATTTTTTAAGCACTCTGGGTTAAACACAAAATGTGACTGTGTTTCACTGAAGTGGGCAAAGTAAGTTTCATGCGAAAACAAGCGGTATATTGTAGTGACTCAGCAGTTTGAATGTAAATCTGTGTCTCTGGGCATGCCGCATCCGAGTCACAGATTTACTTTTGAAACTGCCAAGTCACTAGGATATACTGTTCGTTTCTGCATGAAACTTACTTTGCCAAGTTCAGAGAAACACAGAGAATCATTCTGTGTAACACATAGTGCTTGAAAAAAAAAAATAACTCACTGATGTTTACCGGTGCTTCGGTGGCATATTCACTGGTGCACAAGCTGCAGCAGTGGGCGGTGGGCCAGGAGGTCAGGACCAATGCAATAAAAAAATACAGAAATAACTATTGTGCATTTCATGTGAATTTGGGACCATAAAGGGTACCAGAAGGCATGACGTGGGAAGAGACAACAGGTTACAAATAGGGGAAAAAAGACAGACAAAAGTGGACAGTGCCCTAAAGTTTAATTCATCAACAGTGGGTGGGGTTTTTTTGAATAACAGACTGTGGGTGGGGTTTAGTTGAATAACTAACTTTCTGTGGGAGGGGTTTAGGTGGCTAACCAACTCTGGGGATTTTTGGAGGTAGTTTGTGGGAGAATAACTGGCAGGAGTCATGCATTCTGATTGGCTTAGAGCAGATACCTCTCGTATAATAGCAGTTTAAATAAAGTTCCTAAAATCCTGCAATCTAATTGGCTAAGAACTGTTGTTTAATTCAACACAGCCACATACACTCTGGTTAGGAGTCCTTGAAAGTTTTAAGGTGACCCTTACTAAAGTACCTTGAAATGAAGTACAAACACACAAACTAATGCACTAGGGACATCAAATAGAATTCACACAAACCCCAATTTCCATTCCAAAAAGGGCAAATAGAAAGTCAATCTGATTGGCTCTTACACATTCTAAATCCCTAGATTAACTGCTGGAAAAGCTGAGGCTGGAGCCTCTTCACAAGAAGGTACAGCAGATCCATATTCTAGAATGGAAAAACCAAGACTGGTCTAAAATTCCAAGCATTATAAAGCATACCTCTCAACTGTCCCTGATTACAAGGGGCGTCCCCCATATTACCCCTCAAAATTGCTATGACCCTCGCCCGTCCCTCACAGAAAGAGTGCTTCCCACACAGAGAATGTGCTGTCATTTCAGACTTTAAAGCAAAAATTCATACTATTCTAAGATGCTTAATAAAAAAATAAACTTTATGCAAGTAAACACAATTGTTTTCACAGTGTTCTGAGCTTGCGTCTCCTTCTTTGAGGATGTGTCCCTCATTATGAGGGTCAGTGTCTCTCACTATCCCTCATTTTGAGTGACTATGTCCCTCATTTCAGTTAAAAAATTGAAAGGTATGTTCTAAAGAGAACTGTCAAGCAGACATTTACATTTCACGTGTTATCTGCTGTAGTCGGCAGTGGGCACATACTGTTTTATCTACAAAAAAGCTTTTTTGTGTTAAAGATCATCTTCAAACTTTTTTTTTATTATTATTTAAACACAGGACTGACACCCTAAAATAGCAGTATTACTGCCTGGCTCAGCTTCCTGATGCTCCATACTGTTTCTGTAAGGAACATGTAGACTTTTAGTGGTACCCCACCTGACCACCCCCACCTGATTATTAATGTTCAATACTACAACTGCTACCTGTACATAATGAAGGCGCTTTATCTGTTCTCTTGCCTGTCCTTGCTCATCCTATGTTTCTTGGGCTCAAATTCGCTTACACAGACATCTCCTAGGACAGAGTGTGGCTCTCACAGCATATTGGCCCACTGGGATATTCTCAACCATGTAGAACAGATTATATGTGCCGTAAAATCCCCCATCCTGCAGTTGGTCCTTCATCTGCCATGGCACGTAGCAACTGTTACAGAGTCGTCCACTAGGGATACGTCCTTTTCCACTTTATTTTTTTTTTTTAAATCACTTTTTGTCCCCTCTACATCCTGGAGACCCGACCCTTCGGGACCACCAAGGAGTCATCCTCCTGCCTCACTCGCCCTACCCAGACTTACCTCTGTCCCCATGTAGCTGTGCCCCCCCCAAGCGGGGCTGAGGTGGAGCGGGCAAGCACCCCAATACTCATATTTCGTTGGATCGAAGACAGTCGTGTAGGCGAGGGCATATTGGAGGCACGCTCCAAGCACTCCTTCTTCCCAGGACCTGCAGTTGTTTTTTTTTTGTGTGGGGGAGTGGCATGCACCCTACACCAAGGCATCACTGCCGGCATCGCCACTCCCCCCTCCCTCTATGTCTGCTCTGTGCTTTCCATGCCACTGGCCTCCGCCAGAGGCCAGTCAATCGCAGAGTGCGGATCCCCCTCCCTCCCGGGAAAGGAGAGCTGTCCTCCAAACGCTCAATCCTCTCCCTCCCCTGCCGACCCCGGGTCGCCAGCGTGGTGCAAGGCATGGCATCCAGTGCCTCAACCCTCAGTGCTACCAGGCCGGCTCCCTTTCCACTTTCGTTCCCAAACTTCCCTGGCCTGCCAAGGTATTATTATATGCCACGTTAGGTCAGCGAAAAGCGAGCATTAGGGCTACACCTACTAATTCTTATGAATCCTGCAAATGAAAAAGGGCTAAAATGTCCAAACTTCTATCATGTCTGTGCAGGAAACTTTTGTTATTGCTTCTGTTGTGTTCAGGTAATGTCGAGCTTAATCCAGGACCCCCGGTAGCCACTGAATCCCTAGCTGATTTACAAGGTCTGAAGAGATTAAGTTTCTTGCATGTCAACACGTGCAGTTAATTGAAAAAAATTACATCAATACAGGCTTGGATATGTCATACCGCCCCCGGACGTCTGGGTAGTCACGGAATCTTGGCTTCAACAAGCTACCAATAACAATGAAGTAAACTTACCCTCCTACTCTCTGTTTAGAGCTGACAGGAGGAATAGAGGTGGTGATGTTGCCATATACATCAAGGATAAATTCCCTGTCTCAATTATTGACTCTATCACTGTCCCAAACAAATTTGAAAGTCTGTCCTTAAAAGCTGAAATTGCAACCAGAGTTTCACTTTGTGTAATAGGTTGTTACATGCCCCCCGTCAGCTGGACTGCAGTTGCTGAAATGCCTAGGTAACATTGTAGGTCCAGCCTCATCAGAGTATATCATGTTAGGGGATTTTAAGTTAGTCTGGCTCTCTAGCACATCCGCTCCTCTTAAAATTTTCTGCGAGTCCCTTGGACTGTCACAGCTGATAAATGGAGCTACTCGTCCTAATAAAACTAACCCTACAAGTAGCACTCTGTTGGATATTATCCTAGTTAGCAAACCCCATTTATTTTCTCATACTGGTGTCTTTTTCTCTGACATTAGTGACCACTCTTTCTTCGCATGTGTACGATCTACCCATGAAGTTACAACTGCACCTAAATTTTCTATTAAAAGATATACACATAATTTTGATCCCTATGGGTACATTATATTTATTTTTATTTACTGAAATGTTTCACCAGGAGGGCACACTGAACAACAAGTTGCTCATCTCACGGTGTAACCTGGAGGGGGGAGGGGGTTACATAGGGTTGTCAAGGATGATCAGTTACAATAGCTTGTGGGTAGTACAAACAATACGACATTGTAAGATTATGCAACAGTTGAAACATAAGGTATTTATTTATTTTTTTTAATTTATTAAACTCTAGGATTACAAGTACCGTTGAGCAGGGACTGCTCATTTACAAAGGTTCCACGTCAAACGATGTAGGGTAACATACATACAAAGGAAAACAATAGGTACATTCTTTACACTCAGAGTTGATTAAGACAGGTGTATATACAGTAGGTTGTGGAGAGAGTCAGCAAAAGCTAGCATGAGTCAGATTTAAGGGTGGACTGAATATGGAGGGAAGGGAGTCAGAGCGGAGTTGGCAGGCAACGGCCATTGTCAGAGGATAGAGGTGGATAGCAAGAGATTGGTGTGGGTGGCTTGGAGGCTTAGTGTCAGCTGAGCAGGGAGGGGTGGCTAAAGAGTGGGGTGGGGGGTCAGGTGACGGAAAAGAGGGGCAAAGCGGCCAGGTTATAGAATACCAATAACTCAGGTAGGAGGTGAAGACCACTGATTAGGAGAGGCAGTCACACTGCGTGGTTGAGGTGAGGGATAGTCGAAGTTCCCTTTTAAAAGGACCAAGAGACACAGCAGTAAGTGCTTCTCTGTTAAGGTTATTGCACCACTGAGGAGCCCTGTGCAAGAATGACCACTACCCATAATGGTCAGACATCTGGGGACCTGGAATGTCTGTTGAGCTCTCTGAGTAGGTTGGGTGCTGTTGTAGGCAATGAAGTTTTGCCACTCCTGTCGGCACATGCCCAAGGAGAATTTTTTTGGTGAGTAGACAGGTCTGGTATTGAATTCTACTCAGGAGTGGTAGCCATCCAGCCTGGACATACAGGTCACAGGTGTGCATTAGGCGGGCGGCACCTCTTAGTAGCCTACAGGCTTTGTTAAGTGTCACAGATATCCTCTAGAGAGCAGTAGGGAAGGCACAGCCGTAGATGACTAGACCATAGTCAATAATGGAGGTGACAGACCTATAGATTGCCAGCCTAAGGGCTTCGGGCGTAAGGCAATGCTTGTGCTTGTGGAGCAAGCCAATCCGTATACTGGTGGCCTTTGCAACATTACCAATATGATGAGAGTACAAAAGTGAGCTGTCCAGGGTGATGCCAAGGTATTTAAACTCAGGGACATGCTCCAGTAAGACCCCGCATGGTTCCTGATGTTGAGGAGCAGAAGTCTGTACTTGCTCCGAGGGTTGTAGAATGTCATAACCTTCATTTTGCTACAGTTAAGAACTAGTTATTGTACAATAAACACTAGTGGAACATTGGGTAAATTACAATATGTGTCCAAAATCATACAAAAGAACATATAAACAAACAAAACAGTAATAATGCGATAGAACCATTTATAGTGCATGAGTGTACCAGGAGCAGGCTCGAGGTAGTACGCAAGTGCTGTTGGAGTAAAAAGGATGGGGTTAGGTTGCGCACACTGGTGACTCAGAAGGGCAGGTGGAGAAGAGACGGGGAGAGGCAAGAACTGAATATGAGGAGAAGGGGTAGCCATTTCCTGATTTCCTCCTTCAGGATGTTGAGAACCCTGCCGGGGGTCATGGTAGGAAGGCAGAAGTACATCGCAGAGCTAAGAGACTCCTTACATTGGCAGGACTTTTATTTAGCTAAGTTTCTGACTACGGCATACAACATTTTCCCCAAAACTGTGTTAGGTGCTCTAAGTAAGCACACTCCTCTGGTGAAAGTCAGTAGCAGAAAAAAAAACTGCCGATGGTTTATGGAGGACCTGAAGGACGCTCTTCGGAGCAGGGATGTGCTTTGGAAAAGTGCCAGAAAAACTAATCTAATGACTGGTATCTATTCAGGAGGGTGAGGAACCTTTGTACCACGATGGTTACAGTAGCTAAAGCAAATTTTTACCACTCACAGTTGGAGTTATCTTCTAGGTGTTCATCTAAATTTGGGAGCACAATCAAATATATTGAAGGCTATACCCCTGGAAATCCCCTACCTGATAAAATATTAATTGGTAACACTGTAATCTCCAATAGGCCATCTATCCTTGACTCTCTCAACAATCACTTTGCTACTGCTGGGCTAGCCTTCGACTCCTCTCCCATCAGCACTCTCCACAATCAACTTGGAGTGAATGCTCAAGATAATCCCATCTCCAGCCTGTTATTCTCCCTACGGCTTACATCTTTGAAAAAGTTGAAGATCTCCTTCTACAGTCAGATACTAGGAAAAGCGCTGGCGCCAATCTCATGGACCCATACTTCTTAAAGGTTGGCTACCGTGTCCCTGCAGTCCCAATTACACATCTTTTTAACCCATCCCTGTCTCAGGGTGACCTTCCGCCCATCTGGAAAACTGCACTTGTGGTCCCTTTGTTTAAGTCAGGTGACCCTCAGTGACCTCAATAATTACAGACCAATCTCCTTACTTCCAATTCTGTCTAAGCTGCTGGAAAACATTGTGAGTACCTAGCTTCGGAACCATCTGGAATCGGCGAAGCTGCTTAATCTGTTACAATCAGGTTTTACAGCACAGCATAGTACAATCTCAGCTCTAGCCAAAGTGACCAACTGGCAACATGAGCTAGATAATAAGAACTTTGCACAGTGTTTTTCGATCTAAGTAAGGCGTCTGATACTGTTGACCACAGCCTGCTTCTTTCATCCGTCCAAAACATTGGCTCGGACTCTCTATCCCTAAGATGGTTTGCTAACTACCTCTCTGGCAGACTTCAGCAAGTAAAGGCGGAAGGGGAAGTTTCTCCTACAAAACTCCTGTTGAGGGGTGTACCACAAGGTCCCATTCTGGGTTCTTTGCTCTTCACTGTTTATATGAACAATATTGATGCCACCATTAAAGAAGCACAAATACACTTATTTGCGGATGACACAGTGCTTTACGCTAGTAGTCCTACCCCTGACGCTGCCTTCAAAGCGAAGTCAATCTGCTGCAGCTTCTAAACCAGAAGTTACTTCTAAATGTGAAGAAAAACAAAGCAATGTTCCTCTCGCCCTCTTCTTATGCATCAAATCATGCTACCACCGGGACGCTCCCAAAGATCACCACTATCCTAGGTGAGTAGCTGAAATACGTAACAAAGTTCAAATATCTGGGGGTCTGGTTAGACAACAGACTCTCCTTTGTTGACCACATAGAAAAGCTGACAAAGAAACTCAGATGGAGGGTTGGTCTTTTCCACAGGATCAACAATCTTCTCACAAAAGATGCCAAGTTAAAACTGATCCAAACTATCTTTCTATCCTTACTAGACTATGCAGACTTCCTGTATAGTCAGGGTCCTGCCAGTGCATTAGCCAAACTCACACACTTTATCACTGAGCCTTAAGGTTTATCACAGGTCTTCCCTACTCTGCTCATCACTGCTCCTTGTATACTGCAGTGGGATGGACATCCCTTAAATAGAGACGATGGAGAAATCCCGTGTTCTGGACTTACAAAGCCATTATAAAAAAACTGCCCCAGTATATTTCTGCCTGTCTACCATTATGCGCTCTTGGCAAGTATGCTCTGAGAAGTACCTCCTATATTTCCTTGCATGTATACAAGCCAAAATCACATTTTGGCAGAGCAGCTATAAGCTACGTATTACCTCAAATGCGGAATAAGCTGCAAAAAAACATGAAATTAACTTACCCAGTCAGCTTAGCAGCATTCAAATCTTTATACCTACGCCATATTAAGGAACCTTGTACTTGTTTCCCCCGACTCATGACCTTCTAATTATCCTAGTGCACTATGAGTCCATGCTGTTATCGGCATAGCTAGGATTGGTAACTGTCAACAGCTGGCTCCCCTTCCCCTTACCTCACTCTCCTCATCCTTCACTTCCACATCACTTGTACCTTGGTACCGTATAGAATTTCCAACCTTCCATCCTTCTCTTCCCTGTTCTGAATGCTCTGTTTTGAACTCTCGCAATGGCTGAGCGTTTTTAACCCTTGTGGCAGTCCTTCATTTTTTTTAAATCCTTTATTGCCCTCTCCCTTTACCATCTCCCCCGCGCCCTTGTTCCTGCTATTATCACTAATCTCCCAAATACCTCTGTTCATAAATTATCTCCTAGGCTAGCCTTGTAACACTGACCCTTATCCTGGATCATTATATATACTGTATATTATGTTCTGATTATATCTGATGCACCTTTGGCAAAACACTCCATTTAATGCATCAGTTAGGGTTGTTCCACAGCGACAAAAGCAAGAAAATTCGGTGTTAGGGTTTAAGCCTCTGCACACTACATCCTGCCCCCCCCAACCCGTCCTTAGGGGTGCTGCGTTGGGGTTGTCAGCCGTAACTCTCAGCCCATCACATGTGTAAAGAGCCAAGGTATAGGAGAATGGAGTGAGCGTTAGGACAATGACTCCAACGCACACCCGATGCCGGGTTGTGGGCGGGATGGGGGGTACAGAGGGCTTTCAACCTAACACGGTCCTCACTTTTGTCACTGTGGAACAACCCTAACTGATGCATTAAGCAGAGATTTTTTGCCTCTGTTTCCTTCTTTTTGAGAATAAGCGGGAACAAAGTAGCCAAACGAAAAGTGACAAATAGAGACACAGCGCATACGAAATACAACTGGTAGCAGCAGAACAATCACGGTACTACTGTTGTGAAATGCAAATAACTTGTGACAGCAACAATAGCATAAAAACAGAAACACAAATGCTACGTGGTCGCATTATGGAAGCATAAACCGTGTCATACGGTCACGGTACCGCATTCCTAAATGGAAATGGTAACGGTAACAGCAACAATAATGCCAAAGGAAACAGAAACGCAGGCGTGTATGGAAATGCAAACCGTAACACACACAGGCATGGGAACGTAATTGGAAACGCTAATGGTAACGGTAAGAACAACGATAATGCAAAACAAAAGACAAATGGAAATGGAAGGGTGGCTGCTGGAGCACACACCCTATTTTTCCTCAAAAGCTCCATTGAGAAACACAGTGAAAACAAATAAGGTATGCATAATAATGGGCCTCGGAGCAGAAAATGAGCAGTTGTAATACTAAATTGCTAATATCTCAGTAACCGTACGACGTAGGAAAAAAATTAAAATTTCACGATTCATGACTTTCCTGGCTAGGTTTTCACAGAATGCGGAGCCCATAGGGCTACGCATTGTAGTGACGAAAATTCCATATCTCGCACCGTTTCCAAGACACGATTTTCACCAAACCACCAAAAGGCACATCTGTGAGATGTTGGCTGCCTTCCCTCCAAATTTCAGCCCAAAAGACCAAATCGTTCTTTTGCAGCAGGGTGGCAAAGAAATCCTGTCATTTTGCCATAGCCTGGAAAAGTAGTGTTGTGATTTGCGAAAGCTTTCACAAAAATTTGTGAAAGTGTCAAACATGCAACACTACTTTTCCCAGAAATTTGGAAAACATTTTTCTGGGGTGTTTAACCCCAAAATAAAGATATGGCTAGCATTCTGAGGGTCCGAATAGGTGAACACAAAAAGAATTGTGTTCCTACAGGGTCCCAATTTTAAATGCCAAGCATTTTTCTGATCAGTAACTGAAGACAAAATGGCAGATTTGCGACACTACTAGGGCCATTTGCGACACTAAAAAGTGCATTTGCAAAAGTGTCGAACTTTTTCTTAACTTTTCCCATTGACTTATAATGGGAACTTGTTTTTTTAATAACTTTTGAACCGTTCAATATTTTTTCACAGAGTATTCAAAAGGCACACCGGAGACCCCGGCCACAGATTCCCTGAAGTTTTTGGACCAGTCACATAAACCATGTGACCTGCAGGCACGAGCAGAGAATGCGCAAAAAAGCCGTAATTGCGCGCACGGATGTCGCTTAATAACTCCGTAGCCGTATATCCGACCGGTACGAAAGTTGGCAGACCCCGAGATCTATGGTTACGCCCCGCGCCTGCCAAATTTCTGGTAAATCCGTTGAACGGTGGAAAAGTTATTAAGGTGCAAGATTTCACCATTTAACCTTAAAAGGGCTACACAACCCTAACTATGGTAGCATATATTTTATATATATATATATATATATATATATATATATATATATATATATACACACACACACACACACATATATATATATAAATACATACACACACACACACACACACACACACACACACACACACACACAGTATATTTGTGTTTTTGTGTCTGATTATATCTGATGCACCTTGTTGACCTGTATGTTATATATAATATTTTTATATAAACATGTATATTTCTGTTCGTTTATAAGTATTGTTTCCTTGGACTTATATCCTTGCATACATTTCTTAATGTCAATGTCTCCTACTGTTTACTTATTGTATATATTGTATGATTTTGTTCCTTGGTATATTGTATATTGTGTATTTCTTTCGTTATACTGTTCTTACTGAATAACACAGATCCACCTCGAAAATGAGCATCGCTCAACTGTGATCGCCTGGTTAAATAAAGATTTTGACTGATTGACTGACTGTACACAGGGGTGTCAGCAGGCATACGCACTGTACTCAGTAGAGTACAGTAAAAAAAATTAGGCAGGGGCAACAAAAAGAGGAAAGCAAGGACATTATGAGACACATTGTGTCTGTGTTGCGGTGAGCCTTTCTGCCTTTATTGTTCGCTCTGGGGCACTGATGCTACCAGCCAAATACACAAACAAGAACAACTTACCAGGCAGGCAGAAAAACAAAGAAAGGAGGATTACAGGAAGAAACTGATTACTTGAACTCAGACATGGTAAATGGGGAGGGGCCTGTTTTTGGTGTGACGGGCAGGGCATATGTTTACGTAATGGGGGGGGGGCAACGGTGCATCACTTTTGAGTACAAGTTTAAAATTCCTGGCTACACCCCTGACTGTACATGTAATAATGAAAACATTTCCTGTGTCATTAACTGTATGGCCACCCAGCTATGTTCCGTTATATAGCCGAACAAAAAGAAACTTCAGGTAAATACTTTGCAGGAGAGTCATAATCCCCCAAGTTAATCATGCGTGCCCCCCCTTTTTTTTTTTTTTTACAAAACTGTCCGGGTCTCTCCTGAAGCTGTAGCATAAAGGTAGCAGGAAGGATCTAGTTACTTTTACTTTACTACTGCAAGAGACTTGGAGAGTTTGGAGGTGGGGGAAGATAACAGCTGATTTGGGTATTAGTAAGTCATCTAAAATACAGGTTACTCACCTGTAACAGGAGTTCTAGGAGTGGTATATGTTGTTCATCCACACTGTCTGGCAGGTTACTTGCCACTTTAAATCTTGCCGGAAAGTCTTCAAGCTGGTTCCTCCCACACACCCGGGGGGGGTAAAACCCTCAGCTCTGCCCCATGACGCCAGATCTAGCCCGCTGGAAGCCAGGTTGTGCGTCAAAGCCATGGAGGTCGGGTGGGTCGTATGGATGAACAACATATACCACTCCTAGAACTCCTGTTACAGGTGAGTAACCTGTATTTCTAGGGACGTGGATATGTTGTTCAATCCATACTGTCTGGCAGACTCCTAGCAGTTCTCCATGAGGAGGGAGGCAAGGCGCGCACCCCCTACTTGGGAAATAAGGACTGGAGAACTGAGGTCCCAAAACCAGCATCCCGGCATGACTCTAGGTCAATGTGGTAATGGGAAATAAAGGTGTGTGCTAACTTCCAGGTAGCAGCCTTGCAGATTTCCTGGATAGGGACATCCCTAGAAGCTGCCACCGAAGCAGTGGTATGGCGGGTAGAATGAGCTCTCATCCCTTTGGGAGGCTCCATGCCCGCCAACCTATAGCAGAGATCTATGCAGGAGGTGACCCACCTGCTTATCGTCCCCTTGGCTGCAGGTCTGCCAGGTGCGGCTTCTGTGTAGGTGACGAACAGCTGGCGAACCTCTCCCCAAACTTCAGACGTCCGCTCCTTATAATAAGCAAGCGCTCTTCTAGGGTCCAAAGTATGGAGCCTATAGTCTGCCTCCGAGGTACGACTGGGGTAGAACACCGGCAGAGTCAACACCTGGTTCAGGTGAAACTCCGACAATACCTTCGGAAGGAACTTCGGGTAGGGGTGAAGGACAACCTTGTCCCTGTGGAAGACCAGGTAAGGAGACTCGATGTAAAGAGCCTGGAGCTCTCCCATCCTTCTGGCTGACACAACAGCCACCAAGAAGGCAGTCTTCCACAACAGGTGAGAGATATCACACCTGTGCATCGGTTCAAATGGCTTGCCCATGAGCTTAGCCAATACCAGCAGTAGATTCCACAGAGGTGGAGGTTCTCGAACTGGAGGGGATCTGTGATCAAGGCCTTTGAAAAGTCGCCGACCACCTTCTCCTGCGTCATCAACTGCTTGTCGGCCCACACCTGGCAAGCAGAGATGGCTGCCTGGTGCACCTTGAGGGTTGTCGACAGAAGCCCTAGCTGAGACAAGAACCACAGGTAGTCCAAAATGCTAGCCAATGGACAGGCAGAGGAGTCCAACCCCTCGTCCTGACACCAAATGGAGAATCTCTTCCATTTAAACGCACAGCACTTTCTGGTCGACTCCTTACGGGACGCTTCAACAACATTGAGGACCTCATCGGAAAGACCCAAGGCCTGGAACTCTAGCCGCTCAGGAACCAGGCCGTCAGGTGCAGGGAATGAAGGTCCAGATGGAGAACCTTCCCTTGTTGATGCAGCTCAGGTCCGGGTGGTCTGGAAGCTGCCTCAGGAGCCTGGAGTTGAGGCTGAAGAGATCTGGGTACCAGAACTGGTGAGGCCAGTCTGGGGCTACCAGAATCACCTGTGCCTTGTCCCTCTCACCTTGAGAAGCACCTTGTGGATCAAGGGAAATGGAGGGAAGGCGCAGAAGAGGCCCGGGTTCCATGGCCTCGAGAAGGCATCCCCCTGCAGCGAGCCAAGCTGAGGAAGGGCGGGCGTGAAACAGCCTCAACTTCGCATTCTCCCTGGAGGCGAACAGGTCCACCTGAGGGGTGCCCCACTGGGAGAACAGGTCTTGAACTACCTCTGGCAGGAGAGACCACTCGTCAGATGCAGCGCCTAACCGGCTGAGGGCATCAGCCAGACTGTTCGAGGCTCCAGCCACATGGATGGCTAGGAGATCCGCTTCTAGGCTGATCATGAGAGACCAAATACGGAGAGCTTCCTTGTACAAGGGAAAGGAATGTGTCCCGCCCTGTTGGTTGAGACAGTACATGTTCATGGTGTTGTCCGACTGGACCTGAACCACCTGACCCCGTACAAATGGAGCAAAGGCAGTGAGGGCTAGTCGAACTACTCAAAGCTCCATGATGTGGCATCGAGACTCCTGAGGGGTCCAGAGGCCGTGGGCCCGGAGTTCCCCCATATGGGCACCCCAACCCATCAAAGAGGTGTCGGTCATAAGGATGACTTTTGGCTCGGGGCGGACAAACAGGACACCCTCCTGCAGATGAGCTGGAACAAGCCACCACTGCAGGCTATCCCACATCCTCTGGGTCATAGTTACTGGCTGGTCCAAAGGACCGGAGCGCTGGGACCATTGGCGGGCCCGCCCCCATTGCAGGGAACGCATATGCCAGCGGGCCCAATGGACCAGGCTGGTGCAGGCCGCCATGAGACCCAGAAGGCGCAGGAAGTCGCAGGCAGGGCACAACTGCCCAACCAGAAATGATTGGGCAAAGGGGGAAAGGACCTCAGCCCTGTCTGCTGGAAGCTGGGCTCTGGCTCGAAGAGAGTCGAGCTCTGCCCCGATTAACTGAATCACCTGCGATGGCATGAGTTACAACTTGGCCTCGATGATCAGGAGGCCAATTTGAGAGCAGACGAGGAGGACCAGATCTCTGGACCACTCCATTTCCAACCTGAAGGGGGCTGCTATCAGCCAGTCCAGGTAAGGGTACACACAGACCCCTCAGTGCCACAGGAATGCTGTCACCACTGCCATGCATTTCGTGAAGACCCTGGGAGCTGGAACAGGCTGAAGGGCATGGCCCGGAACTCGTAAAGTGGTCCCTCGGCTCTGAAGCGGAGAAATCGCTGATGAGACGGATGGATTGGGACATGAAAGAACATGTCCTGAAGATCCAGAGAGCAGAACCACATGCCTAGTTCCAAGGATGGTATGATCTGAGCCAGAGTGACCATCCTGAAGGTGCACGGTCTTAGGAACTTGTTCAGTTCGTGCAGATCGAGAATGGGGTGCCAGTCCCCCATCCACTTTGGGACCAGGAAGTACCTGAACACAAACCCTGGGTTTGGAGGAGGATCCACCACCTCGCTGATCACCTCCTTGTGGAGGAGCAGAGCTATGTCAGCTCGACGAGCCAACAGAGGGCTGCAGAACCCGTAGCCCCCCTTGAGGGGTGACGGCTCGATAGGGAGGGGTCTGCTCGAATTCCAGAGGCAGATCCATGCTGACAACTTCCAGCACCCAATGATCCGTGGTGATAGCAGACCAGGCGGAAAGGAAATGATGGAGCCGTACCCTCATGGGGAGACCCAAGGGAGGAGTGACGAGGTTGGGGGCGGCACCCCTCAACCCGTCACTGGGCAGGCTTGGAGAAAGGGCCAGCTGAGGGGCCACCTGGACCCTTCCCTCCAGGCTTCCTGCAGACTTGGCCTTGGGGCACCAAGCGTGAGCCTGCTGGCCCTGTTGCTGGTGCTGCTGGGCCGGACGTGCTGCAGGGGCGGAAGAACAAAAGGGCTTACACTGCTGCTGGCGGCCTTTGTCCTTGGGCAGATGTGACCAAGTCCAAGGCAGCACTGGACTTCTCGATCCTCTGGAGATGGCCTTCCACCCCCGGCCTGAACAAGTCAGTGTCCAGGAGGGGAACGTCTGCCAGCTTGTGCTGTGTATCCGCCATGAAGGTGGAGATCCGCAGCCAAGCTCTGCAGCACATGGCTACTGCGGCCAGTACTGACCGGGCACAAGAGTCTCCAATGTCTAACGCAGTTTGGAGCTGTTTGGCCATTGCCCTGCCCTGATCCCACACCTGCTTGACCGTCGTTTGAAGGACAGCTGGGAGATGAGGAAGCACCTCATCCAGGGAACCCATAAGGGCGTGTGAAAAATGTGCCATCAGCACGGCCAAGCTAGCCTGTCAAAGAGCTAGGGAGGAGGCAGCGTAAACTTTGTGCCACAAGTAGTCCAGCTTCTTGGACTCCTTGTCAGGGGAGCTTTTCCACGTCCACAGCGTTTCCGGAGTGCCGGAAAACGCTATCGGTTACCAGCCCTTCAGCCGAGGGGTGCTCCGAAAAAAATGGAGAGGGAACCGGTGGGGACTGGTGGGGACTGCATTTGCGAGCCATCCTGGCTGAAGGTGCAGGACAGGATGCAGGCCGCTGCCACAACTCCAGGGCTGGACCAACAATGGCCTCGGCCACAGGTAAGGCCTCCATGGGGGAATCCCCTCGGTCCAGAATCTCCGTGAGGGGATATCTGGCCCATTTTTGTACGGTTCGGGCTGCATCCCAGTGGACTCTGAGATGAGCCAAAGAATTCCCAGGAATGAGGATGGGCTCTCATCCACTGACTGACCCCCAGAAGATTCCAGGTCAAGGGGCCTGGAATACAAGGAGGAATCAGACTCCAAGGAGTCCGCAAACAGCTGCCGAGTGCCTGAGCCACCCTCCACTTGCAGAGGCAGATTGGGGGTGAGGGTGACCGACAACCTGTGGGGCAAGCCCTGACTCGACCGAGAATCCTTGGTCGGAGCCCCAGTCTTAGGTTGTGGAGGTGGTGGTTCCACCACAATGGGTTGAGCAGCTGGTTTCGGCAGAGCAATCGGTGCTGAAGTCGGCTCCCAGACTAAGGAGCTGATGGCGAGAGGTTGCTTCGGTCGTTCAGACAACAGCCACTTAATGGCCGGTGAAGACAACAGAGTCGGCTTGTTGCCAGCTAGTAAGAGTTGCTGCCACAACATGTCCTCATAGCGCCGATGCAACTTGCGCCGGAGCCTATCCTCTGAAGAGGACGATGAGGACGAGTGGCGATGCTTTTTTCCGTGATGCCGGGACCGAGACCGCCAATGATGGCAGGACCTAGCAGACATGGAGAAGGACCGAGACCATCGGGGTCGCCGATGGCAGGTCGAAGAGGGGGTGGGGTAAACCTGCTCATCCCTCAGTTCAGGGTCCTTGACCGGGGACTTTGGCACAGGAGGCACAGGCAAGTCCTCGGTAACCACTAGGGGAACTGGTGAAGAAGGGCTGTCGGCTTTTCCAGCCAACAACCCGTCCGACAGGTAGAGAAAAATCTCGACCGCATCCACGGGTGTCTCAGCCAGCTGACCTGATGGGGACACCGTGAAGCCAGCAGCCTTAGCCACAACCTCGACCGAAGTCGAAAGCCGACGCTCCGGGAACGAGATCTCTGCCACGAACGTCGACGGTGGGGCTTACCTTTCGGTTCCTTTTTCTTCAACCTACTCGTGTGAGTCCCTGAGGGCCCTTCTCCCTTGGTGGAGAGGAACTGACAAAGCTCCTTAAAAGAAGCAGTGTAGGAAGAGCCCAAGGAGAGCAGGATAAACACCAAAGCCGAGGAAGAAGAAGACGCGGCCTGGGCTGCTTCCTCCTTGAGGGCAATTAACTGCCTGGGCTGCTCCGCGGAGCCCGCAGCCATGGACACCACCCAATAGGCCGCCTTCGACTTCACCGGCGGAAACAGTTTCTCGGGGCGCCCCAGTTGAAGTCTGGCACTGCGGTCCTCTAGAACCGAAGGCACAAAAGACTTGCATAGATCGCAGGCCTGCGGATCATGAGCAAGTCCCAAGCAATAAACGCACGTGGCGTGCAGGTCAGTCAGAGACATCTTCAGCCCCCAAGGGCACCGACGGAAGCCAGGAGTAGATTTCATATCCATCACAGCCACGAGGGAAGATGAAGACTTAAGTCTCGGAAACTTTAAAGTTATTTTCAGAAAAAATGAAGTATTAGGATCCAGGCCTAAAAATGCAGAGCGCTACGGAGGGAACCTGAGTTTCCAAGCAGTAAGGAAGATCTGGCGTCATGGGGCAGAGCCGAGGGTTTTACCACCCGGGTGGGTGGGAGGAGCCAGCTTAAAGACTTTCCAGCAAGATTTAAAGCGGCAAGGAACCTGCCAGACAGTGATGATTGAACAACATTCCACGTCCCTAGAAATGTTATTTTCTGCTTTTTGTTAATACTGTGTTCATTTAACAGTCCTGTGTTTCAGAATGACTGTAAATCAATTCTTTATTTTTTTTTCAGTCTTTGGTAACCGGGTAAGGCCCACTAGGCACAAGTGCCTGTTTTCAAGGGCGACCTGGAAGCACTGGGTGGTTAAGTGACTTGCTCAGAGTTGCACAGTATGCAAGTGGAAGTTGTGAGAATCAAACTCAGGTCTGGTCTGCTGGATGTATCAAGTTCGTTCACACCTCGTTCCTCTAACCATTAGGCTATACTGCTAGCCCAAATAAGGCAGGTCTGACTCCAAGCTAACAGAAAAGGTACCAAACCAGGGAATTTTTTTTTCTCATAAAACTCCTAAGCATGGTTGCTAAATAAAAAAAAAAATTGGAAAACAAATGAATGTAACAAAAAAGTCACAGAAAAGTTTCTGTACATCTGTTTTGGTTATAGCATTAAGATACTCCTGGGAGTAGAGATGTGCTAATGCCCAGTCATATCTAGGTGCTTAATTCATATTAAAAAAATGCTAAAAAAAGAAAAAAAAAAATGGGCTCAATGTTCCCTTTATTTTGTTATTCTGTTGTCCCGGAAATGACCAATGTCATGAATATGCGCACTATGCAGTCAGGAGATCCTCTTTACAGTTTGTTCTTTTGTTTGTTTTTTTATTTTCACTGACTCCCAGCTAAAATGGTCAAGTATTCCTTCAGCTGGACCACTGACTCTGCCCATTACAGAAAGAACTGTATCTTGCCAGCTGAGAGCCCTCCCATCCAAACCTCGGGGATTTACCCTTGCTGAACCAGGTGCACAGCCCCTGCCCACAGCTGCGTGGGAATAGATCCAACACAGGAAGGCAGCATGGCCCTTGTAGGGTCTGCATTTCCCCACAGGGCTGAGGAAAGGCTTTGTAGGCGTAAGCCCTTCTCCCTTTTTAAGAGCTAAGGTACTCTGTCTTCGGGGGGGGTTTGCAGGCCATGGACTGCACATGTCAGTGTCTGTAGAGGTAAAGTTATTATATTTCCTTGTTAGAGGGGTAAGGTAAACACTGTATACAGGTAGACCACAGACTGGACTTGGCACTGTCCATGGAGCCAAGCTACTCAGTCTCGTTGGAAGGGGAGGTGATGGAAGGTCAGAGACTGAACTTGGCATTTTCTGTAGAGACAACCTATTTAGTCTTGCTGGCCCCCTTCCCAAGCTCTTGAGCTTTGTTGTTGGGAGGGGGATGGATACTGGAAGGCCATGAACTACACTTGTCATTGCCTGTAGAGGCAAACTGTTCAGTCTCGTTGGTGAGGAGGTGGGGATATTGGCAGACCACAGACCAACACCAAGCACTGTCTGTGAAGGTTAGGTTGAGGAGTATGGGGGACGCTCCTTGGTGGAACTGATATGACGTACAGAACCAGCTGCTCAGTGGCACCTCTCCTATCGAGAGGTAAACATCTCCAGTAGCCCATAAACAAGAACATAGAAGGCAAACAGGACAACAATAATTATAAAAAAAAATACTGTTTACTTAGACAAAAGAACTTGCAAACAACAACTTTACCTTCGACAAGCAGCACAAAGCATTCATACAACCAGCCCCCAACAGGACTGCACAGATTAGCTTAAATAGGTGTTCTGAGATATGATGATCCTCGCCGCTTCATACCAGCACGCACTGCAAATTACAGGCTGCAACTGCGCTGTACAAAACCAAAAATTATAATTCACACAAAGACAAGGGATCTTTAAGGCAGTGAAGTGGACTCCTTGCAGTTGTAATGAAAGGGTTTTAAATCAGAGCGAGCTGGGTGCTAATGTTTGTTTTGAGGCTGCAGTTCTCCACAGGGGAACTCCAACAGCATAACTACTGCATCCCTGACAATTTAAGAACCACCCAGCCACTTCCAAACATTCGCAGTTGCAAGGGCCATTAGGCAGGCACCGTAGTCATGCTAGCACAGGAACTATAGTCAGGGAAGTCAAGCACTCAAAAGGATAATGCTCTCCCATCCCCTCACCCCCAACATCAAAATGATGGCAACAGAAAATACCGTAGAAGTCGACATTAAAGGGGCAGGAACAATTACGGCCTCTGGCAACTAATAAAAGAAAACAAACAAAATCTCAGACAACTGTTTCATTAAAAGACCGAGGGGAATGGGTAATTTCTTAGCTTGGAGATTCCATTTCCCCAGAGTACCCCATATTCTTCCATCTGAGAGCTGCAACAGCAGAGAAAATGTCATGTGGGAATGAAGGTACACACTAACTAAAAATACTGTCATGTAGGTGGGACTCTCCCTGGTCATGTCCTGCTTTCATTGAAACATTCAGTTCTCTTTTCCAAAGCAGCCAAAAAAGAAAAAGCAGCCCAAAAATATATAAATATATATATAGCCTAGAGAAATCTCAACTAACCAATACCCCAATTCTCTTCACAAACAACATAATCCATGCTAACAGATACAAAAACCTAGTGAACTAGACAACCTCTTATCCCCAAACAATGGTCCAACCAACTACATATGAGGGATGGAAGCAGGTGGAAGAATATCTGACTGACAGTATAACCTAGAGGTTAGAGTAATGAGCTATAAATGAGCTTGGTACATCCAGAAGACCTGGGCTTGAGTCCTACAACCTCTACTCACATACTGTGTGATGCTGAACAAGTCACTTGACCGCCCAGTGCTCCCGGGTCACCCCTGAAAACAGGCACTTGTGCCTAGTGGGCCTGGCCCGGTTACCAAAGAATGAAAAAAAAAGAAGATGGGGTACTTTATGAAACATAATCTCCAAGGTAAGAAAGGATTCATTCCCTGTCATCCCCATAATCTTCCATGTGAGAGTTCCCTGTCATCCCCATAATCTTCCATGTGAGAGATGGGACAGCAGGGGATACAGGATGCAGTCTCCCCAAAATCACTCTAGTCACAGATTAAAAAAAAAAAAGTAATGGAAAGGGAAAGAGAGAAATTCTTATCTGCTGTATCTACCAAGGGTCTCCATAACCTGCAGGTCTCATGCTACTCCATAACATTATTGAGGAACCGCGACCTGCAACACCTGCCTCCCAAGGACACATAGGCCGATGCCTGTAAATCCAGCTTACAGTGGCACGTGAAATGATGAACTAAGGGCCAGCTGGTGGTTCTGCAACTATCCAGTGGAGACACCTGAGATCTCACTGCCCAGGAGTTGGCCATGGCTCTAGAAATGTGACCGCTTAAAGGGCACATAAACAATACTGTTTACATTTTTTAATATAATTGCACATTTGGTCATGTGTGAAGTCTGTTCTACCACCCCAGTGTATTGTTTTGCATGGTTGTTTTGGAACAGTCCTAGTTAATCCTTTTTTATAGCCCCATATTAACGCAGTCTTTTTCCCTACAGCTGTTTCAGAACCCAGCGGCATTAGCTGCACTGAAGACTACAGTCAAGTAGAACACAGACAACATCTCACAACCATGTCACCATGTTCTACTTCACTGTAGTCTTCAGCTCAAAAAGAGAATTCACGTTTGAGACCACATCCAATGAGGTCTATGTGACCCTTGACAACACACATAGGTAAGCCAGGCTCCAAGCCAACCCTGTCTTCAAGGTTCTTGATGGTGATACCCCCTCCTGAAGAAGCACCTCACTTCAAGTACCTCGGTGTGAGGGTGGACTGTTGTCTAGAATTATCCACTCATATAAACATCATGTTTAAAAAAACTCTGCCCAGGTTCTGTGCACTGTACTGTTCCAAGACATGCTCGCTGCTCCCAGTTAACTGCGAGATCACTCCAACAATGATCCAGCTAGTGTTTGTCTACATGGATGTAGCTTACCGTGTGGCCCTCAACTCTCCCGTTGTCAGATTGGCCTCTGTTCCATTATTCTGCCATTTCACTCTTACTTTAACTCCTCTTCAACACCGCTGCTCTTTCTACCTCAGTCTTTCGCTCCCCTCCTTGGGTCACAGTGTCTCTTTCATGCCTCTTTTATTCTGGCCAAATTCTCTCTCTCCTTACTGTTCCCCCTCATCTTTCTGCCTTCCTTTTTCCTTACATCCCCTCCTCCTACTCCCATCACTCCTCTGATTCCCACTCCTTTTCCATGTCTTGTTGCAAAACTTCAGCTAGCAAGTCTGTCTTCTCCACCCAGCTTCCTCACCTCCTCTGGAATAGTCTCCAATCCCTTCCCCCATTCATCTCTCCATGCACTCAAACCTCTCCTCCAGCTCACTTCACACCCTTGTCTCCCCTCCCTCAAACCTCTCAGCTGACTTCACCTGTTCATCTCTCTCCTCCCTCAAAACTTTTCCTCTCAGCTCATTTCACCCTCTCATCTCTCTGTTCTCTACCCTCCCTCAAACCTCTCCTGTCGGCTTACTTCATCTCCTCGTCTCTCCCGCCCTCAAACCTCTGCTCTCAGCTCACTTCATTCCCTTGTCTCTCCCCTCCCTCAAACCTCAACTATCAGCTCACTTCATCCCCTCGCTCCCCACCCTCAAACTTCTCCTCTCAGCTCTTTTGACCCCCATCTCTCCTCTCTTCTTTTCCCCCTCCCTCAAACCTTTCATCTCAGTCACTTCATATCCTCCTCTCTCCCATTCTCTCCCCTCCCTCAAACCTCTCCTCAGCTCATTTCATCTTTCTCTCTCTCTCTCTCTCTCTCCCCTCCCTCAAACCTATCACCTCAGCAACTTTATACTCTTTCTCCCTTCCCCTTCTCTTCCCTTTTCACTCTTCCCTCAAACCTCTCTTCTCAGCTCATTTCATGTCATTGTCTCTCCTTTTCTCTCACCTCCCTCAAACTACTTCTCAGCTCACTTCATCCCCTTATTTCTCCCCACCCTCAAACTTCTCCTCTCAGCTCACTTGACTCCCTTGTCTCTCCTTCTCACCCCTCCCTCAAACCTCTCCTATCAGCTCACTTCATCCCCTCATCTCTCTTCTCTTCATTCCTCTACCTCAAACATTTCACCTTGGTCACTTAATACCCTCCTCTCTCCCTTCCCTCAATTCTCTCCTCTCAGCTCACTTCATCCCCTCGTCTCTCTCCCCTCCTTCAAACCTTTCACCTCGGTCACTTCATACCCTCCTCTCTCCCCTTCTCTCCCCTCGCAACTCACTTCACCCCCTCGTCTTTCTCCTCATCGCTCCCCTCCCTCAAACCTCTCCTCTCAGTTTACTTCACCTCCACATCTCTGCCCTCCTCTCCCTTTCCCCAAACCTCTTCTCTCAGCCTCTCAGCTCACTTTACCTTCTTGTCTCCCTCCACCTCTCCTTCCAACTTCTCCTCTCAGCTCACTTCACCCCGATCTCTCCTCTCCCCTTCAAACTTCTCCTCTCAGCTCACTTCACCCCAGTCTCTCCTCTATTCTTCCCTTCTCACAGCTCCCATCAGCGCACTTCAACCTATCTTTTCTCTCGTCGACTCTCCCCTCCCTGAAACCTCTTCTCACAACTCACTTCACACCTTTGTCTCTCCCCTTCCCTCAAACCTCTCCTCTCAGCACACTTTATCCCTTGTTTCTCTTTTCTCTCCTCCCTCAAACCTTTCCTCTCAGATCACCTGACGCCTTATCTCTCCCCTTCTCTCCCCTCCTTCAAACCTCTCGTCTCCTCTGAGCTCACTTAATCCCCTAGTCTCGCCTCTTTTCTGTACTCTCAACTTCATCAAACCTCTCCTTTCAGCTCACTTCACTTCCTGAGCTCTCCTATCTCTCCCCTCCATCAAACCTCTCCTTTCAGCTCATTTCACCCCTCGTCTCTCCCCTTCTCTTCCCTCCCTCAAACCTCTCCTGGGAAGGGATATCTGTGCTGGCAGTGCCTTGTTCTTAGGGTGCAAACAGCCACCAGACGGAGCCAGCGGCGGTGTTGAGGTCAAAGCCCAATCTGTGCTTTAAGGAAGTCAGTGTTAAGAAATACAATGGCTCCTGGCAAATAAGCAGGAACCAGAGTCTGCAACAGAGGATATCAGCAATCTCATCAAAACTTTTGTCTAACTGAGTCTGAAGCCAAGGCAAATCTACTCAAGGGGTAGCCCGATTTTCCCAATTCAGCATCACTCACCTAATTCTTCTTGTCACATTCCTTTTCTCTTTCTTTAGTGCAGTCACAGAAGAAGCAGATACCTGTGGCTTTTATTAACAGTGACACCCTTGCATACT
Organism: Neoceratodus forsteri; assembly: GCA_016271365.2. Lineage (NCBI taxonomy): Eukaryota > Metazoa > Chordata > Ceratodontiformes > Ceratodontidae > Neoceratodus > Neoceratodus forsteri. The sequence goes on from JADMNL010000024.1 coordinate 109,221,232, forward strand.
CTCCTCTTTCCGGATCCGCTATTCTCTGGCGCCATGGTACCAGCATGAAAATGAATTTCATGCCTTGATGGGGTAAGACATGGCAGCCACACTAGCACTGCTCCCCTTCCACAGGTACGGTAAAAGCAGATGCAAACTACTGGGACCATCTTGAGGGACAAACTTTGATTGGTGATTGGTTTGTCCAGTAGGGAGGTGAAACTGTATATAGCTGGGCACAAGAGAGTCCCAATGGTGTTCTGCAGCCAAAGGGAAAAACCCTGGCTCATCAGGAACTGCCTGAGCATTGCACCCTGGCATGATGAGTGAAAACAACATGTGCTCTGCAAATAAATCACCTTCTGCTCTACTTAAAGCAGACCCAGTCTGAATTCTTCCATGGTGATTTGCATATACTTCCCATAATGCTTTGCACTACTGTGGTATGTGTGATTTTGTATTTCATCAAGTACTGTACTACACTAACTCAGTTAAGGGGAAAAACAAACCAGAAGCCCAACACTAGATGACCTTACAACTTGCAGAGGACACACCCTGATGTCTAAGTGGAGGTAGGAACAGCAAGGCATAACCAGGGAGGGTTCTACAGTACCCCATCTCCCAATCATTTTAGTTAGGACATGCCTCCACTCCCATGTGACGTTTTCCCCCATACCGTCACAACCCTTAGAAGGAAGACTATTGGGAAGATGGGAAATTCTATCATTTCGAACAGTTTTCCCCAACGTCCCATAGGATAATACGGCAATCGTTCTTGGCACAGTTATAAGGCTTATACACCACTATCTTTGGCTCACAAGGTGGTGACATTATGTCTCAGGGCAGTAAGTATCCCCTTCTGCTGCACTCACCAAGGGAAGAGATCTTTTTAGAACCGTGACCCCGCTTTGCTCAACTCTCTTGGCTGCAATGGGCTTGCTGAATCTAAGCTTGGACTGTTTAAACGTTAAGCTTCAGCAGCACCTCTCAGCACGTTGTACCTGTGACTGCCTAACTTAGGGCACCTCAGATTGTTCACTACTTTAGACTTGCCCTTCGCACGTGAATCTTTGTCATTATCACTCTGTCTCTACCACCCAGAACCTGCCTTCCCCTCTCCTCTGCTTCCCACCATGCTCGTCACTTTCTGGCCCTACTACCCTCTTTACCCCCTTCACTTAACGAGGCTACCTTTGGCTGACCTGCCCTACCCACAGACTTCATGCCAAGTAACTTGTACATCTTGAAATTTACTTGCCTTTTTGACATCTAGTGGACTGTGTATTGCTCTCAGTGATTTTGCCTCAATATTTATACTGTGTCTTTTTGTACAACGTGTAGTCTAAATGGTGTAGCTCCTTCCTATTGTAATTCAAAATGATGTAATTCCTTCCTACTGTAATTTCTGCCCTGTCCTAGTTTTAACTTTTTGCCTGGATTTGTCTTCGTTACCCTCAGACGTGGAACCTTTGTAAAAGAGCTCTCAGCTCAAAAGTACTTGTAATCCGAATCAATAATACATAGAAAATGAATGAATAATGTGAGACACTGACACCCTTGGACATAGACCCTCATAATGTGAGGAACCGACCCCCCTGGGACATGGATCCTTATAAATAATACAAGACACTGACGCCCTGGGACATGGTCCCTCACAATGTGGGATATTCAAACTTAAGATATAAGCCCTCATATAATGTGAAATACTAACACCCTGAAACATGGGCCCTAATAATGTGAGATACTGACACTCTGGGACATGGGCCCTCATAAATAATTCGGGACACTGACATGCTGGGACATGGGCCCTCATAATGTGATGCACTGACCCCCTGGGACATGGGCCCTCATAATGTGAGACACTGACACCCTGGGACATGGGCCCGCATAATGGCAGACTCTGATGCTCTGGGACATGGGCCCTTAAAAATAATGCGAAACAGTGACACCCTGGGACATGGGCTCTCATAACGTGGGATATGAATACTTGACACATGAGCCCTCATGTTATGTGAGACACTGACACCCTGAGGCATGGGCCCTCATAATGTGAGACACTTAACCCCTGGGACATGGGCCCTCATAATGTGAGACACTGACACCCTGGGACATGGACCCTCATAATGTGAGATACTGACACCCTGGGACATGGACCCTCATAATGTGAGACACTGACACTCTGAGCCATGGACCCTCATAATGTGAGATACTGACACCCTGGGACATGGACCCTCATAATGGGAGACACTGACATCCTGAGCCATGGACCCTCATAATGTGAGATACTGACACCCTGGGATATGGACCCTCATAATGTGAGATACTGACACCCTGGGACATGGACCCTCATAGTGTGAGATACTGACACCCTGGGACATGGACCCTCCTAATGTGAGACACTGACACCCTGATACATGGACCCTCATAATGTGAGATACTGACACCCTGGGACATGGACCCTCATAATGTGAGATACTGACACCCTGGGACATGGACCCTCATAATGTGAGACACTGACACCCTGGGACATTGACCCTCATAATGTGAGACACTGACACCCTGGGACATGGACCCTCATAATGTGAGATACTGACACCCTGAGACATGGACCCTCATAATGTGAAATACTGACACCCTGAGACATGGATCCTCGTAATATGAGACACTGACGCCCTGAGACATGGGCCATCAATGCAAGACATTGACACCCTGGGACAAGGGCCTTCATAATGTGAGATACTAACACACTGGGACGCAAGCTCTCATGACATGAGACAATGATGCCCTGAGACATGGGCCATCATAATGTGAGACACCAACTCCCTGGGAAAGGTACCCTCATGAGACATTGACCCCAGGACATGGGCCCTCATAAATAACTTGAAACACCGACACCCCTGAACATCAGCACTCATAAATAATGACAGACACTGACACACTGGGACATGGGCCCTTGCAATGTGGGATACAGACACTTGACTATTAACCCTCATGTAATATGAGACACTAACACACTGAAACATGTGACCTCCTTATGTGAGACACTGACGCCGCCCTGGGACAAGAGCCCTCATAATGTGAGACACCGACACCCTGGGACATGGGCCCTCATAAAGTGAGTCACTGATACCCTGGGACATGGGCCCTAATAATGTGGGACACTGAAACCCGGGGACACGGGCTCTCATAATGTGAGACACTGATACCCTGAGACATGGGCCTTCATAATGTGAGACACTGACACCCTGGGACAAACGCCCTACTACATAATGCAAGACACCGACATCCTGAGATGTGGGCACTCATAAATAATGCAAGACACTGATGACCTGGGTCATGGGCCCTCATTATGCGTGACACTGAAACCCTGGGATACTGGCCCTCATAATGTGAGATACTGACATCCTGGAAAATGGGCCCTAATAACGTGAGAAAACTGACACCCTGGGATATGGGCCCTCATAACGTGAGACACTGAAACCCTGAGACATGGGCCATCATAATGTGAGACACTGATGCACTACGACATGTGCGCTTATAATGTGAGACACTGATGCCCTGACACATGAACCCTTATAATGTGACAGCCTGATGCCCTGGGGTGCAGTCCTTCAAAAAAGTGTAGATAATATACGTTCCTGACCAATGAAGGGGTCACCTTGTTGTCAGTGGTCAGGCTAATCATGATTCAGCTGACTGATGAAACCAAGAACCCCTTTAAAATGTTAAAAACTCATTCCATCTTGTGCGGCCATTTTGGGTCGGGTTAAGCAATGGATGGTTTTGATGCCATATGGCGCTACTGGTAAGAATGGTTTAAATCGTGGAATGAATATATAGGATAAGAAAATGGAATTAACTGAAATGAACTGCAGGCTTTCAAACAGCTTTTTTCTGTGTATAGGGGAATTGATACTATAATCGATTCTGAGATTTGGGTCACACACCAGCAGCACCCCTGCAAAAGTTAAAGAAAAATATACAAAAAATGTGATAAAATCTCTGTGTATTAGCCAAGCTCAGCTTGCTAAACCCTCAACGCTGGACTGGGCTCAGGACCCTGGCTGTGCCCCCTCCTTAGTTCCTCAGCAAGTCTGTTATTAAAGACGTGACCAATCAGAATGAGACTTTAGCTCACCCTTGCTAGAATCAGACAACTGGACTTCCGGACAATAAAAGGGCCTATACCTTAGTCTGCACTGCTTACCCTGCAGGAAAATCACCTATTTGTACAAATTAAAAATTCATGTTATTCCAGTCAACAGAGGTATGAGATTTTCCTAATGAATGACGATCGCGGATTGACTACCCTCAGTTACAGTCCTGCCCCCACTCTGCGTGGCCATCATGCACATCACTAATCAAGTTCGAATATTGCATGCTGCGTGTTACATGGCTGGCTTTCTGAGTACAAAATGTCAGACTGACCTGGTTAATGGAGTTTGCAGCACAGGACGCAAGGCCTGTTCCCAGAGAGGAGAGCAGGAAACAAGTAAGGTCAAAGGGCACTGGTGCCATGGCAAATCCAGCCGATGCTGTTGTCACAACCAGTGCTGAAAGACAGAAATACAGGAATACAGTGTCAGTAAAAGGAGGACAACACATTTGGGGCACACAAGAAACATGACTCTTCCACCTCCAGCTTCTTTTACTGAACGTACTTATGTATTTACTTACAGCATTCAAACATCAAAGGTACACTGTGCAAAATACTAAAGCTGTGCAAGAACATTTGTGCAAAACATGAGACTACACCTTACAACAGTTCTACAGATCTTGAGGGTTAGTCATTACGCATTACACAAAGAAAGCAGGAGGGGGGAGGAGAGCAGCCTCCCAGCCTAACTGGCTAAGGCTATCATCCGTTTGCCCTGGTGGGCAGTTCAGCTGGGATGGTGGTGGATCTGATGGCGGTCGCTGTGGGGAAGGGAGGAGGAGAAGCAGCAACAGAACTGCTCCCGCCCCTCACGGCTACTACAACTCCACTGATGATGTAACAATGAGAGCGAGAACGCTGACTGCGCTCTGAATCCATTCCAACTTCAAAAACGAGTGCACAAACGGAAGCCGTGCCTCATTCTGCACCCTCCTAGCCTGACTGACTGAGGCACTCCTCAGCTGGCCCCCGTGGGCAGTCCACTTGGGAAGACTGAGTCTGACAGCGATGGGTGAGGTGGAGGGGAAATAAGACAACTGTTCCAACTCCTCATGGCCCCCAACAGCTCCAGTGATGAGGTAAACATCTTGTTGAGAAACGTGAAGAAAAAAAGTCTCAAAGCCAATCTCACCGATAGTGGGTCACACCATTAGTAGAACCAGAATGCACAGTGCTTACCCACTACCAACATCTGGCTAAACAGCAACACAGTAATAGTAGTTTAAGGTACAAAGGGATTATAGTTCCATGAAGTTCATCTCTCCCCTCTCCGCTTCATAAGCAAGAACCAACAAGTACGCTGTTCAAACATGTAATTTATAGAGCTTTCCCACCAACCCTACGACCCAGGGTACTCTGTTATTCCCTTGGTGAGCCCACATTTATCCAGGCTGACTGGGAAGGCCTGTACTGTCCTCCTATCCACGGTCTCCGCTGGTAGGCTGTTCCACAGGTTCATCACCCTGTGTGAAAAGAAGTGTCTCCTAATGTTTGCCCCAGAATTTACTTTCTGTGAGCTTCGCTGCATGTATCCATGTCCTACTGAAACACACCAGATCAAACATCTCCATCTGCTGGTCCTTTTCAGTTTGCAGAAGATTGATATTACGTGCCATGCCACCCCAGTCTCCTTTTAAGCAGGGTAAACAAAATATAGGCCTCCAGACTCACCTTATAGTATAAATCTGCCACACCCCTGATAATTTCAGTGGCCCTACATGACACCCTCTCAAATGCTTTAATAGTTTTAATCTCCTTTTTGAAATGAGGAGTCCAGAACAGCACAAAGTACTCCAGATTAAGCATGACCAGGACCTTGTAAAGGGGCAGGATTACCTTCAATGACCAGGGGCATGTAAAGTGACAGGATTACTTCCCACGACAAGGCCTTGTAAAGTGACAGGATTACTTCCCCTGACCAGGGCCTTGAAAAGTGGCAGGATTACTTCCCATGACAACGGCATTGTAAAGGGGCAGGATTACTTCCCCTGACAAGGGCCTTGTAAAGTGGCAGGATAAGTTCCCCTGACCAGGGCCTTCTAGAGTGGTAAATTTATTTGTCAACTAGGGTCTTGTACAGTAGCAGGATTACTTCCATTGACCAGAGCCTTTTAGAATGGCAGGATTACGTCCACTGACCAGGGCCTTGTAAAGTGGCAGAATTACTTCACCTGACCTGTGCCTTGTAAAATGGCAGGATTACTTCTCCTCATCAGGGCCATGTAAAGTGGCAGGATTACTTCCCCTGACCAGCGCCTTGTAAACTGGCAGGATTACTTCCGTTGACCAGAGCCTTATAAAGTAACATGATTACTTTCACTGACCAGTGCCTTGAACAGGGGCAGGACTACTTAATCTGACCAGGGCCTTAAAAAGTGGCAGGATTACTTCTCCCGACCACTGCCTTCTAAACTGGCAGGATTGCTTCCCCTGACCAGGACAATGTAAACTGGCAGGATTACTTCTCCCGACCAGTGTCTTCTAAAGCAGCAGGATTATTTCCCTAGACCAGGGACCTGTAAAGGGACATGATTACTCCCTCTGAACAGTGCCTTCTAAAGGGGCAGGATTACATCCCTTGACCAGGGCCTTCAAAAGAGTCAGGATTACTTTCCCTGACCAGGGCCATATAGAGTGGCAGGATTACATCCCCTGACCTGGGCCTTGTAAAGTAGCAGGATTACTTCCTCTGACAAGGGATTTATAGAGTGGCAGGATTACTTTCCCTGACCAGGGTTTCATAAGGTAGGAGGATTACGCTCCCTGAACAAGGCCATGTAGAGTGGCAGGATTATTTTCCCCAACAAGGGCCTTGTAAAGTAGCAGGATTACTTCCCCTGCCCAGGCTCTTGTACAGTGGCAGGATTAGGTCACCTGACCAGGGCCTGGAAAAGAAGCAGGATTACTCCCCCCTGATCAGGGCCTTGTAAAGTGGCAGGATTATGTCCCTTCACCATGACCTTCATAAGTGTCAGGATTACTTCCACTGACCAGGGCGCTGTAAAGTGGCAGGATTACTTTCCCTGACCAGGGCCATGTAGACTGGCAGGAGTATTTACCTTGACCAGGGCCTCATAAAGTAGCAGGATTACTTCCACTCACCAGGGCCTTGGAAAGAGGTTGGATTTCCTCCCCTGACCACGGAACTGTAAAGTGGCAAGATTAAGTCCGCTGACCAGGGCCTTGTAAAGTGGCATTTCTTCCAGCACAGGGCCTCAGAAGTGGTAGTATTTCCGACCAGGCCTTCAAAGTGGCAGGATTACTTCCCTGACCAGAGACTTCAAAGTGGTAGGATTACTTACCTCACCAGGGCTCTGTAAAGTGGCAGATTACTTCTGACCAGGGTCTTGTACAGGAACAGGATTACTTCTCCTAACCAGGGCCATGTAAAGTGTCAGGATTACTTTCCCTGACCAGTGCCTTAAAAAGTGGCAGGATTACTTCCACTAACAAGGGCCTTCTAAAGGGGCATGATTTCTTCCCCTGACCACTGCCTTGTATAGTGGCAGGATTACGTACCCTGACCAGTGCCTTGTAAAGTAGCAGGATTACTTCCCCTGCCCAGGCTCTTGTACAGTGGCAGGATTAGGTCACCTGACCAGGGCCTGGAAAAGAAGCAGGATTACTCCTCCCTGATCAGGGCCTTGTAAAGTGGCAGGATTACATCCCTTCAACATGGCCTTCATAAGTGTCAGGATTACTTCCACTGACAAGGGCGCTGTAAAGTGGCAGGATTACTTTCCCTGACCAGGGCCATGTAGACTAGCAGGAGTATTTACCTTGACCAGGGCCTCATAAAGTAGCAGGATTACTTTCCCTGACAAGGGTCATGTAGAATGGCAGGATTACGTTCCCTGACAAGGGCCTTGTAAAGTAGCAGCATTACTTCCCCTGCCCAGGGACTTCTAAAGTGGCAGGATTACTTCTCCACAACAGGGGCTTGTGAAGTGGCATGATTACTTCCCCTAACCAGGGCCTTGAAAAGTGGCAGGATTATGTACCCAGAACAGGGGCTTGTAAAGTGGTAGGCTTACTTCCCGTAACCATGGCCTTGTAAAGTGGCAGGATTACTTCCTTTGATCAGGGCCTTCTAAAGTGGCAGGATTACTTCCCCCTGACCAGGGCCTTGTAAACAGGCATGATTACTTCCCCTGACCAGTGTCTTGTAAAGTAGCAGGATTACGTACCCTGACCAGTGCCTTTATAAAGTGGCAGGATTACTTCCCCCTCACAAGGGCCTTGTAAAGGGGCATGATTTCTTCCCCTGATCACTGCCTTCAACAGTGTCAGGATTACTTCCCCTGACCATAGCCTTGTAAAGTGCCAAGATTACTCTCCCTGAACAGGGCCTTGTAAAGTGGCAGCATTACTTTCCCTAACCACAGCTTTGTAAAGTGGTCGAATTACTCTCCCTGACAAGGGCTTGTAAAGTGGCAGGATTACTTCCACTCACCAGGGCCTTGGAAAGAGGCTGGATTTCCTCCCCTGACCACGGAACTGTAAAGTGGCAAGATTAAGTCTGCTGACCAGGGCCTTGTAAAGTGGCAGGATTTCTTCCACAGCACAGGGCCTTGTAAAGTGGCAGGATTATTTCCCCTGACCAGGGCCTTCTAAAGTGGCAGGATTACTTCCCCTGACCAGAGACTTCGAAAGTGGTAGGATTACTTCCCCTCACCAGGGCTCTGTAAAGTGGCAGAATTACTTCCCCTGACCAGGGTCTTGTACAGGAACAGGATTACTTCTCCAACCAGGGCCATGTAAAGTGTCAGGATTACTTTCCCTGACCAGTGCCTTGAAAAGTGGCAGGATTACTTCCACTAACAAGGGCCTTCTAAAGGGGCATGATTTCTTCCCCTGACCACTGCCTTGTATAGTGGCAGGATTACATCCCTTCACCAGGGCCTCATAAAGTGGCAGGACTACTTCCCCCAACCATGGACTTGTAAAGTGGCAGGATTACTTCCCCTGACCAAGGCAATATAAAGTGGCAGAATTACTTACACTGATCAGGGCCTTGTAAAGTGGCAGGGTTACTTCCCTGACCAGAGCCTTGTAAAGTGGTTGAATTACTCTCCCTGACCAGGGCCTTGTAAAATGGCAGTATTGCTTCCCCTGACCAGGTCCTTCTAAAGTGGCAGGTTTTTTTCCCCCCTGCCCAGGGCCTTCTAAAGTGGCAGGATTACTTCCTCTGACCAGGGCCCCATAAAGTGGCAGGATTACTCCCCTGCCCAGGGCACTGTAAAGTGGCAGGATTACTTCCCCTGACCAAGACCTTGTAGAAGGGCAAGGTTACTTCTCCTGACCACAGCCTAGTCAAGTGGCACGATTACTTCTCTTGACCAGGGCCTTGTAAAGTGGCAGGATTACTTCCCCTGACCAGGGCCTGCTAAAGTGGCAGGATTACTTCCCAACCAGGGCAATGTAAAGTGGCAGGATTACTTCCACGGACCAGGGCCCTGTAAATTGGCAGGATTTCTTCCACAGCACAGGGCCTTGTAAAGTGGCAGGATTACTTTCCTGACCAGGGCCTTCAAAAGTGGCAGAATTACTCCCCTGACCAGAGACTTCGAAAGTGGCAGGATTACTTCCCCTCACCAGGGCCTTGTAAAGTGGCAGGATTACTTCCTCTGATCAGGGTATAGTAAAGAGGCAGGATTACTTCCCCTGTCCAGGACCTTGTAGAATGACAGGACTACGTCCCCTGATCAGGGACTTGTAGAATGGCAGGACTACGTCCCCCTGATCAGGGCCCTAAAAAGTGGCAGGATTACTTCCCCTTACCACTGCCTTCTAAACTGGCAGGACTACTTTCCCTGAGCAGGGCATAGAAAAGTGGCAGGATTACTTCCCCTGACCAGTACCTTCTAAAGCAGCAGGATTACTTCCCTAGACCACGGCCTTATAAAGGGTCATGATTACTTCCCCTGAACAGTGCCTTCTAAAGTGGCAGGATTACATCCCTTGACCAGGGCCTTTGAAAGTGTCAGGATTACTTCTCCTGACCAGGGCCATGTAAAGCAGCAGGATTACTTTCCCTAACCAGGACCATATAGAGTGGCAGGATTACTTCCCCTGCCCAGGATCTTCTAAAGTGACAGAATCATGTCCCCTGACCAAGGCCTGGAAAACAAGAAGGATTACTTCCCACTGACCAGGGCCTTGTGAAGTGGTAAGATTTCATCCCATCACCAGGGCCTCATTAAATCGAAGGATTATTTTCCCTGACAAGGGCTTTGTAAAGTGGCAGGATTACTTCTCCACAACACAGGCTTGTGAAGTGGCATAATTACTTCCCTTGACCAGGGCCTTATAGAGTGGCAGGATTACTGCCCCTGCCCAGGGCCTCATAAAGTAGAAAGATTACTTTCCCTGACAAGGGCCATGTTGAGCGGCAGGATTACGTCCCCTGACCAGGGCCTGGTAAAGGGGCAGAATTACTCCACCCTTAGCAGGGCCTTATAATATGTCATGGATTGCTTCCCCTGACCAGTGCCTTGTAAGGCAGTAGGATTATTTCACCTGACTAGGGCCTCGTAAAGTGGCAGGATTACATCTCCAGAACAGGGGCTTGTAAAGTGGCAGTTTACTTCCCCTGATCATGGCCTTGTAAAGTAGCAAGATTACTCCCCCTGAACAGGGACTTGTAAAGTGACAGGATTACTTCCCCTGACCAGAGCCTTGTAAACTGGTCAGGTTAACTCTCCCTGATCTGGGCCTTGTAAAATAGCAGAATTGCATCACCTAACCAGGGCCTTGTAAAGGGGCAGGATTACTTCCCCTAACCATGGACTTGTAAAGTAGCAGGATTACTTCCGCTGACCAGCTCCTTGTAAAGTGTCAGGATTTCTTCCCCTGCCCAGGGCCTTGTAAAGTGCCAGGATTACCTACACTGACCAGGGCCTTGTACAGTGGCAGGATTACTCCCCTGACCAGGGCACTGTAAATTGGCAGGATTACTTCCCCTAACCAGGGTCTTGTAAAGTGGCAGGATTACGTCCCCTGAACAATGCCTTGTAGAGGGGCAGGATTACTTCCCCTGACCAGTGCCTTGCAAAGTGGCAGGATTAGTTCCCCTCACAAGTGCCTTGTAAAGGGGCATGATTTCTTCCCCTGACCACTGCCTTGTAAAGTGGCAGGATTACATCCCTTCACCAGGGCCTTCGAAAGTGTCAAGATTACTTCCCCTGAAGAGGGCCATGTAAAGTAGCAGGATTACTTCCCCTGACCAGGGACTCAAAGCAGCAGGATTACTTCCCCTAACCAGGGCCACATAGAGTGGCAGGATTACGGCCCCTGACCAGGGCCTTGTAAAGTGGCAGGATTACTTCCCCTGCCCAGGGTCTTACAAAGTGACAGGATTATGTCCCCTGATCAAGGCCTGGAAAACAAGCAGGATTACTTCCCCCTGACTAAGGCCTTGTGAAGTGGCAGTATTTCATCCCTTCACCAGGGCCTCATTAAATTGAAGGTTTACTTTTCCTGATAAGGGCTTTGTCAAGTGGCAGGATTACTTCTCCACAACAGAGGCTTGTGAAGTGGCATGATTACTTCCCTTGAACAGGGCCTTGAAAAGTGGCAGGATTACTTCCTTTGATAATGGCCTCCTAAAGTGGCAGGATTACTTCCCCTGACAAGAGCCCTGTAAAGAGGCAAAATTACTTTCCCTGACCAGGGCACTGTAGAGTGGCAGGATTACTTCCCCCTCTATTTCTGGAACCTAAACAGTTTTTCAGAAATCCTCTGTACTGCACGGTACTAGCCCTGACTTTTGGATTTGGTACCAGTGGAAGCTGATTTCCAAGTGGCCCATACTATCTGCTGCTGAACACACCTCTAACTACTGTATCTCCCTCTGTGTCTCTAGTTGAATTTATGCACTAGGGTTTAATGATTTGTTTAATCCTTACAGTCATTTTAAGTTCTGAGTTGATATTAGAAGTGAATTTAGAGCTTTTTTGTTTCAGTTGACTTTTCCATTAGCAGATTATATCCTCTCACCACTAGAGGGCTATATCTCTATTTCTTTATCTAGTACATAAGCCATGTGGTCTCTCTCTGCCTTTCTCTCGCCTCTCCTCCTCCTCTACCCTGGCCCCCTCTTCTCTCTCCTGGTCCTAGCCACCCCACCCCCCCCACCCCACCACCCTCTACTCTGGTTTCCACTGCAACTTCAAGGAACTCTCCACTTCCACTCGAGACTTTGCTCAGTGCACCATTTGGATATTCCTGGTTACTAACACCACTACTCTCAACAAGTGGTGGCCACCTCTCTACACTGTACCACCTTGCAGTCCATATGGGACACCGCCTGGAACCTGCAACTTCTACCCAGGAAACAACAATCAAAACTATCTCTCAAAGAGCTCGACTCTGCTCCTTAAAACTCCTGTTCCTCCTCCTTCTCATCTCAGGCAGCATCCATCCCAATCCTGGCCCTAGAAGTTCAGGCCACACACAAACTCCAGGTGCCCTTATCCTTGCAACCATTAATATCTGCAGCCTACTACCAAAGCTGGATGCACTCCAAGCCTTCATATGCCAACACAACCCTGACATCCTTGCAGTGGTGGAAACTTGGCTGACACCTAAAGTTCCTGACTCAGCAGTAACAATACAGGGCTACAATGTTCACAGGCTGGACCAGATATCCAAAAAAGGCGGTGGTTGCACAATCTATATCAAAGACTCCTTGTCTTGGCACCCTGTAGCAACTCCATCACTTTCTGCCTCAGCCCAGATTCTGCCAATAAAAATCATCCTAGGTCCCAACCATAAAGCTCTGACTATTGTCTCCATATACATCCAACCCAGGGACCCTAAACATGGATTCAACGATGTTCTAAACTTTATCAACTCACATCCTCCCGAAACTGAACTTATTCTACTAGGGGATTTCAACATAAACTGGTTAGCATCGAGTGCCAGTGCCTATAAAGACCTCCATCTCAGCTGCTAACCTCACGCAAAATGGTAATCTCCTACTAGGATTAACTACAAGACTGGCACCAGTACCCTCTTGGATTGGGTCCTCACCACTCACCCACAAGGTTTCTCGTGTGACCATTCTCCCAGACTCACTCAGTGACCACTCCAGTCATGTGTGCATGGTCTAACAAATTCCTTAAACCCCTCCCAAAATTATCGCTAGCAGAATCTTCCCTGGAGTGGAAAACTTCCACATCTCAAACAACACTTGCTTCTACAAGACTGGCTACCCATCTATGAAGCAACAGATGTTAACTTGCTCTTGATCACTTCATCTCAATTTTCAACAAAACCTGCGATCTCTTTGCCCCTGCTAAAAAGCAAAACAAAATCTCTCTCTAACCATGGGTCACTCGGCTCTTCTCTCACAGCTGAAACTAAGGGATCACCTCTGGGCAGTTGCCAGGGCCACTGGCAAACAACTGGGCGTCAAAATTACAAACAAACACGAAATGCCTGCACAAAGCCATACGGCTAATGAAATCCACCTATTACAAAGATGTTCTCACCAATACATGGGAAATGGTCGGCTTTCTGGGACAATATCAAGGATGTCACAGGGAAGCAGCCAAAAACTTCTCCGCCATGTTAATGGTTGATGGATCCTCAATCCTTGACCCCAAAGGCATAAACATCTTTAACACGGCTTTTCAGACCTTAGTGCTGTTCTACCCATGACTTTTTGAAAACAGGGCCTACTCCCCAAATACCTCAGCCCCTCAGTCTAACCATCCCCTCTTCTATTTCAGGGAGGTAAGGCTGAATGAAGCTCGCCGCTATATTACTGCAGCTATCTCTAAATCTAGGTCTAGTAGCGACACCCTGGACCTTAAGCTTCTTTTGCTCACCCTCGATGAGGTAATTCATCCATTAACAAAAATCCTAAACCTCTCTCTCAGCTGTGGAAAATTCCTGGACCTATGGAAAACAGCCACTGTGACACCCATCCATAAAAGTGGGGACAAGACGATTCACTCAAATTATCGCCCTATCTCCATACTGCCCCCACTCTCTAAGGCACTTGAGCGCATCGTGGCTGATCAACTTACCGACCACTTGGATGAATACAATATACCTTGTCCACAACACGGCTTCTGGAAAGGTCACAGCACCACCACAGCCCTTCTTGAGTTCACTGGAGCTTTGCACAAATCCCTTGACAACGGCCTTCTCACAGGGGCCGTTTTCATCGACCTCTCCAAAGCCTTCGATACAGTACACCATGGATTATTAATACACCAACTACTGAATGCCGGGCTATCACCTGACTCTTCTCTCTGGTTTAAAAGCTACCTAGAAACCGGTCACAGAGAGTAAAATTGCGAGACACTCTTTCTAACACCCTGCCTGTTAGCTCGGTGTCCACTAGGATCCATACTGGGACCCCCCTCCTTTTTAGCCTTTTCAAACTCCCTCCTCATTACACTGCTCTGAGCAGATCATACTATATGCCGATGATGCTGTTGTATTCTCCACCACAAAGATCCTGCAACTCTTCAACACAACCTTCAACTTGGTTTCAGTTCTGTAGAGACATGGTTTCTTAATCATAAACTGGTCCTCAATGACAAGAAAACCAAATCTATGCCCTTCTGCAGCTCTCATAACCCACACAAGCTACACCACTTGGCTATCTCCACCACCCAGGGAACACTCTGATCAGGTGGGGTCCTTTAAATACTTAGGATACAGCTTGACCCTAATCTTCCCTATGGACTTATGTAGATAATGTAGCTAGAGTTGCTAATACATGGCTTGGTCTCCTCTACAAACACAGACCACACCACCAGAAGCTTTGAAGGCAGCAGTCCTGAGCTCTGTGATCTCTGTAATAGACTATGGTCTCATCATTTATGTCTCGGCCACAACCACAACCCTTAGATGCCTCTCAACTCACCTTAAATAAAAGCATGTCGGCTCATCACTGGTGCTCACCGCCTCACCCACACATGTGACCTGTACACTCAGACCGGCTGGCTCCAACTATCAAACCGCATAAAGTTTCTCACCTGCTCCATGGTGAAAAAATCTACCTTGGCCTTGCACCTTCTGGGGTCTCAACTCTGTTACAACACCGAATTAACAAAATGGCACCTTTAGAAGATCCACGCTACAGCTACTGAAAGTCCCCATCATCACACTTCACAGAGACAACGCTTTTTTGCTTATCGACACACTTGGTTCAAATGGCCTCAGCCCAACCATCTCCTCTGCCCCAACTATTGGTATGTTTAAAACTAGGCTCCGGGATTATCTCACTACCAACAGCTCCTGTGACTGCTCAACTAACCTTGTTCTCACTTCCTTTCTGCTCTAGTGGTCCCTCCCCACTGGATTCTACCTCACATCTTGTATACCCAATGCTGCACTTTTCACCCTCTTGCCACCCTTCTACATTCCTTCTCTCCCCCACCCTCTTCCCTCCCTATGACTCTGGCACTTTTATCTGTTGTCTGTCTTCTCTGACAAATGCCGCTGGCTGCCTTGTTACAATGCTACCCTTGAACTGTATTAATCTGTACTCTGTTTGCAATGTCCACATTGTTGTAATGCCTGTCTTGATGTTCCTCATAATTTGTATTTCTCTGACGTGGAACCTTTGTAAAAGAGCCATGGCTCAAAGGTATTTGTAATCCTAGACTTGATAAATAAATAAAAATAAATAAATAGACCAGGGCATTGTAAAGTGGCAAGATTACTTCTCATAACCAGGGCCTTATAGAGTGGTAGGATTACTTCCCCTGCCCAGGGCCTCATAAAGTAGAATGATTACTTCCCCTGACCAGGGCCTCATAAAATAGTAGGATTACTTCCCCAGAACAGGGGCTTGCAAAGTAGCAGGTATACTTCTCCTGACCACGGCCTTGTAAAGTGGCAAGATTATTCCCCCTGAACAGGGCCTTCTAAAGTGGCAGGATTACTTCCCCTAACCATGGACTTGTAAAGTAGCAGGATTACTTCCGCTGACCAGCTCCTTGTAAAGTGTCAGGATTTCTTCCCCTGCCCAGGGCCTTGTAAAATGCCAGGATTACCTACACTGACCAGGGCCTTGTACAGTGGCAGGATTACTCCCGACCAGGGCACTGTAAATCGGCAGGATTACTTCCCCTAACCAGGGTCTCGTAAAGTGGCAGGATTACGTCCCCTGAACAATGCCTTGTAGAGGGGCAGGATTACTTCCCCTGACCAGTGCCTTGCAAAGTGGCAGGATTAGTTCCCTTCACAAGTGCCTTGTAAACGGGCATGATTTCTTCCCCTGTCCACTGCCTTGTAAAGTGGCAGGATTACTTCCCCTGCCCAGGGTCTTACAAAGTGACAGGATTATGTCCCCTGATCAAGGCCTGGAAAACAAGCAGGATTACTTCCCCCTGACTAAGGCCTTGTGAAGTGGCAGTATTTCATCCCTTCACCAGGGCCTCATTAAATTGAAGGTTTACTTTTCCTGACAAGGGCTTTGTCAAGTGACAGGATTACTTCTCCAGAACAGAGGCTTGTGAAGTGGCATGATTACTTCCCTTGAACAGGGCCTTGTACAGTGGCAGGATTACTTCCCCTGACAAGAGCCCTGTAAAGAGGCAAAATTACTTCCCCTGACCAGGGCACTGTAGAGTGGCAGGATTACTTCCCCAGACCAGGGCATTGTAAAGTGGCAAGATTACTTCCCATAACCAGGGCCTTATAGAGTGGTAGGATTACTTCCCCTGCCCAGGGCCTCATAAAATAGTAGGATTACTTCCCCAGAACAGGGGCTTGCAAAGTAGCAGGTATACTTCCCCTGACCACGGCCTTGTAAAGTGGCAAGATTATTCCCCCTGAACAGGGCCTTCTAAAGTGGCAGGATTACTTCCCCTAACCACAGCCTTGTAAACTGGTCAAATTTCTCTCCCTGACCAGGGCCTTGTAAAAGGGCAGAATTACTTCCACTGACGAGGGCCTTGTAAACTGGCAGGATTACTTCCCCTAACCATGGACTTGTAAAGTGGCAGAATTACTTCTCCTGACAGAGGCCTTGTAAAGTGGCATGATTACTTCCCCTGATCAGGGCCTTGTAAAGAGATAGGATTTCCTCCCCTGACCAGGGCACTGTAAAGTGGCAGGATTCCTTCCGCTGACCAAGACCTTGTAAAGTGGCAGGATTTCTTCCACAGCACAGGGCCTTGTAAACTGGTAGAATTACTTCTCCTGACCAGGGCCTTCTAAAGTGGCAGGATTACTCCACCTGACCAGAGACTTCAAAAGTGGCAGGATCACATCCCCTTACCAGGGCCCTGTAAAGTGGCAGGATAACTTCCCCAGAAAAGGGACTTGTAAAGTGGCAGGATTAGTTCCACTGACCACTGCCTTCTAAACTGGCAGGATTACTTCCCCTGACCATGGCCTTGAAGAGTGGCAGAATTATTTCCGCTGAACAGTGCCTTCTAAATTGGGAGGATTACTTCCCATGACCAGTGCCTTATAAAGTAGCAGGATTACTTCTTGTGACCAGGGCCTTGTAAAAAGGCAGGATTACGTCCCCTGACCAGGGCCTGCAAAAGGTGCAGGATTACTCCACATTGACCAGAGCATTACAATGTGACAGGATTACTTCCCCTGACCAGTGCCTTGCAAAGTAGTAAGGTTACTTCCCCTGACCAGTGCCAGTAAAGTAGCAAGGTTATTTCCCCTAACCAGGGCATTGTAAAGTGGCAGGATTACTTCCCCTGATAAGTGCCTTCTAAAGTGACAGGATAACTTCCCCAGAAAAGGGCACTGTAAAGTGGCAGGATTAGTTCCACTGACCACTGCCTTCTAAACTGGCAGGATTCCTTCCCCTGACCAGGGCCTTGTAAAGTAGCAGGATTACTTCCCCTGACCAGGGCCTTGAAAAGTGGTAGGATTACATCCCTTGACCAGGGCCTTCAAAAGTGTCAGCATTACTTCCCCTGACCAGGGCTTTGAAAAGTGACAGGATTACTTCCCCTGACCAGGGCTTTATAAAGTAGCAGGATTACGTCCCCTGACCAGGGCCATGTAGAGTGGCAGGATTATATCCCTGACAAGGGCCTTGTAAAGTGTCAGGATTACATTCCTTGATCAGGGCCTTCAAAAGTGCCAGGATTACTTCCCCTGACTAGGGTGTTGTAAAATGGCAGGATTACTTCCTTTGACCAGGGTCCTGAAAGTAGCAGGATTACATCCCTCACCAGGACCTTGAAAAATGGCAGGATTACTTCCCCTGACCAGGGCCTTGTAAAGTAGCAGGATTTCTTCTTGTCACCAGGGCCTTGTAAAAAGGCAGGATTCTATCCCCTGACCAGGGCCTGCAAAAGGGGCAGGATTACTCCACACTGACCAGGGCATTATAATGTGGCAGGATTACTTCCCCTGACCAGTGCCTTGTAAAGTAGCAAGGTTACTTCCCCTGAACAGTGCCTTGTAAAGCGGCAGGATTACTTCTTCTCATTTGGACCCTGTAAAGTGGCAGAATCATGTCCTCTGACCATGGCACTGTAAAGGGGCAGGATTACTCCACCAAGACCAGGACCTCGTAAAGCGGCACGATTACTTCCCCTGACCAGGGCCTTGTGAAGCGGCAGGAATACTTTCACTGTCCAGGGCCTTGAAAAGTGGTAGGATTATTTCCCATGACCAGAGCTTTGTTAAGTGGCAGGATTACTTCTCCAGAACAGGGGCTTGTGAAGTGACAAGATTACTTCCCAAGAACAGGGTCTTGTAAAGCAGCAGGATTACTTCCCCTGCCCAGGGCCATGTACTGTAGAGTGGCATGATCACATTCCCAGAACAGGGGCATGTAAAGTGACAGGTTTACGTACCCTGACCATGGCCTCGTAAAGTGGCAGGAACACTTCTTTGGAACAGGGCTTTCTAAAGTGGCAGAATTACATCCCCTGGCCAGGGTCTTCTAAGGAGGCAGGATTACTTCCTCTGACCAGAGCCTTGTAAAGGCCAGGCAAGATTACTTCCCCTGACCAGGGCATTGCAGAGTGGCAGGATTACTTTCCCTGACCAAGGCCTTGTAAAGGGGCATGATTCCGTCCCCTGACCAGTGTCTTGTAAACTAGCAGGGTCACTTCGCCAGACAAGTGCTTTGTAAAGTGGGAGGATTACCTCTCCTGACCAGTGCCTTGTAAAGAGGCAGGATTACGTCCCCTAACCAGGGCCTGGTAAAGGGGCAGGATTACTCCACCCTGAGCAGGGCCTTATAATGTGGCAGGATTACTTCCCTGACCAGTGCCTTGTAAAGTGGCAGGATTTCTTCTTCTGACCTGGGCACTATAAAATGGCAGAATTATGTCCTCTGACCAGGGCACGGTAAAGGGGCAGGATTACTCCACCAAAATCAGGACCTTGTAAAGTGGCAGGATTACTTCCCCTGACCAGGACCTTGTAAAGCGGCAAGATTACTTCCCCTGACCAGGGCCTTGTAAAGTGGCAGGATTATGTCGTCAAAAAAGGGGCTTGTAATCTGGCAAGTTTAGTTCCCCTGACTATGGCCTTGTAAAGTGGCAAGCTTACTCCCCTTGAACAGGGCCTTGTAAAGTGGCAGGATTACTTCCCCTAACCACAGCCTTGTAAAATAGTCAGATTACTCTCCCTGACCAAGGCCTTGTAAAATGGCAGGGTTGCTTCCACTGACCAGGGCCTTGTGAAGTGGCAGGATTACTTCCACTGATCAGGGCCTTGAAAAGAGGCAGGATTACTTCCTATGACCAGGGCCTTGTAAAGTGGCAGGATTACTTCTCCAGAATAGGGGTTTGTGAAGTGGCATGATTACTTCCCCTGACCATGGCCTTGAAAAGTGGCAAGATTACGTCCCAAGAACAGGGCCTTGTAAAGGGGCAGGATTACTCCCCCTGACCAGCCCCTTGTAAAGTGGCAGGATTATGTCCCCTGACCAGTGCCTTGTAAAGTGGCAGGTTAACTTCCCCTGAACAGGGATTTGCAGAGTGGCAGGATTACTTCCACTGACCACTGCCTTCTAAACTGGCAGGATTGCTCCCCCTGACCCAGGCATTTTAAAGTGGCAGGATTACTTCCCCTGACCAGTGCCTACTAAAGCAACAAGATTACTTCCCCTGACCAGGGCATTGTAAAGCAGCAAGATTACTTCCCCTGACCAGGGCCATATAGAATGGCAGGACTACATCCCCTGACCAGGGCCTTGTAAAGTGGCAGGATTCCTTCTCCTGACCAGGGCCTCAAAGTAGCAGGATTACGTCCCCTGACCAGGGCAATGTAAAGTGGCAGGATTATGTCCCCTGACAAGGGTCTTGTAAAGTGGCAGGATTAATTCCCCTGCCCAGGGTCTTCTAAAGTGGCAGGATTACGTCCCCTGACCAGGGCCTTGTAAAGTGGCAGGATTACATCCCTTGACCAGGGCATTCAAAAGTGTCAGGATTACTTCCCCTGACCAGGGCATTGTAAAGTGTCAGGATTACTTCCCCTGACCAGGGACTCATAAAGCAGCAGGATTACTTCCATTGACCGGGGCCATGTAGAGTGGCAGGATTACGTCCCCTGACCAGGGACTCATAAAGCAGCAGGATTACTTCCATTGACCGGGGCCATGTAGAGTGGCAGGATTACGTCCCCTGACCAGGGCCCTGTAAAGTGGCAGGATTACTTCTAATCAGGGCCTTGTAGAGTGGCAGGATTACTTCCCCTGACAAAGGCCATGTAGAGTGGTAGGATTACATCCCCTGCCAGGGCCTTGTAAAGTGGCAGGATTACGTCCCCTGACCAGGGCCTGGACAAGTAGCAGGATTACTCCTCCCCTGACAAGGGCCTTCTAAAGTGGCAGGATTACTTCCCTTGACCAGGGTCCTGTAAAGCAACAGGATTACGTCCCCTCACCAGGGCCTTGTAAATATACTTCAGTTAATATACTTCAGTTTCAAGACAGCAGAAGGCGCAAGTCCATAAAAGCCGTCCCCCACAACTCAGTGGTAATGACCATGGTCATTTTCTCGGAGAAACTGATCTAACCTCATTTTAATCAATATGCAGCTACCTGCCTCAACAACCCAAGTTGGGAGTTTGCTCCAGAGTCTTACAGCACGGTTTACGTAAGCATGCTTCCTTAGCTCGCTGTTAGGTTTGGTCTGAAGTCAGTTGCTGCTTATGTCCCCTCAGGTTATATACTCGTTCTTTAAATTCTAATCCTAAATCACTCATAATAATGGAATCACCTAACAGTCAATATAGCAGTAAAATATCCCCTCTCTTCCTTCCCACTACTAAATTCCACAAGCCCACATCCGACAGCTTATCCTGATAAGATTTAAATTTACATCATGATATGAGATTTGTGAACCTCCTCTGACTTCTCTCGACAGTGTTAACATCCTTTTTTAAGTGAGGGCTCCACTGCTGGGAGCAGTAATCCAGATGTGGCCTAATATATGATCTGTAAAGTGGAATCAGGACAGTCTCAGTTCTTGAATGAAATGCCCTACGGACACAATCAAATGCCCAGTCTTATTGGCTATTTGTTTGCAATGTTTAGAGCTCTTCAAATTATTAGTAATACAGATGCCCAAGTCTCTCTCATTTGTGACTCTCCTGATTTTAACCCCATTGATAAAATACTGCTGGACATTATGTCTACCAAAATGCATCACTGCACATTTCTCCAGGTTGAATCTCATTTTGTTGCTACTAGCGCAACTGACTATCCCTTCTAGTTCTTTACTGAATTTCCTTCCGTTGGAAGCAGTGCCAACTATGCCACCCATTTTGATGTCATCGGCAAACTTAACTAACTTAGCACAACCAGGGATCGGAACATTACTAATAAAAACATTAAATAGCAGGGGACCCAGCACCGATCCCTGGGGCACCCTACTAGTAACTTCCACCTCCTATGACACAAAGCCATTTATTCTAACAGACTGTGTACAACTAGTCCGTCAATTTTGGATCCAACTTATAACATGAGTTATGGATGTCAAGCGTTAGTAGCTTTGCTATTAATATGTTATCAGATAGGGTGTCAAATACTTTCCTAATGTCAAACATCAGTACATCTGCTTCACACCCTCTATCCAAATGTGATCCTACAAAACTATAAAAACTTAGGAGATTTGTACAACAGGATCTGTTTTTTTCAAACCCGTGCTGAGTGATGTCACTGTAACCTCTTGCCATAAGGATGCCGCTCAGGTCCTCTTTTACTATACTTTCAATCATCTTACCTACTATAGGCCGGTAATTGGATGGACACTTTTTCCCTCCTTCCTTACAGATAGGTATCACTATGACTTCACGCCAATCTAAAGGTTCACGACCCTCTAGAAGAGATTTATTTACCTATAATAGCTATAAGTAAAGTGGCAGGATTACTTCTCCTGACCAGGGTCTTGGAGAGTGGCAGGATTACATCCCTTGATCAGGGCCTGGAAAAGTAGCAGGATTACACTCCCCGGACAAGGGCCTTGTAAAGTGTCAGGATTACTTCCTGACCAGTGTCTTTCAAGCGGCTAGGTTACTTCCCCTCACAAAAACTTTCTAAAGGGGCATGATTTCTTCCCCTGACCACTGCCTTCTAAAGTGGCAGGATTACATCCCTTCACCAGCGCCTTCAAAAGTGTCAGGACTACTTCCCCTGACCAGGGGCCTTGTAAAGTGGCAGGATTACTTCCCCGACCATGGCCTTGCAAAGTGCCAAGATTACTCCCCCTGAACAGGGCCTTGTAAAGTGAAAGGATTACATCCCCTAACCAGAGCCTTGTAAAGTGGTCAAATTACTCTCCCTGGCCAGGGCCTTGTAAAATGGCAGGATTGCTTCCCCTAAACACATGACTTGTACAGTGGCAGAATTACTTCTCCTGACAAAGGCCTTGTAAAGCGGCAGGATTACTTCCCCTGACCAGGGCCTTGGACAGTGGCAGGATTACTTCCGCTTAGCAGTGACTTGCAAAGCAGCAGGGTTGTTTCCCCTGACCAGTGCCTTCTAAAGTGGGAGGATTACTTCTCATGACCAGTGCCTCGCAAAGTGGCAGGATTACTTCTTGTGACCAGGGCCATGTAAAAAGGCAGGATTACGTCACCTGACTAGGGCCTGCAAAAGGGGCAGGATTACTCCACATTGACCAGGGCATTATCATGTGGCAGGATTACTTCCCCTGACCAGTGCCTTGTAAAGTAGCAAGGTTACTTCCCCTGACCAGTGCCTAGTAAAGTAACAAGGTTACTTCCCCGGACCAGTACCTCGTAAAGTGGCAGGATTACTTCTCATCTGGGCCCTGTAAAGTAGCAGAATTACGTCCTCCGACCACTGCAAGGTAAAGAGGCAGGATTACTCCACCAAGACCAGGACCTTGTAAAGCGGCACGATTACTTCCCCTGACCAGGGCCTTGTAAAGTGGCAGGATTACTTCCACTGACCAGAGCCTTGAAAAGTGGCAATATTACTTCCCAAGAACAGGGCCTTGTAAAGCGGCAGGATTACTTCCCCGGAACAGGAGCTTGTAAAGTGACAGGTTTACTTCCCCTTACCATGGCCTTGTAAAGTGGCAGGAACACTTCCTTGCACCACGGCTTTCTAAAGTGGCAGGATTACTTCCCCTGACCAGGGATTGTAGAGTGACAGCATTACTCTCCCAGATCAGGGCCTTGAAAAGGGCCATGATTCCTTCACGTGACCAGTGTCTTGTAAACTAGCAGGGTTACTTCCCCTGACAGGTGCCTTGTAAAGTGGAAGGATTACTTCTCCTGACTAATGCCTTGTAAAGTGGCAGGATTACTTCTCCTGACCAGGGCCTACTAAAGAAGCAGGATTACGTCACCAAACCAGGGCTTGGTAAAGGGCAGGATTACTCCACCAAGATCAGGACCTTGAAAAGTGGCAGTATTACTTCCCCTGATCAGGGCCTTGTAAAGTGGCAGGATTACATCTCCAGTACAGGAGCTTGTAAACTGGCAGGTTCATTTCCCCTAACCATGGCCTTGGAAAGTGGCAGGATTACTCCCCCTGAACAGGGCCTTGTAAAGTGGCAGGATTACTTCCCCTAACCAGAGAACTGTAAAGTGGTCGGATAACTCTCCCTAACCAGGGCCTTGTAAAATGGCAAGATTGCTTCCACTGACCAGAGCCTTGTTAAGTGGCAGGATTACGTCCAAAGTGGCAGGATTGCTTCCACTGAGCAGGGCCTTGGAAAGAGGTAGGATTTCCTCCCTAGACCAGGGCACTGCAACGTAGCAGGATTAATTCCCCAGCCCAGGGTCTTGTAAAATGGCAAGATTATGTCTCCTGACCAGGGCCTGGAAAAGTGTCAGGATTACTTCCCCTGACCAGAGCGTTGTAAAGTGGCTGGATTACTTCCCCTGACCAGGTACTCAAAATAGCAGGACTACGTCCCCTGAACAGGGCCACGTAGAGTGGCAGGATTACGTCCCCTGACCAGGGCCTTGTAAAGTGGCAGGATTACTTCACCTAATCAGAGCCTCATAAAGTAGCAGGATTACTTCCCCTGACAGGGGCCATGTAGAGTGGCAGGATTACGTCCCCTGACAAGAGCTTTCTAAATTGGCAGGATTACTCTCCCGACCAGGGCCTTGTAAAATGCCATGATTGCTTCCAATGACCAGGGCCTTGTTAAGTGGCAGGATTACGTCCCCAGAACAGGGGCTTGAAAAGTGGCAGGATTTCTTCCACTGATCAGGGCCTTGAAAAGTGGCATGATTACTTCCCCTGACCAGGGCCTTGAAAAGTGGCAATATTACTTCCCCTGACCAGTGCCTTGTAAAGTGGCAGGATAACTTCCCTTGAGCAGGGCCTTGTAAAGTGGCAGGAAAACTTTCCTGACTACTGCCTTCTAAACTGGCAGGATTGCTTCCCCTGACCCGGGTATTGCAAAGTGGCAGGATTACTTCCCCTGACCTTTTAAACTAGCAGGATAACTTCTCTTGAGCAGGGCCTTGTAATTTGGCAGGATTACTTCCCCTGACCTTTTAAACTAGCAGGATAACTTCTCTTGAGCAGGGCCTTGTAATTTGGCAGGATTACTTCCCCTGACCAGAGCCTTGGAGAGTGGTAAAATGAGTTCCCCTGACCAGGGTCTTGGAGAGTGGCAGGATTACTTCCCCTGACCAGGGCCTCATAAAGCAGCAGGATTACTTCCCCAGAACAAGGGCTTGCAAAGTGTCAGGTTTACTTCCCCTGACCATGGCCTTGTAAAGAGGAAAAGATTACTCCCTTGACCAGGGCCTTGTAAAGTGGCAGGATTAGATCTCTTGACCAGGGCCTTTAAGAGAGGCAGGATTACTTCCCCTGACCAGGTACTCAAAGTAGCAGGATTACGTCCCCTGACCAGGGCCATGTAGGGTGGCAGGATTATATACCCTGACCAGGACCTTGTAAAGTGGCAGGATTACTTCCCCTAATCAGAGCCTTGTAGAGTGGCAGGATTACTTCCCCTGCCAGGGCCTTGTAAGAAAAAATTACTCACCTTAGTAATGTTGTTTCTTCTAATGGTGTCTTGCTATAGTCTGACAGTAGCAGTGAGTCCCAACCTTCGAACTGCCCCGGAGATGAAAGAGTTAACTTTCCATGCCAGGCATGGAATGCTGAGCTCGAGCTTGGTTGAGACTCTGTCTGTTGTTCTTCAAACTCAAACCGTCAGATCTTTACGAGCTAAACTCACTAAGGTCCTGTGTGGAAGCTGTAAACCTACACTAGCCAACTGGCTACTAAACATAAAACACATTTTTTGGTCCCAAAACAAAGACTCAAGTCAGGAGACCCAAAAAATGAAAAACATAATACCAACTCACCCCAAGAAAAGAAGGGGTGGAAACAAAAAGGTGGGCACCTACTAAGTGCCAACACTGCACTGCCCACCCACATCCCAAAAACAGAGGTTCTGAGAGGGGCATGCGGGGGGGGGGGGAGGTCAGAATATAGCAAGACTCCATTAGAAGAAACAACATTACTAAGGTGAGTAATTTTTTCTTCAAACATGAAGTCTTGCTATATTCTGACAGTAGCAGACTTCAAAACAGTACCTCCATGGAGGAGGGACAGAACCTACTTAGGAAATAGGCTCTGAAGCACAGCTGTGCCAAACCAAGCATCACTCCTAGCCTGGATGTCCAGGGAGTAATGCTTGGTAAAAGTGTGAACTGTTTTCCAGGTAGCTGCTTGACATATGTCTAGAATAGGGATGTCCCTGGCAGCAGCCAGGGAAGCAGCTGTACCTCTGGTAGAGTGAGCCCTCAGGCCTGAGGGAGGAACCTTACCCAGTTTTCATAGCAAATTGGATACAAGAGACAATCCACCTGCAATGGATCTTTTAGTGGCAGGTTTCCCTTTACCAACCTCACCATAAGTGAGGAACAGTTGGAGGGAGTCAAACCTGTGACCCTTGGTACACTCTATGTAGTAACTAAGGGCTCTTTTCAGATCTAAACTGTGCAGCCTCCTCTTGCCAGAGGAGGAATGGTCAGTGAAGTACACTGGAAGAGACATAGATTGATTAAGGTGGAAATCTGAAACCACCTTAGGCAATAACTTCCTGTTAGTCCTGAGGACCACCTTATCTCTATGAAGGAGATAAAATCAGGCTCCACTGACAAAGCTTGTAATTCACTTATGCGTGTGGCAGAAGTGATGGCTACTCAAAACACAGTCTTCAAGTCAAGTACTGCTCTGCTGAAGACAAAGGCTCAAAAGGGGGTTGCATAAGCTGAGCAATGCAAACATTAAGGTCCCAGGCAGGGGCAGGGTCCCTGAATGGAGGGTTGGTGTGAAGCAATCCCTTGAAAAACTTGGAGAACACAGGGTGAGCTGAAAGAGAAGAGGGCTTACCTGCTGAAATAAAAGCAGACACAGCTGCCAGATGCACTTTCAGTGTAGCTGGTCTCAGCCCCAAGCTATTTAAGTGGACTATATAATCAAGGACTGTGGGCAAATCAGCAGATTCTGGGGGAATATGCTTCCCAGAGCACCATATGGAAAACCTTTTCCATTTGGAATTATAAGTAGCCCTGGTGGAAGGTTTTCTAGAAGCCTTCAGGATATCCATTACACCTTGGGAGAGGTGTAAATCAGCAAACTCTAACTCTTCAAGAGCCAGGCCTTGAGATTGAGAGATTTGAGGTTCGGTACCAAACCTCCCTGAGCACAGGTTAACAGGTTGTAATTCCTGGGAAGACACAGGGAAGATGGACTGCTAAGGACAGTAGGAGTGGATACCAGCTGTCTGGCCCAGTCTGGAGCAATCAGGATCATCTTGCAGGGTTGAGATTTGATTTTGACTAGCACTTTGAACAGGAGAGGAAGGGAGGAAAAGCATAGAAACTTCCCTTCCCAATTGAGAACTAAGGCATCCAGGGGACTGGGCCCAACACTGGCGGCCTGCAGCAAAAAGGGAAGTTGGTGATTGTCTGGGGCTGCAAAAGATCTATCTGCAGGGTGCCCCATCGGAAAATATCACCTCCAAGACCAGGGGTCCAGGGACCATTCGTGATGCCCTGGAAATCCTACTGAAGCATCTGCCAGGACATTGTCCTTGCCTGGGAGGTGAACTGCCGTGAGGAGGTGTTCAGGGAGTAAGCCAGAGACCACAACTTCACTGCTTCGGTGCACAAGGCCGTAGACCGAGTGCCTCCTTGCTTGTTGATGTACCACATTGTGGTGGTGTTGTCTGTTCTGACCTGTACAACTTTGTGCTGAACAGATTTGGAAAAAGCTTGAAGTGCTAGAAATACTGCTCTGAGTTCCAGCAGATTGATGTGGAGCAGAGATTCCTGAGGGGACCACAACCCTTGGGTGGTGAGGTCGCCCATGTGAGCCCCTCACCCAAAGAGGGAGGCATCTGTAGTAAGGATTAAAGAGTGAGACTGAGTGACAAAGGGAACCCCTTGTCTCAGATTGTTCTGATCCTGCCACCACTGTAGGGCCTGGATCAGGGTTCGAGTTACTGGGATCAATTTGGTCAGAGGGTCCTTCCTCTGAGACCAAAAGGCTCTCAAATTGAACTGAATGTCCCTCATCTGAAATCTTGCTCCCTGCACTACTGCTGTAGAAGCAGCCATGTGCCCCAGGAGCTGTAGAAAATGCCTTGCACAATGTAAGATTTTTTAAACAATTTGACTGGTTCAAACCGAACCGATAACCATTTACAAGTTCCACACAGAATAGAATAAAATAAAACCTATCTAGTACTCACAAATACCACAGACAGAGACTGAACCGACAGGTTACGTTTTAAATTCGGTCGAAAACCGAGAAAAGCAGTACTTTAACCGACAAATTGAACCAAGCAGAAGGAGAAATCTCCGGAGCGACTGTTCAGTGAGGTGGAGTAAAAATCTGATGGTTTGAGTTTGAAGAACAACAGACAGAGTCTCAACCGAACTCGAGCTCAGCATTCCATGCCTGGCATGGAAAGTTAACTATTTCATCTCCGGGGCAGTTCGAAGGTTGGGACTCACTGCTACTGTAAGAATATAGCAAGACTTCATGTTGTTTGAAATATACTTCAGTTAATATGCTTTGGTTTCAAGACAGCAGAAGGTGTGAGCCCATAAGAGTCGTCCCCCACAATTCAGTGGTAATGACCATGGTCACTTTCTCAGAGAAACTGATCTAACATAGTTCTAAACAATATGAAGCTATCTACCTCAACAACCCAAGTAGGGAGTTTGTTCCGGAATCTTACAGCATGGTTTACGTAAGCATGATTCCTTAGCTCGCTGTTAGGTTTGGTCTCAAGTCAATTGCTGCTTATGCCCCCTCAAGTTATATACTTGTTCTTTAAATTCTAATCCTAAATCACTCATAATAACGGAATCACCCAACAGTCTATATAGCAGTAAAATATCACCTCTCTTCCTTCTCACTGCTAAGTTCCACAAGCCCAAATCCAACAGCCTATCCTGATAAGATTTAAATTTACATTCTGATATGAGTTTCATGAACCTCCTCTGACTTCTCTCGACAATGTTAACATCCTTTTTTAAGTGAGGGCTCCACTGCTGGGAGTAGTAATCCAGATGTGACCTAATATATGATCTGTAAAGTGGAATCAGGACAGCCTCAGTTCTCGAATGATATGCCCTATGGACACAATTAATCAAATGCCCGCTCTTACTGGCTATTTGTTTGCAATGTTTAGAGCTCTTTAAATTATTAGTAATACAGATGCCCAAGTCTCTTTCATTTGTGACTCTCCCAATTTTAACCCCTTGATAGAATACTACCGCTGGACATGATCTCTACCAAAATTATGTCCCCTGATAAGTGCCTTCTAAAGTGGCAAGATAACCTCCCTAGAAAAGGGCCTTCTAAAGTGGCAGGATTACTTCTGTGGGGAAATTCCTGAAATGTGGAAAACGGCCAGAGTTATTCCAGTTTTTAAAAATGGATCTAGGTCTCTATTGGAGAATTATAGGCCTATATCATTATTACCAATAGTAGCTAAGGTGTTTGAAAAACTGATAGCTAAACAATTACAGACTTATTTGGAAAATGGTAAGCTGATTAATAAGTTCCAATCTGGCTTCAGGTCCATGCATGGTACAACTTCTGCTTTGTTAAAGGTTACTGTGGACATTGTGGGTGCTCTGGACGGGGGGATGTCGGTGGGGGCAATTTTTGTAGATCTATCTCGGGCATTTGATACCCTGGGCGACATCACTCCTGTCCAGACTACCTGCTTTGGGTGTCCTGAGAAGGTGATTGGGTGGTTGGATGCTTACTTAACTGGTAGGAAACAAATGGTCTCAATAAATGGGTAGGGATCTGGTTTTAGGAGATAATTTCTGGGGTACCCTAAGGATCCATTTGGGTCAATATTATTTAATTTATATATGAATAATTTTGTTCTAACTAATCCTGATGTACAGTGTCATCTGTATGCAGATGACACTATTATTTATGTGAAAGGGTTATCATTAATGCAGATAGAACTCACTCTTCAAGAAGCATTTAATGAGCTTCAGTTATTTTATAGTGAATTTAAACTTGCCCTTAACTCAAAAAAATCTCAGGTATTATTGTTCTCTAGGGAAAATAAAGAGATCTATTCTGAGTTGGGTTTGAGTATAGTGACTGTGGATAACATTGCTCTTGAACAAGTGCAGTGTTATAGATATTTAGGGATGTATTTGGACAGATCATTGAGTTGGACTTTTCACATAGATTGTACAATTAAAAAAGTTAGTAGACGTTTGGGTGCACTTTATAGAATTAGAAATTGTATGGATGTTAGAGTAAGGAAACAAGTAGCTATGGCTACGTTGATTCCTTTGTTGGACTATGGGGATATTATTTATATAGGGGCAACTTTAACTCAGTTAGCTAAAATAGACGTTCTTTTCAATAAGATAGCTAGGTTCATTTTGGACGTGCCTAAGAGAACCCATAGAAGAGAGTTATATCAGTCTTTGAACTGGATGAGTCCTCATGACAGAAAGATATTCCATGTCTTGACATATATGGTTAATTCAGTTAGGGTGAAGTACGGAATATATTACTATGAATTTCAGGTCAGGATAATCAGGGAGGTTCACGCTCTGCTGAGGTGTGGAATATGTCTTGCCCAGAAGGAGGACGGATTTGGGTAGAGAACATTTTTTCTATTTGGGTCCCAATATATGGAATTCATTGCCAACCCATCTTAGGCCAATTAGCTCTAGTCCCAATTTAGGAGAAATAAAAAGTTGGTTTAAATCTGAAGCTGATAAAAGGTTGATTGTTGAGTAATTATGTATATTATGCTCCAAAATATGTTGTATGGTTGCACTTTATGAATAGGAATATGTGTGATGTATATGTTGTTTATTTGTATGGATGTTAGTGTTATTGTAAATTATTTATCGTGGTATTATTTTAAGTATTGTTTGTCATTTTGTGATATATTTTTTATGATGTTGTTAATATGAATGTATGCATTAAGGACCTCACTGGAAATGAGCTTGTCTCAGTTGAGTTTCCTATTCTTTTGCTTGTCAATTGAATAAAAATTTTTACTACTACTACTTCCCCTGACCACTGCCTTCTAAACTGGAAGGATTGCTTCCCCTGACCAGGGCACTGTAAAGTGGCAGGATTTCCTCCCCTGACCAGGGCACTGTAAAGTGGCACAATTACTTCCGCTGACCAGGGCCTTCTAAAGTGGCAAGATTTCTTCCCCTGCTCATGGCCTTGTAAAGCAGCAGGATTACTTCCCCTGACCAGAGCCCTATAAAGTGGCAGGATTACTCCCCTGACCAGGGCACTGTAAAGTGACAGGATTACTTCCACTGACCAGAGCCTTGTAAAGCGGCAGGATTACTTCCCCGATCAAGGCCTTGTAGAGGGGCAGGATTACAACTCCTGACCAGAGCCTAGTAAAGTGCCAGGATTACTCCCCTTACCAGGACCTTGTAAAGTGGCAGGATTACTTCCCCCGACCAGGGCCTTAACTGGCAGGATTACTTCCCCTAACCAGGGTCTTGTAAAGTGGAGGTATTACTCCCCGTGATCAAAGACTTGTAATGTGGCAGGATTACTTCCCCTGATCTGGGTTTTGTAAAGTGGCAGGATTACTTCCCCTGATCAGGCCCTTGGAATATGGCAGGATTACTTCTCCTGACCAGTGCCCTATGAATTGGCAGGATTACTTTTCCTGACCAGGGCCTTGTAAAGTATAAGGATTACGTCCTCTGATCAGGGCATGGTAAAGGGGCAGGATTACTCCACCCAGACCAGGACATTGTAAAGTGGCAGGATTACTTCCCCTGAACAGGGCCTTGTACAGTGGCAGGATTACTTCCCCAGAACAGGGCTCGTAAAGTGGCAGGATTACTTCCCCTGACCATGGCCTTGTAAAATGGCAGGACTACTCCCCCTGACCAGGGCCTTCGAAAGTGGCAGGATTACTGCCCCTGACCAGGGCCTTGTAAAATGGCAGGATTACTTTCCCTGACCAGGGCCTTGTAAAATGGCAGGATTACTTTCCCTGACCAGGGCCTTGTAAGGTGGCAACATTACTTCCTCTGACCAGCACCTTGTAAGGTGGCAAGATTCCTTCCCCTGACCAGCACCTTGTAAGGTGGCAAGATTACTTCCCCTGACCAGCACCTTGTAAAGTGGCAGGATAACTTCTCTGATCAGGGCCTAGGGCCTAGTAAAGGGGCAGGTTTACTTTGCCTGCTCTGCTGATCACACCCGTCCCCTTTTAATGCACTCCAGCAGTTTGCCAGCCATCTTGATAGCAGACCCACACAGTACAAAATCACACATGCCCCCACAATGCAAAGCATCATGGGCTGCATATGCAAATCACCACAGAATGTTATGCTGGTCCAACTTTAAGCAGAATTGCATGGTGCCGAAAGGCCTCTCACACAGTTTGCAAAGGGTGCTAACAGACACACAATGCTGTGTTCTCCTCCCTTCCAGCGTGGTTTACGCCCTGACGTCCAGACACTGAGCGCCATCTACCACGCAGCTCCCCTGGCCCATCTTGCTATCTGCAGGACTTGTCATACCTAGGACCTCTGCCTGGGGTCAAACAAGCTGCGGGCCTTGATTCCCCCCTCCCACTGGAAAAGACAAGCAGTCCCTGGGACGCTTCAGTCTCCTCCCGCAGCCAGCCCTCCAGCGACATGGGTCCGCTCCTGAACCCGGGTCACCAGCATCGCAAGTGGAAATCCAACTACAGCGCCAGCGGGCCGGCCCAGGAAGTATTTTTTTACGGAGCGAGTCAAGGACAACTGAAATAGTCTACCCGGTGACATGGTCAATGCAATATCCATTGCTGAGTTCAAGTTCTGCTGGGATGGCTTCATGGGTTTTATTAACCGGGAAGGGGGAGAGTGACAGGAAGAAGGTGGGAGGTACAGCCATCTCAAGAGTAAATCTGATTAGAGTTACTGGGGTAGACTGGATGGACTTCAAGTCTTCTTCTGCCCTCACCTTTTAGCCTCCCTAACACCTCTACAGGTTGACACTGCAGGGGCTGGCATGTTAACACTACTTCATGGCGGAGGAGGAAGATTTCCTCAGCGCTCATTATGTACATCATCATCAGTGAAAACATTGCATTTTGACCCCTTGTATTACAAGGAAATGCAGTTCTATTTTTCTTCAGTATTTTGCAAGAAAGACGTCCTGTAAATTTATTACTGTGCCCTCATTAAGTGTATTTTTCTGAACACTGCTGACTGTTCTGTCTCTTATGAACCCTACCTCCAGGGCACACCAAGAAACAAGCCACTTGCATCTCAGCACGTTCTTCCCGGGACAAAACAATTTCAAATAAAATAATGCAAAGTCTATCAACGCTGCTCCTTTGCCCTGTACTGTGGCCGGACATGTTCCACCCTGGGTAGGCATGTATCAAAATAACCAGCTAGAATGAAGTGCATCTGCCCTGGGGCACATGAGTAATAGGAATTCCGAGAGTCAGGATACAATTCGGCAATGATTGTGAACATAAGCACATGACAAACTCATGTACTGGGACTCTGTAGGTACCGTAGAGACAGCAGTTCTTACCTTGGCACTGCTCTCTCTACAGTACCAATATAAGGACTGCTTTCTCTACAGTACCTACACAGCAGTCCTTATCTTGGTACTGTAGAGAGAGCAGTCCTTACCTTGGGATCTGATGCATCTCACGTTCATCCAGAAGCTTGTTCTGCTCATCTTTTATTGGTTAAACATTCAAACTGTACATGCAATCGCAGACGACATAAGAAAAGGGGGTGTGGGAGGGGGCCGCTACATGTATCTCCAATAGTAGACTAAAACCTAGACTCCCAATTCATCTCAAAGTAATCAAAACCACTTCAGAACCTTAAAGCTTTTCACACCACAAAAGGTCACGTGTCAAAGCAACTGCAGGTAATCTCAGCCCTGTTCCTGCTCACATAATTAAAGTATGCGTCCCCTCACCACCCATCTACTCCGTCCTCAACAGGATAACAGAAATGTGGCAACAACAGCAGCAGCTGGAGAAGAAGGCTTCCAGTTAAAGGCTTCAATTGCAGTATACTTCATTTTTTAACTCCCAGGTTTGGAACTGTCAAAACATAATGGCTACATACTGCATACTGCATAAAATATGCAGTTCTCGCCGAGGATGACAGCTTCATCACAAGTCTATAATGTTTTGTTAAAATCACCTTCAGGGATGCTAGTACATCCCTTCCCCCACCCATTTTGGCACTCTGTTAAAATAAATTGTTTTATACAAGAGAACAGTGTGATGTTAGTTAGCATCTCTTCAATTTAAAACACACTTACTGAATATGAAACTAAACAGATATTGAAAGGAGCATTACACTAAGGGAAAGGATGGGCCTAAATCTGAAATGCAAAATAGGAGAGGGCACACTGGTTAACCAGGATGAGACAGTATTGACACGATAACCACTACAGTCACCACCATCAGCACAGTCACCATCAGAACTGCCACAGCTGTCACATCACCACTGCCACTTCTCGCACCCTCAGCACCACCACCACCACCAAACTGCCACACCTATCACCATCGCTGTTCCGTCATCACAACCACTTCCCCTACCATTAGACAGACATGAGGAGTCAAAAAATCTGGATATCAAAAACCTGCCAATTCTCCCTATATTGCACCTTACTATCATGATTATTATTAAAGGTGCAAACCTTTTGAGATACTGGGTCAGCCTTTATTTCTGTTCTTTAGAATCCTCAGCCATCCTCCTGTTCAAGGATGCCAGAGGGGTAGGAAACACCACCAGGCTTGAAATATGAATTTATAACTAATGTCAATGGCAATGTGAAAGGGGTCATTAAGCAACAGCAAGCATTCTCAAAGCTTATGCCCATGGGGCTGCGCATGATTTCCTGATCTTTACTGACATTTAAACGCAGCTGCCCAGGTCACAGACCACCCTGGGGCTTTTATCAGATTACCCTTTTAAATCAAGCAATAAGAAGGTATGCCTTACACTGGGCAGTGGGTTAAGCTAATGGTAGCCTCTGACTGGCTGGCGACGGAGGACAGAGATCATTACAAGGGAAAGTACGTTTGATCTGTCGCCAAACAAGCTGCTAGCAAACAGGTTCAGTCTACTGAAAAGCTCAGTGTGTAAAGGGTGGGGTATGGGGTGACATGGTCACCTTTGTAAAGCAGACAGCTGGCTGACAAGATTCATTCTGATAATGTAATATCCTCCTAATTTTGCAGTTAAATCACTGAACATAATTGTGGGCCAGAAGTGAACAGACCACACACTTGCACTGTTGATGGATCCTATGCTCTCAAAAACAGCCACAAAGACCAAAAGGAGTCCCTAAAGTTATCAGAGACAGCTTAGGTGGGCATCCTGGACAGAGACGATGTAGGTGGGAACACAGCAGGATAGGGGGACACATAATTTACAGAGAAATTAAGACAGAGACAGATCAGAAAGCCCATTGTGACCACAGTGCCAGTCTCCTACTTTTTTTCAATAAGTTTTTACTGACTATATATACATACGTGAGAAAACATCACATATAAATCTCTATAACATGAGTTCAGAGGAGCAGGCAACCTAACTGGGTACAGAACATCACCTGACCATGAATTAAATTCACTATTTAATCCATGGTTGCTGTGAAACTCCCCAAAACATATCCCTGTGCAGAGCTGGTACTCGGTAGGTGTTGCAGAAGTGAAAGGCAAACGGCAGCCATTAAAATTTGAGCAACATCAAGAGACAGAGAGACTGGCTGGCTGCAAAGTCACACCCTGACATTTAATTCAGCATTGCTGCACTGGTGTGTCGCTGTGTGTGTGTGTGTGTGTGTGTGTGTGTGTGTGTGTGTCTCTGACTCAGTGTGTGTACCTCAAGCGACATGCAGCAGTTTGATGGGACTCAAACATATACGGTACGGACAGGAATGACTGTGACTGTGAGGCAATGTTCAGCACCTGCTACAGCGCGATCCTCTTTAAACTGTCCCAACCAGCCCACTCATACACTACAGAGCTGCTCACAAGTGAGAGAGACACACACAGGGAGAGAGAGAGAGAGAGACAGGGAGAGGGAGAGACACACACGCATGAGGGGGGAGAGAGAGAGAGAGAGAAAGAAACACACGCAGGGAGAGAGAGAGACACACACGCATGAGGGGGGAGAGAGAGAGAAAGAAACACATGCAGAGAGAGAGACACAAGAAGAAAGAGACATACAGGCAGGGCTTGACAAATCCTATAGCCCGACGTCCCGGGCTATCATTTTAAACTCTGGGACAAGCACTTTCATGAGAGTTACTTGTCCGCGGACAAGTATGGTTTTAAAAAACAAAAAAAAAATTTATTTTGCAGTTGCTTAAACTTTCCAGCAGGGTGCGTGCGCTAGTGGGTTGTGGAGTCCCGTCGGTCTGGTGGTCATGTTACACATAGATCGACGTGGTGCTGATCCAGCGTGATGAGACACCAGAAGAGCGTCGTGCCAAGACGTAGGGAAAGCGCCGAACAGGGAATATAGGGAATGAGTTGCTGGCAACAGTCATCGGACCAGCCAGCACTGAAACTGAAAATCGGGTCTGTCATACCGCCAAGGGTAAGTGAGACCTAATGGCTGTGGCAGTGACGGGGGTCAGAGGTGCACTTTCACTTCATTGTAGCTGCTATGTAGAGGACGTCCGACTGATCGTATGCTTCGGTATGCTCTGCAGAACAAAAAAAAAACTTCTTGCCCATTTTACTAGGGATGGGAACTTTGTACACAGGAAAAAAAACATTTTAGGGTGGCATGGAAAGAAATATTGACAGGTAGCCAGAGGGTGCCTGGAGTGATGGTAATGCGTAATGAGCCGGGGTAGGAAAGGGCGGGAGGCATGGGGTGCAGTAATATCTGCCTGTCAGCCTACTGCAGAGCACACTGTGCAGACTCAGACTCCGTTTTACGTTTTTTTTACTTTAAATAAATCTGCCCCCTCAAAAAAATAAACAAAAAAAAAACACTATAGGACTGACCTCAAAAAGGAAGAATGTTTGTTGGTGTTGGATTGGGCAAAGTTTGGGACCGTCCAGACAGACACAGAGAAGAGGGACACTGAGCAGCAGTAAAGGAGAGAGAGAGAGAGAGAGAGAGAAGGGGAACAGAGAGACAGTTTAAAGCTAGCAATTCCAGAAGTGAGCAAATAAAAAGCAATGAAAGAAAATAACAAGCTGCTCTAAGGGGATAAATATTACAGAAAGGGGAGGGGAGAAGATAGGGTTGGGATTTGTAGAATAAACTGCAGAAAAAGGCAACAACTTCAACAATCAACTGACTAAACAGAGCAATCCCCCAAGAAAAAAGGACTGGGAGTCAGAGGAGATTCACATAGGGGAGAAGGATTGGGCTTTGTTGTTGCCATAAGAAACTAAAGGGTACTGTGTTATCACAGCTCAACATCTGGCAAAAAATAAAATAAAAGGCTAGTCTAGGGAGATATATATTTAAGAAAGGGGATGGAAGAGGGAGGGTTGGGATTTGAAAAGTGTACTAAGCTTAAAGTTAACAAATTCAGCTGTTAACCAACATAACTGTTTATTTCTTTATCCCGTCCCAATCCAATTCCACTGTGACTGCATCCTGTCTTGCTTAGTTTAGCAGCCTGGCCCTGCTACGTAAAAGACAATTTTTTTATAGTGTCTTGTCTGTTCCCTTTCCCTCCTCTTCTTGACTACCCATACCACCACAAAATAAACACACCACACAGTGACTTTACAGAATAGATTTTAATAGCATCATAAAACAGTAACTACATATATACATACATTGTTCTAAATTATTATCCTGACCTACTAGTACGCATGTTAGTTTGTTGAACTTTGTTCTGGGATTGGCACCTGTCTTACACTTCCATGTCCATCTGTATTAATTTAACGGAAAAACATAATTTTTCCTGTTTTCCAGTAGTTACAGCTACATATTATTCATAATACAACCCCCTACACCATGTATTTTGTTGCTATACAAGTTTTCCTTAAATTACAGCCTTACAAACGTGGACTACCACTCGCAACACTGGGACTACCATTTTTGGCTAGGCCACTTGTCCCTGGGCTAGCATGTAATTTTAAAATTTGTCAACCCCTGCATACAGGGAGAGAGAGACAGGGGCAGAGACAGACAGACAGACAGACACACACACACACACAGGGAGAGAGAGAGAGACACAGGAGAGGGAGAGACAAAGAAACACATGCAGGGAGTGAGAGACACACACACAGGGAGAGAGAGAGAGACAAGAAGAAAGACACGTACAGGGAGAGAGAGACAGACACATACACACAGGGAGAGAGACACACACACACACACACACGGAGAGAGAAACACGAGAGAGAGAGATACACACAGGGAGAGAGACACACAGGGGAAAAGAGAGAGAGAGACACACAGGAGAGAGAGACAGACACACAGGAGAGAAAGACACACAGGGAGAGAAAGACACACCGCACACACACACACACACACACACACACACACACACACACACACACACAGCGAACACACGGGAGAGAGAAACACACATGGAGAGAGACACACATACATGGAGAGACACACACAGGGAGAAAGACACGCAGGGAGAGAGAGACACACACAGGGGGAGAGAGAGAGACATGGAGAAAGAGACACATACAGGGAGAGAGAGAGAGACACAGGCAGAGAGAGAGACGCACGGAGAGAGACAGAGAGACACACAGAGAAAGAAACACACACGGAGAGAAAGAGACACACAGGGATAGACACACACAGAGCGACAGAAACACACAGGGAAAAAGACACAGACACACACACGGGGGGGACGAGAGAGACAGATACAGAGAGAGAAAGACACACATGGAGAGAGAGACGCACACAGGGGGAGACAGGAACACACACACGGAGAGAGACAGAGACAGACACACAGGGAGAGAGACACACACATACACGGAGAGAGAGAGACATACACGGAGAGAGGGGAACACACACAGAGAGGTACAGCAGAGATGGAGCACACTGTGATCCACAGTGGCAGTCCCGCAGCACCCCCCCCCACGACAAGACAGTGTCCTTGAAGCAAGACACAGACAGCTGACATAGCTGACATCAACCTGTCGGGAACCCAACTCCCATGATACACAGTGTGCTATCCGTTCTCGGAGATGCCAACAGCAGGTCTGTACAGAAAGGGACAACTGTGGCTGCTTGCTGCTCTCATTGTAAGCATCTCTCATTGCTTTCCCCTCAGTTTCTCAAAAGTCCCGTTAGTACAGAAGTACAGCGCATGGTTCAGCAAGACAGACAGAGCTTGTGCACATAGATTGTGCAGACCGAGAGAGACACAGCGGGAGCGACCAGCACACCGAGCGGTGACAGAGTGAGTGACAGATCGGGAGAACTAAGTTGTGGTAATTGTGAGGAAGGCGCAGAATGCACAGCTGAGAGACACTTACAGGGAGGTACTGGCGTTCATGGCATAGAGTTCCTCTCTGTCCGGTAGCGGAGACACTGACGAACACACTTATGTGCTGCTGCAGTGTCCTTGTGACGGTGGGCTTTCTGTCTCTGTCAGTGTTGTTGTCTGGCAATTTGGAATCGCGCTACTCATAGCACAGTGCAGGGGAGAGACAGACACCCTTCCCCCCCCCCAAGAAGTACCGTATTTGCCAAGTTCTGACTGTGTGTGGGGGGGGGGAGTGAAACAACAGCATCCTCAGTGGTGATCTGCATCTGTGTGACATGGGGCAGACTGTGTGTCAGCAGCAAGATGTGCTAAAGGGTACTCGGCATCTGCGACTGTGTATGGTAGAGAGATGCAACTGACCAGTATCATGAAGCCCTGCACAGTTGTCACTGAGCTCCTTCTGTGTGGGTGGGGTTGGGGGGTACAGGATAGCAGCGGCTGTGTGAAGTGTCAGACACTATGTTATGCTCAAGAAATGTCACAAATCCTCTCAGTAGTGTATCTGTGACATTTCTATGTGCATAACAACAACATACACAGCCTTTATTCTGGACCATTTTTCAAGGTGGCAGGGTACAGAACCTTTTTTTGTCTTTAAAGAGGGAAACACCCCTTTTCATTGCATTTCCCCATGTTTTGCACAGAACCCATGTTGTAAGCGCAATAACCCACTCCAGGGTATGGGGTTATAGGCACTTAATCCACACCCTGGGCGCTGTGAGGACACTCAGCCTGTGGCCTCATGCCTCACAACACATCCAAGGCATGGATTAATTGCCTATAACCCCATACCCTGTCGTGGGTTATTGCTAACATATTTACTTATATGACTTCAACTAAATGTTGCTTATTAAATGTATTAATATGAATTGAGAATCAGCTATTTTTGTTTCTTTGAGGAACTAAAACGCTAATGCAATTCAATTATTCTGAATATTAACTACTTTATAAACCAAAGAAATACAAAGGCACACATACCCCCATAATGCAAAGCATCATGGGCTGTATATGCAAATCACCACAAACTACATAAACCAAAGCCTACTTTAGAAATTTATAATTTCAATAAATCCTTTTTTCTTCTTTTCCTTTTGAACATGTATGATGTGTTGCATGAATATCAATAGTTATAATACTTCACGTATACCTTCACCATAACCTGCAGCTTCTGGAAGGAGAAATCCGGAGCTAGGCCCATCTACAAATGGCAAAGATTTCTGTTTCTCAGACATTACATTTCAAGTTTGATTCCTTCCAGGAAAAAGTTAAAGCTGAAAAAAAAAGAGAGTCCAAAATCTCTTCATGAGTGGAGAATGTTGAAAAACATTTAAATCAATTTGAGGATGATAACAGGTCCACAAAAGCCTCTCCATTACTGGTATATGTCTGGAAATTTGAATTTTGGGGATTTTAGCTGGAGGAACAAAAAAAAAATGAACTGGAAAAACAAACGTTTCGACTCCTTTAATGTTCTCCCTCCCTTTGTGCCATTTTCTGCTTTTGTTAAACTAATCCGCTCAAAACTTCCTTCAGTGAAATATCTTAGAGACTGGCATGCTTCCCTTGGGCATGAGGTGCACACTCGCATGTAATTCTGTCTCTGTGACAGGGCTGGGTAAAAAGACCCTGTCCCACTTGATATGCAGGAGAGTTTGTTTTTTTGCAGTTAATCTTTTTATTAGGAGGTTTCAGATTATTACATATGGAGAACCATTAGACCAAATGGCTGACAAAGTGGTTACAAACATACCACTTAATACAAACAGCCGAGGCACCAAACAACCAACCATATCATGCTGGTGTACATGTATTACAACTGGTTTAACAAAGTATTAACTGTGAAACATCATTAAACCTGGAAAATCCTACCATGGGTATACTAGGAAAAATCCAAAGAAAGGTATTTACTCACTTTAAACAGGCGGGATCAAGAATGGCAAAGCCTCTTCACATAAGGTGTAGAAACTTACTTATGGGGGGAAACCTGTATGACCATCTGGAGGTGAAACACTCAAGATAGTTATAAGGAAAAGCAATTGCAATCGTTTAACAATCGATCAACCATAACTACTAGGGTGATCATGGGGGTTTCAGTTTGTCCTTCGAATATCTGGAGGGCAAGGCATGGGTAATGTGGTCAACATAGGTTAAATAAGGGGCCCAAAGTGCTTCAAACTTTTCATAACACTGGTTTTTAACAGAAGATATCCTGGTCGGGGTGGCCAACCCTTCTATGGCACTGAGCCACTCTACCAGGGATAGAACCTCTAGAGATCTCCAGCGACGTATGATAAGGCGCTTACATTCTACCGAGGTCTGTATAAGCCACAGTGTAGAGGCTTTGGGGGGAGAGAGAGCCTCGGGTATAAGACCTAATAGCCAAAGACCAGGATCTGCTGGAAAGGACGTCTTTAAGATAAGGGAACAATATAGGGTTACTGCCTCCCAATAGGACTTCAAAGGAGTACATGACCACAGGATGTGAAGCAGATCCGCTTCAGGGGCCTCACATCTCCAGCAGCAATCGGAGGAGAGAAGACCCATCTTGTTTAGTTGGGATGAAGTATAATACCAGAGGTGCAGTATTTTGTTCTGTAAAAGAAGACTTTGGGGGATGCAGCAGGCCTGGCGAGTTCTCAACCAACACTGTCACCATTGTAGATCAGTAATGGTGATCTTTAATGCAGCAGCCCACTTGGTTTTGGCCGGCAGAGAGGGGTTGGGAACACTATCTCTTTGAAATCTCTGTATAAGACCAGTCCTACCTTTGGAATGCATAATCCAGTCATCAATAGGAAGAGCGGGTTTAACAACTTTACATTTTATACAAATGACACAAGTGCATCTTTTCTTAACCCAAGACTGGTAGAGGTTTCTCATCTGAAGGTATTTCCAAAAATCACTGTAGAGAAGGCCATACCTGTTTTGCAAACCCTGGAACGAGTCCATGTCTGAGTGTTCTGGGGATCGCAAGTCCCCGGTGTAAAGTATTCCTTTAGAGGCCCAGTCCACCCAGTTCACGGGAGATTTATTAATACAAAGGCTGGGGTTATTCCAGAGAGGGGTATGCTTTCCCAAGCCGAGGCATCGAGTGGTTTTGAGCCACAATTTTTGTCAGGCTTGATGTGCATGATGTATGGAGAGTCGGCCTTTTTGCGGCTTTGGAAGGGGATGTGGTAACAGCGCTGAAACCGAAGAGCCTTGCAAGAGATCTCTTTCAATTTGGGACCATGCCGGAGAGTGAAGGGAGTTACAGGGACCCTCCTATTTTAAGGTCTTTGCTGCCATAAACGCGATGGAGTACTGAGAGAAGTCAGGTAGGTTCCAGCCTCCCCTCAGGTTTTGAGCTCTCAATTTAGCTCTACTATATCTAGGTCCGTGCGAACCCCATAAAAAGGAACTGATCAGAGTGTTCAGTTTTTGGTTCCATGCATCGGGAAGAGGAAAGAGAATAAGGGATAGTAGGTGGTATACTCTAGGGGCAAGAAGCATTTTGACCGCGGCAATCTTGCCTGCCAGGGAAAGGTGCAAATGAGCCCATCTGTTCGTGGCAGATTGGAGTTTGGTCACTAAGGGTTTAAAGTTTATGTCCATTAAGGACAAGAGTTTGGAGGTAATCCGTATGCCCAGATATGTTATTTCGGATCTTACCCAGGCCAGACCTTGGGAATCCACAACTGCCGATGTTGTAAGAGCATTAAGAGGGAGGATTTCAGCTGGCCCGGTAGCGCTGAGGGTTGAGGCGCTGGACGCCACACCTCGCACCACACCGATGACCCGGGTTCGGAACAAGCTCGGGTCATCGGGGACTCAGCAGGAGGTAGGATAGGCGTCCCAACAGATGCTCTCCTCCTCCACGGAGGGATGGGTTAAATGGGGCAGAAATGCCCATATGCGTTACTGCCTGTGGAAGCACAGATGGTAACGCAAAAATACCGGTTTCCTAAGGAAGGGGGTGGGGGGAACGATGTGGACGCTTGATTGCGCCGTGCATCTGCACGTCGCTCATCTGGACGCAAGTCCTCTGCATCGGCGCTTTCAGGGGGATGGGACCGAGAGAAAAACCAAAGGCAAAAAATCTCCAGACCCCGAGCAGAATGACGCCGGGTCCACGCTACGGTAAGTGGCTCAGCCGAAAAGACCAGTGGATAAGATCCACTGGGCAGGGACCAGCAGAAAGTTCAAAAAAAAAAAAAGAGGGAGGATTTCAGACTTTGCTAGATTGATGTTCAAGCCTGAGATTTTAACGAATGTTTGTAATGTAGAAAGGATGTGTGGTAGGTCACGGGTCAGGATCAGGCAGTCATCGGCATACAACTTAGTGATATAACATTTATCCTTAACCTGAAGGCCATGTATACAAGGGTGATTTCTGAGGACAGCCGCTAGGAGTTCAACAGCTAAAACAAAAAGTAAGGGGGATAATGGGCATCCTTGTCTGGTCCCTCTCTGTAGACAAAATGGTTCAGAGAGGACATTACTGGCGGTACAGCAGGCATAAAGAGTTTTTATCCAAGTGGTAAAATACGGGCCAAAGTTGAAGGTGTTCATGACTGCAAATAAATATTCCCAGCCTACCGTGTTAAAGGCCTTTTCGAAGTCAATTGTAACCGCTGCCGCTGGAGTAGGCAGGGAGGCTTCTATCTGTATTAAGGGTACTAGGGCCCGGATATGATCTGAACTGATTCTGCCCTTAACAAACCCCACTTGCGAAGGATGAATAAGATATGCAGAGAGAGTTAAAAGCAAGGATCTATTTTGTCCTGTCTTATGCCACTTGTCTGTCTCTCACCTGACTGCTCAAATTTTTCTTGTGGCACCTAGGAACTGGCCACTCCGATGGTCCCACATATTCCACCCTTTTATCACCCTTCCATCCCTTGCTGTTTCTATCCTCCCCCCTTACTTCTCAATGGTTAAAAAAAAAATGTGAATATTTATGTCAAACTGGGAATCCCTTGGTTTGCAAATGTATATAACTGTATTGTTGAAATGATTGTAGAGAGCACTTAGGGTTTCTTA
The DNA here is from genome assembly GCA_016271365.2 of Neoceratodus forsteri. NCBI lineage: Eukaryota > Metazoa > Chordata > Ceratodontiformes > Ceratodontidae > Neoceratodus > Neoceratodus forsteri. The sequence continues at coordinate 109,265,775 of JADMNL010000024.1, forward strand.
AAGGAAAGCTGTCTAAATCTTTAGCTACTCACCCCCAAAAACACCCCAATTAACACCTTTGTTTTATGTGCTGGAACTTACTTTATTTTAGTTAACACCAGGAGTCGGGAACATGGCGGACGCTGTGTGGTTCCATTTAATGTGAAAGTGTGGCTCCACACTGCTCGCTTCAATACAAATGTGATTGTGTCACCTGGAAACAGTAGTATGTTACTTGGTTTTACATGACAATGACTGTCTGTGGTTACTTGTGTGGTGTTGTCCTTTTGCTGCTTTGGGGGGGGTGGGGAGTTATAGTTGGAAACTCTAATGCCCCATTTCTCTACTTTTGTTGCATTAAGTTGAACCCTAACTGGTCCATTAACCCAGTTTTTTTGCAAGGAATATCCTTTTTGAGATAGTTGGACCTGCGTGAACAGAAAAAAAGAAAGACTCCATCCACCTAGGGAAGTGCAGCGATGGATGTCAATAATTTATACAGTTGTCTGGTGGGCTCTGGAAGTGAAGGACCTTCTGGGCCCTGCACTTCTATGTAGCCACAGATACAGATAAAGATGCACAATGCAAAGAGTCCATCTCTCAGCAAATGTATAGGACCCTCTGCCATCCACAGGTGCAGAGGTGGAAGGCCTATGCTAAGAGAAGCATTGTCTTCACTATATGGTACCTGGGCCCGTGTGGGCAACCCTGCACCTTTCCTTCCCTGGCTGAGGAAGGGGTATCACATAACAGCGTCATCCCCTCACCCTCACCCCATCCAGCTAGCTGACTGAGCTCACTCCCAAATTCAGCTTACCAGCACAGGATCACAAAGCACTACCCACTGGGGTAAAGTCTGGCACTACATACAATGTTTTTTAATAATAATTTTTTTTTTTGTTAATTTTGTCACCAGATTTTCAAGATAGTGGTTTTCTGACTCCCCTTATAAACGTGATATGTGGCATTTACTGAACTGTGGCTCAAATGTCACTTTTCGCACCACAAGTGGAAAAACATGTCTCATCCAGGATTTGGAAAATGACACCTGTCCAGTTTATGAGGTGCTGTGAACAAAATGGCTACGTTGAAAATTGGGATCAAAATACTGAAAATACCAAAGTTACAGTATGAGTAAGCGTTGAAAAAAATTAAACGTACATTCGTAACTTCGTTGTTTTTCAATATTTTTACCCATATTTTCAACATAGCCTTCCTATGGCCCACCTCATGAACAAGGGTGGTGAAAATTTTCAAATCCCACCAATTAGGCAGTGACCATGGAATCACTTTTCAAGATGGATCTGAAAAATGTCACCATCTTTGTTCATGAGGTGGGGGGGATCTCTTGGTGTAAAAATATTCAAAAATGACAAAATTAAGAATAGAGAGAGAGAGAGAGGAGGAGACAGATCAGAGGATGGGCAGCTCACTGCTCCAACTGAAACTGGCTGCATGACTCCAGCTACGGCTTCAATATTCAAGAAAGTCCCACTGTTCTCACAAAACACAGGGTTCGAATTTAATAGTACTCCGCCCCATTTTGGATTCCAGTTTTGGCAGCAGAATACCATTTTCCTCATTCTGGTATTCCAGTTGGAGTACCAACTCCACCATGCTGCTGCTCTACAGTTTAATCTGTAACACACAGCCTTTCTGAACACATGAAATACTGAACCAGAGGCGAAATACCAAAATTAAAGTTTTGGTATTCCGCCTCCCACACTAGATTATTTTCTTAATTTCT